>OX465203.1:0-15471 GCA_949987655.1 Polymixis flavicincta | reverse complement strand
TTAATTAAATAATAATAATATAAATAAAATAATAATTATTCAAATAATAAATCTAAATAAATAAATTTTAAAATTATTAATTTGATAAATATTATAAAATATAGAATATTTTTTTAAAATTTTTATTATCCCAAATCCTCTATATAATTCTCTTCAACCTAAATCAATATTTTTTAATAAATTTTGACCAAAATTTAAAAAACTATATCTTAAACTATAAGTAGATAAATTTGGCATAAATCATATTAAGCATAAAAAATTTCTTAAATTATAAGTTATAATAAATTTATTAATTGAATAAATTTTTATATTTCTAATTAAATAGCCTATAATTCCTCCAATTAATCTTACATAAATTACTATTATTTTCAAATTAAAAGGTAGATAAATTATATAAGGATAAGAAAAAATTATTCATCTTAAAAATCTTCCACTAATAATTCTTATAAATAATAAAATAAATATTCTTTTTAATATAATATAATCTTCATCATATAAATTATAAATTCTTAATAAATTATAATCATTTACTATTAAATATATTGTTAAACGAAATGTATAAAATATAGTTAAACCTGTTGAAATATAATATAAAAAAAAAATTCTTAAATTAAAATTTCTAAATCTAACTAATTCTAAAATTAAATCTTTAGAATAAAACCCAGCTAAAAAAGGAATACCACATAAAGCTATATTAGAAATATTTATACATAAAGAAGTTAAAGGAATATATATTCTAATACCCCCTATAAATCGAATATCTTGAATATCATTTATTATATGAATAATAACTCCAGCACATATAAATAATAAAGCTTTAAATATTGCATGAGTTAATAAATGAAAAAAAGCTAAATCAGGTAACCCTATTCTCAAAATTCTTATTATTAAACCTAATTGTCTTAAAGTAGATAAAGCAATAATTTTCTTTAAATCAAATTCATAATTAGCTGAAATACCAGCTATAAATATAGTTAATCCTGATAATAATAATAATAATTTAAAAAAAAATATATCTAATAATAATATGTTAAATCGAATTAATAAATAAACTCCAGCTGTAACTAAAGTAGAAGAATGTACTAATGCAGAAACAGGAGTAGGAGCTGCTATAGCTGCAGGTAATCAAGATCTAAAAGGAATTTGAGCACTTTTTGTTATAGAAGCTAAAATAATTAATCTACCAATTATTTTTATTTCTCAATCATTATTTATGAATTCTAAATAAAAAATATAATTTCATCTTCCATAATTTATTATCCAAGAAATTGATATTAAAATTAAAACATCACCAATTCGATTTCTTAATGCTGTTAATATACCCGCATTATAAGATTTTAAATTTTGATAATAAATTACTAAACAATAAGAAACTAATCCTAAACCATCCCAACCTAATAAAATTCTAATAATATTAGGGCTAATAATCAATAATATTATAGAAAAAACAAATAATAGAACTAAAATAATAAACCGTGTTAAATTTAATTCTGAACTTATATAACTTTTTCTATAATTAATAACAACAGAAGAAATTAAAAAAACAAATATTATAAATAATAAAGATATTCAATCTAATAAAATAGATATAATAATTCTTATAGAATTAAATGAAATAATTTCTCATTCTAATAAAATAACTATATTATTTATAATAAAATAAATCATAAAAAAAAAATTTATTATTCTTATTATAAATAAAAAAATAAATGAAATAAAACAAATTGAATATTTTAAATTATTAATAATTTAAAATGAACTTTTTCATATTTTTGACACCACAAATCAATATTTTTTTTAAATTATTTAAATAAAATCAAATTATTGAATAATCAATTTTTAAAACTAAAATATTTAAGGGTAATCAATGTAATATTAATATTAAATATTCTCGGGAAACACCTGTATAATATCTATAAATTCCTGAATAATATTTACCATGTTGAATAAATGAATATAAATATAATCTATATCCAGCTCTAAAAAAAGAAATTAATATTAATATTAATATAGAAATTCAAGATCATCTTATTAATCTATTAATTAAACTAATTTCCCCTATAAGATTTAAACTAGGGGGAGCTGCTATATTAGAAGATATTAATAAAAATCACCATAATCTTATTGAAGGTATAAAATTTATTATCCCCTTATTAATATATAATCTTCGACTATGTAAACGTTCATATCTAATATTAGCTAAACAAAATATCCCAGATGAACATAAACCATGACCAATTATTAAAATATAAGATCCAATAAATCCTCAATAATTTATAACTATAATACCACTAATAACAATTCTTATATGAGCAACAGAAGAATAAGCAATTAATGATTTAATATCTACTTGACAAAAACACTTTAGTCTAATATAAAATCCCCCAATTAATCTTACAACAATACTAATATAATTTAATTTTAAATTAATTTCTTGTAAAAAAATTAATAAACGTAATAATCCATATCCTCCCAATTTTAATATAATACCAGCTAAAATTATAGAACCTGAAACAGGAGCCTCAACATGAGCTTTTGGCAATCATAAATGAACAAAATATATAGGTATTTTTACTAAAAAAGCTAAAATTATAGAAAAATACAACATATATATATTTATATTAAAAAATTTTAAAAAATAAATTATTATACAATTTATTTCATTAAAAACATAAAAAATTCCTATTAATAAAGGTAAAGAAACAAATAAAGTATAAAATAATAAATATATTCCAGCTTGAATTCGTTCAGGCTGATACCCTCAACCAATAATTAATAATAAAGTAGGAATTAAACTTCCCTCAAAAAATAAATAAAATATAAATATATTTATTATTCTAAAAGTTAAATATAATATAATCAATAAAAAAATAACATTAAAAATAAAAAAATTTAAATGAAAATTTATTTTATATAAATTTTCTCTAGCTATAATTATTAAAATAGAAATTCAAATTCTTAATATGATCAAACCATAAGATATAATATCACAAGATATTATATATCTTAAATTACAAAATAAATTTAATCTTATACTTAAATTTATAAATAAAAATATTAATAAAAACAATATTATTTGAACCATTCAAAATATATTTTTTATAAAACATATAGGAATTATAAAAATTATTATAATTAAAAATTTTATCATTTATAATTTTTTTTTATCAAAATATTAAATTTAATAAATAAATTTTATATTTATTATTTTATTATTTATTATTTTTATTAAAATTAACTAAACTATAACTATTTAATCATTTATAATAAATTAAATCTTTGAAAATAATCATTACCATGAGTTCGAATTATTGAAACTAAAATAGATAACCCAAGAGCCCCCTCACATACTGAAAATACTAAAAATACCATTAATATATATATATCATAATCAATAAAACTTAAATAAATCATCATAAAAAAAAAAATTCTTAAAACAATAAATTCTAATCTAAGTAAAACAATTAATAAATGTTTATGTTTAGAAATAAAAATTAAATTACCAATAATAAATATTAAAATAAAAATAATTCATATATTTAAAATTATCATTTGATGTTTTTATAGTTTAAAAAAATATTGGTCTTGTAAATCAAAGTTAAGTAATTTACTTTAAAAACTTCAAAGAAAAAGAATTTCTTTATCAATAATCTCCAAAATTATTATTTTAATTAAACTATTCTTTGATTTGATATTATTAAATTAACTTTTTCATTATTTTTAATTATAATCTCTTTTTTTATATTATTTTTAAATAATCCTCTATCAATAGGATTAATAATTTTAATTCAGACTTTATTAACATGTTTATTAACAGGAATAATAATTAAAACTTATTGATTCTCATATATTTTATTTCTTACTTTTTTAGGAGGATTATTAGTTCTTTTTATTTATGTTTCAAGTATTGCCTCAAATGAAATATTTAAATCTATAATTAATATTAAAAAAATATTTATTTTTTTAATAATTTTTATTTTAATAATTCAATTTATATTTTTTAATAATATATTTTTTATAAATTTTTCAATAAATTCAGATATAATTAATTTTAATGAATTAATATTATTTTTCAATAATGAAAATAAAATTAACCTAAGAAAATTATATAATAATCAAACATTTTTAATTATAATAATATTAGTAATTTACTTATTTATTACTTTAATTGCTGTAGTTAAAATTACCAATATTTTTTATGGACCAATTCGTTCAGCTTTAAATTAATACTTAAATGATAAATAAATTTTTAACATTACGAAAAACTCACCCTATTCTTAAAATTATTAATGGATCTTTAATTGATTTACCATCCCCCTCTAATATTTCAAGATGATGAAATTTTGGATCTTTATTAGCTTTATGCTTAATTATTCAAATTTTAACAGGATTATTTTTAACAATATATTATACCGCTAATATCGAAATAGCATTTTACAGAGTAAACTATATTTGTCGAAATGTAAACTATGGATGATTAATTCGAACAATTCATGCTAACGGAGCTTCTTTCTTTTTTATTTGTATTTATTTACATATTGGACGAGGAATTTATTATGAATCTTTTAATTTAAAATATACTTGAATAGTTGGAGTAATTATTTTATTTTTATTAATAGCAACAGCATTCATAGGATATGTTTTACCATGAGGTCAAATATCATTTTGAGGGGCAACTGTTATTACAAATCTATTATCTGCTATTCCATCTTTAGGGGTAATACTTGTAAATTGAATTTGAGGGGGGTTTGCTGTAGATAATGCTACTTTAACTCGATTTTATACATTTCATTTTCTTTTACCTTTTATTATTCTCATAATAACAATAATTCATCTATTATTTTTACACCAAACAGGATCAAATAATCCATTAGGATTAAATAGTAATTTAGATAAAATTCCTTTTCATCCTTTTTTTACTTTTAAAGATTTAATTGGATTTATTATTTTATTATTTTTATTAACTATTTTAACATTAACAAATCCATATTTACTAGGAGATCCTGATAATTTTATCCCAGCAAATCCATTAGTAACTCCTGTTCACATTCAACCAGAATGATATTTTTTATTTGCCTACGCAATTTTACGTTCAATTCCTAATAAATTAGGGGGAGTAATTGCTTTAGTAATATCTATTTTAATTTTAATTATTCTTCCATTTACTTTTAATAAAAAAATTCAAGGTATTCAATTTTATCCTATTAATCAATTTTTATTTTGATCAATAGTAACAATTATTATTTTATTAACCTGAATTGGAGCACGACCAGTCGAAGATCCATATATTATTACAGGACAATTATTAACTATTTTTTATTTCTCTTACTTTATTATTAATCCCTTTATTAATAAATATTGAGATAACTTATTATTTAATTAATAAATTAATGAGCTTGTTATAAGCATTTGTTTTGAAAACTTAAGAAAGAATTATATTTCTATTAATTTATACTAAAAAAAATTAAATTATAATAATAAAATTTTAAATCCTAAAAAAAATAATAAAAAATTTAAAGAAATTGGTAAATATCTTTTTCAAGCCAAATATATTAATTTATCATAACGATAACGAGGTAAAGTACCTCGAACTCAAATAAATAAAAAAGAAATTAATATTAATTTTATATAAAATATAATTCTTAAATTAAACCCCCCTAAATAAATTAATACAAATATTATTCTTATAAATAAGATTCTTGAATATTCTGCCAAAAAAATTAAAGCAAATCCCCCTCTTCTATATTCAATATTAAATCCAGAAACTAATTCTCTCTCACCCTCGGCAAAATCAAAGGGAGTACGATTAGTTTCTGCTAATCTTGATCTTATTCAACATAAACTTAAAGGAAATATTAATAAAATAAATCAAATTATTTCCTGATAAATAAAAAAATTTATTAAATTAAATCTCATAATTATAATAACTCTAGATATTAAAATTAAAGCTAATCTAACTTCATAAGAAATAGTTTGAGCAACAGCTCGTAAACCCCCTAATAAAGCATAATTTGAATTAGAAGATCATCCTGCAACTATAACAGTATAAACACCTAATCTAGTACAACATAAAAAAAATAAAATTCCTAAATTAAATCTAATTAAATTAAAATAATAAGGAATTAATATTCAAATTATCAAAGATAAAATAAAACTTACTACAGGAGAAAAATAATAACATATATAATTAGAAAAATTAGGATAAGTTTGTTCTTTAGTAAATAATTTAATAGCATCTGAAAAAGGTTGTAAAATTCCAATAAACCCTACTTTATTTGGACCTTTACGAATTTGAATATACCCTAAAACCTTACGTTCTAATAAAGTTAAATAAGCAACTCCAACTAAAACTCCAATAATTAAAATTAATAATCCAATTATAATTATATAAATATCAAATATAAACATATACTACTTATATAATTTAATTATATATTAATGAACTCTAAAATCATCACATTTTTCTGCCAAAATAGTATTTATTATATAATATAATTTAATTTATTATATTTATATTTTTTGATTATTAATATTCTTTAATATAAATTTAATTTAAATATTTAATCCTTTCGTACTAAAATATTTTATTTATTAAAAGATAGAAACCAACCTGGCTTACACCGGTTTGAACTCAGATCATGTAAGATTTTAATGATCGAACAGATCAAAAATTTTAAACTTCTGCATTTAAATTTTATCTTAATCCAACATCGAGGTCGCAAACTCTTTTTCTTATTTGAACTAAAAAAAAAAATTACGCTGTTATCCCTAAGGTAATTTTTTCTTATAATCAATAAAATTGGATCACTTAATCACTTATAAATGTTTTTAATTAAAAAAAGTTATATGTATTTTTCTATCACCCCAATAAAATAATTAACTCAATTTTAATTTTCAATATAAAATAATCTTAACAAAAATAATTATAAAACTCTATAGGGTCTTCTCGTCTTTTTAATTTATTTTAACTTTTTAATTAAAAAATTAAATTCTATTTTTAATTAAGAGACAGTTTATATTTCATCAAATCCTTCATACAAGTCATCAATTAAATGACTAATGATTATGCTACCTTTGTACAGTCAATATACTGCAGCCCTTCAATTATTAAATCAGTGGGCAGATTAGACTTTATATTAAATTCAAAAAGACATGTTTTTGATAAACAGGTGAATATAAATTTTTGCCGAATTCCTTTTAATTAATTTTTTTTTTAAAAATAATTATTTAATTAAATTTATAATTTTATATACTAATTTTATCATTATAGCAAATTTTATTAAATTAAAAATTTTTTTTTTATAAAAATATAAAAATTTATTAAATTTTATTTAAAATAAAATTATTTATAATAAATTAAAATTTTTTAACAATATAAATTATAAAAATTTTAATTAAAAACTTTAAAATTTTATATAAATTTAAATTAAAGCTTATCCCTTAAAATATAATTTTATTTTATAAAAAAATTAATTAATTAATTCCTTTTATAAAATAAAATAAAATTAAATTTTTTTCTAAAAAAACTAGATATATTTAAAAACGATTAACATTTCATTTCCAATTAATTATTTAAAATATTTATGCCACAATAATTTTATTTAATTAATTATCTCTTTTAAATTCGAGATTTTTTTAATTAAAAATTTCTTTTAATAAACTCTGATACACAAGATACATTAAATTAAAATTACTTTTAATTAATTTTTATTTTTCAAATATTTCAAAATTCTCTTACAATACTAATTTATTATAAATTTATTTAATTTTTTCTTTAAAAATACTTTAATTCCCCCTTTAAAATATTTTAATTTAAAAATTTTTTTATTATAATTTTAACTAATTAATTTTTCCCCTCAAATTAATTAATTTTTAATATCCTTTCAATGTAAATGAAATACTTTAAATTCAAGCTCTAATTTGTTCTTTCTAGAAACACTTTCCAGTACCTCTACTTTGTTACGACTTATTTCAACTTATTAACTATATGAAAGCGACGGGCAATATGTACATATTTTAATTTTTAATCATTTTATTAAATTAAATAAAATTACATTTAAATCCACTTTCAATTAACTTTTACAAATTAATATTCAT
This sequence comes from Polymixis flavicincta, assembly GCA_949987655.1. NCBI lineage: Eukaryota > Metazoa > Arthropoda > Insecta > Lepidoptera > Noctuidae > Polymixis > Polymixis flavicincta. Next base: position 7,374 of record OX465203.1, on the reverse strand, counting down.
TTAAATAAATTTATTGTAATCCATTATATTCTTAATTATAATCTGCATCTTGATCTGATTTAAATTTACATCTTAATTTTAAAATATTAATTTTATAAAAAAATATTTTTTTAACAACGATATACAAAATTATAAACTAAGTAAATTTATTCGTGGATTATCAATTATTAAACAGATTCCTCTAAATGAACTAAAATACCGCCAAATTATTTAAGTTTCAATAAATAATTATTTACTATTTTAATATTTTAATTTTAAATTTTAATAATAGGGTATCTAATCCTAGTTTTTTATAAAATTTATTAAATCATGAATATATAAATAAAATTTTATTAAATTAAAATTTCACCTAATAATTTAAAATTTTTATTATAATTATAATATCTCATTAATTAAATACTAATAAAATTCAATTTAATTTTTGTTTAACCGCAACTGCTGGCACAAAATTTGTTATTAATTAAAATATTACTAAATCTTAATTTCTTAAATAATTTAATATTAATTACTACTTTTAATATAAATTATTATTTAAATAAATTAAAATTAACACTAAAATTTATATGTAAAATAAACTTAAAATAAAATTAATAAACCATAAAAAATTTATTTATATAGAGATTTTTTTAAATAGATTTTTTTTTTTTTTTTTTTATATTAAAATATTTAATATAAATTATTAAATTTTTAATAATTTCTCTTTTTCTTTTTTCATAATATTTATATTAAAACCTAAATCAAATATTAAACAATTAATATTCATTCAAATTATAATACATTAATATAATTGATATTAATTTATTAATATTAATATATATATATATAAATATTAATATATTAAATTTTTAATATATATATATATATATATTAAATTAATTTTTAATTTATATAAATAATAAAACCATTTTTAATAAATTTTCATATAAAAAAAAAAAATTCTTAAAAATAAGCTAAAATTAAGCTTTTGGGTTCATACCCCAAATATAAAGGAAACCCCTTTTTTTTAAAAATAAAGTGCCTGATTAAAGGATTATTCTGATAGGATAAATTAAGTAATTATTTTACCTTTATTATATTTTATAGAATTAAACTATACCCAATAGTATCAAAAACTATTATGCATCTTACACTAAAATATAATATTAATAATATATTGAATTGAAAATTCTTAAAAGAAATAATTATCTAATTTTTCTATTTTAAATTTTTTTATTTAACTCTAATAAAATATTTTTTCTTTTTATTTTATTTTTTAGAACTTTAATTTCTATTTCTTCTAACTCATGATTTGGTTGTTGAATTGGATTAGAAATTAATCTTTTAAGATTTATTCCCCTAATTTCAAACTCTAATAACTTATTATCCACTGAAGCATCTTTAAAATATTTTTTAACTCAATCTATTGCCTCCATTAATTTTTTATTTACAATTTTAATTAAAATAATTCTTATAAAAAATTTTGAAATAAATAATTTTATTTCTATTATAATAAATTCTTCTATACTTATAAAAATAGGAAGAGCCCCCTTTCATTTTTGATTCCCTAATATTATTGAAGGTTTATCTTGATTTAATAGTTTTATTTTAATAACTTGACAAAAAATTACCCCTTTAATTATTTTATCATATTATATTAATAAAAATTTTATTACTATTATTATTATTTTAAATATTATAATTGGAGCAATTGGAGGACTAAACCAAACTTCCTTACGTAAATTAATAGCTTTTTCCTCTATTAATAATTTAGGATGAATAATTTCATCTATTATAATTAGAGAAACTTTATGATTTTTTATATATATTTTATATATTCATTTATAATTAGAATTATATGTTTTTTATTTTATATTTTAAATATATATTTTATTAATCAATTATTTATTAATAATATAAATTTTTTTATTAAAATTAATTTATTAATTAATTTTTTTTCTTTAGGAGGATTACCACCTTTTATTGGATTTTTTCCTAAATGAATTATTATTAATTTTTTAATTAATAATAATATATATATATTAACTTTTTTTTTTATTATAAGAAGCTTAATTATATTATTTTTTTATATTCGTATTAGTTATTCTGCTTTTATGTTTAATTATTTAAAAATAAAATGATTTAAAATTTTTATTAAAAATAACTATTTTTTAATAATTAACTTTTTTTCCTTTATTTCCCTTTATTTCTTTAACAGGGATAATTTTAAGAACATTTTTTTTTTATTAAGGTTTTAAGTTAAATTAAACTAATAATCTTCAAAATTATTTATAAAGAAATATTCTTTAAGCCTTAATAGAAATCCTATTCCTTAAAATTTGCAATTTTATATCATTATTGAATATAAGACTAAAATTATAAAATAATTTATAATAAAAGAGAAATCTCTCGTTAATAAATTTACAATTTATCGCTTCAACCTCAGCCATTTTATTCTATATTAAGCGAAAATGACTTTATTCAACAAATCATAAAGATATTGGAACATTATATTTTATTTTTGGAATTTGAGCAGGAATAGTAGGAACTTCATTAAGATTATTAATTCGTGCTGAATTAGGAAATCCTGGATCTTTAATTGGAGATGACCAAATTTATAATACTATTGTTACAGCTCATGCTTTTATTATAATTTTTTTTATAGTTATACCTATTATAATTGGAGGATTTGGAAATTGACTTGTACCTTTAATATTAGGAGCTCCAGATATGGCATTTCCACGAATAAATAATATAAGTTTTTGATTACTTCCTCCATCCTTAACACTTTTAATTTCAAGAAGAATTGTAGAAAATGGTGCAGGAACTGGATGAACAGTATATCCCCCACTGTCATCTAATATTGCCCATGGTGGTAGCTCTGTAGATTTAGCTATTTTTTCCCTTCATTTAGCTGGTATTTCTTCTATTTTAGGAGCTATTAATTTTATTACAACAATTATTAATATACGATTAAATAATTTATCTTTTGATCAAATACCATTATTTATTTGAGCTGTAGGAATTACTGCATTTTTATTATTACTTTCTTTGCCTGTTTTAGCAGGAGCTATTACTATATTATTAACAGATCGAAATTTAAATACATCATTTTTTGATCCTGCTGGAGGAGGAGATCCAATCTTATATCAACATTTATTTTGATTTTTTGGTCACCCAGAAGTATATATTTTAATTTTACCTGGATTTGGGATAATTTCACATATTATTTCTCAAGAAAGAGGAAAAAAAGAAACATTTGGTTGTTTAGGTATAATTTATGCAATATTAGCAATTGGATTATTAGGGTTCATTGTTTGAGCTCATCATATATTTACAGTAGGAATAGATATTGATACACGAGCTTATTTTACATCAGCAACAATAATTATTGCTGTACCTACAGGAATTAAAATTTTTAGATGATTAGCCACTTTCCACGGAACTCAAATCAATTATTCCCCTTCTATTTTATGAAGATTAGGATTTGTATTCTTATTTACAGTAGGAGGTTTAACAGGAGTAATTTTATCAAATTCATCTATTGATATTACTCTACATGATACTTATTATGTAGTAGCTCATTTTCATTATGTTTTATCTATAGGAGCTGTATTTGCTATTTTAGGGGGATTTATTCATTGATATCCTTTATTTACAAGTTTATCTTTAAATCCTTATCTTTTAAAAATTCAATTTTTTGTTATATTTATTGGAGTAAATTTAACTTTTTTCCCTCAACATTTTTTAGGTTTAGCTGGAATACCTCGACGATATTCAGACTATCCTGATTCTTACATTTCTTGAAATATTGTTTCATCCTTAGGATCTTATATTTCCTTATTAGCTATTATATTTATATTAATTATTATTTGAGAATCATTAATTAATCAACGAATTGCTTTATTTACTTTAAATCTTTCATCTTCTATTGAATGATATCAAAATTTACCTCCCGCTGAACATTCATATAATGAATTACCTATTTTAAGAAACTTATTCTAATGTGGCAGATTATATGTAATGGATTTAAACCCCATTTATAAAGGTATATCCTTTTTTTAGAAATTGCAACATGATCTAATTTTAATTTACAAAATGGAGCATCTCCTTTAATAGAACAAATTATTTTTTTTCATGATCATACTTTAATTATTCTTATTATAATTACAATTTTAGTTGGTTACTTAATAACAAGACTTTTATTTAATAAATATATTAATCGATTTTTATTAGAAGGACAAATAATTGAATTAATCTGAACTATTTTACCAGCAATTACTTTAATTTTTATTGCTTTACCTTCTTTACGTTTATTATATTTATTAGATGAACTAAACAATCCCTTAATTACTTTAAAATCTATTGGTCATCAATGATATTGAAGTTATGAATATTCAGATTTTCATAATATTGAATTTGATTCATATATAATCCCATCTAATGATATAGAATCAAATAATTTCCGTTTATTAGATGTAGATAATCGAATTATTTTACCTATAAATAATCAAATTCGAATTATAGTTACTGCTACAGATGTTATCCACTCTTGAACTATTCCATCTTTAGGGGTAAAAGTAGATGCTAATCCTGGTCGATTAAATCAAACTAATTTTTTTATTAATCGTCCTGGTATTTTTTATGGACAATGTTCTGAAATTTGCGGCGCTAATCATAGATTTATACCTATTGTAATTGAAAGAATTTCAATTAAAAATTTTATTAATTGAATTAATAATTATTCTTCATTAGATGACTGAAAGCAAGTACTGGTCTCTTAAACCATTTTATAGTAAATTAGCATTTACTTCTAATGAAATAAATTAAATTAATTAAAGAATTAGTTAAATAAATAACATAAATATGTCAAATTTAAATTATTACTTAATAAATGTAATATTCTTTTATCCCACAAATAATACCAATTAATTGATTAATTTCTTTTTTTTTTTTTTTATTAATTTATTTAATTTTTAATATTATAAATTATTATATTTTTAATAAAAAAATTTCTATAAAAAATAAAAATAATTTAAAATTAAAATTAGAAAATTTTAATTGAAAATGATAAGCAATTTATTTTCAATTTTTGATCCTTCAACAAATTTATTTAATATTCCATTTAATTGAATTAGAACAATTTTAGGTATTTTTTTTATCCCATATTCATTTTGATTGATTCCAAATCGTCACTATTTTTTTTGAAATTTTATTTTATTAAAACTTCATAATGAATTTAAAACTTTATTAAAAAATAATTATTTTCAAGGATCCACTTTTATTTTTATTTCTATATTTTCATTTATTTTATTTAATAATTTTTTAGGATTATTTCCTTATATTTTTACTAGAACAAGTCATTTAACATTATCTTTATCAATTTCTTTACCTTTATGATTAAGATTTATAATTTATGGTTGAGTAAATAATTCCCAACATATATTTATTCATATAATTCCCCAAGGAACACCTTCTATTTTAATACCATTTATAGTTTTAATTGAAACTATTAGAAATATTATTCGACCCGGAACTTTAGCTGTTCGTTTAACTGCTAATATAATTGCAGGACATTTATTAATAACTTTATTAAGAGGAACTGGCCCTAATATAAGTTCTTATTTTATCTTATTTCTAATTATTATTCAAATTTTATTATTAATTTTAGAATCAGCAGTTGCGGTTATTCAATCTTATGTAATTGCAATTTTAAGAACTTTATATTCTAGAGAAGTAAATTAATGAAAACAAGATTTAATCACCCATTTCATTTAGTAGATTATAGACCATGACCTTTAACAGGAGCAATTGGAGTTATAGTTATAGTTACAGGTATAGTCAAATGATTTCATAATTTTAACATAAATTTATTAATTTTAGGTTATTTAATTGTTATTTTAACAATATATCAATGATGACGAGATATTTGTCGAGAAGGAACATTACAAGGTAAACATACAATTTTAGTAACTAAAGGTCTTCGATGAGGAATAATTTTATTTATTGTTTCTGAAATTTTTTTTTTTGTTTCTTTTTTTTGAGCATTTTTCCATAGAAGATTAGCCCCTAATATTGAAATTGGAGCTATTTGACCTCCTACTAGTATTATTCCATTTAATCCTTTTCAAATTCCTTTATTAAATACCATTATTTTAATTAGATCAGGGGTATCTGTTACATGAGCTCATCATGCTATCATAGAAAATAATAATTCACAAATAACTCAAGGTCTTTTTATTACAATTATATTAGGAATTTATTTTACAATTTTACAAGCTTATGAATACTTAGAAGCTCCTTTTACCATCGCAGATAGAATTTATGGCTCAACATTTTTTATAGCAACAGGATTCCACGGATTACATGTAATTATCGGAACTTTATTTCTTTTTATTTGTTTAATTCGTCATTTAAATGAACATTTCTCTAGAAATCATCACTTTGGATTTGAAGCAGCAGCTTGATATTGACATTTTGTAGATGTGGTATGATTATTCCTTTACATTTCTATTTATTGATGGGGAAATTAATTATTTATATAATATATTTAGTATATTTGACTTCCAATCAAAAAGTTTAATAATTTTAATATAAATAATTATTTTAATAACAAATATTTTTTTAATTATTATATTAGTTTCAAATATTATAATATTTTTATCTATTATTTTATCAAAAAAAACTTTTTCTGATCGAGAAAAATGTTCACCATTTGAATGTGGATTCGACCCTAAATCATCTGCACGAATTCCCTTCTCCTTACATTTTTTTTTAATTACTGTTATTTTTTTAATTTTTGATGTAGAAATTGCACTTATTTTTCCTATTATCCCTTTATTTAAATTAGTAAATTTTATTTTTTGAACAAAAATTAGATTTTTTTTTATTTTAATTTTATTAATTGGACTTTATCATGAATGAAATCAAAATATATTAAATTGAACTAATTAAATTTTTTAAAATATAAAGGATTATAGTTTATTAAAACATTTGATTTGCAATCAAAAAATATTAACTTATTTAATTTATCTTAAAATAAGAAGCAATTTTGCATTTAATTTCGACTTAAAAGATAGAGTAATTAAAACTCCTTATTTAATTAATTTAGTTATTATATTAATTGAAACCAAAAAGAGGTATATCACTGTTAATGATAAAATTGAATTTATATTTCCAATTAAATATGAAATATAAAGATTAAAAATAAGCTGCTAACTTAATTTTTAGTGGTTAAATTCCATTAATATTTCTATTTATATAGTTTAATTTAAAACTCTACATTTTCATTGTAAAAATAAAAATAAATATTTTTTTATAAATATTTTTTATATTTAAAGATAATTTTATCTCCTTAATATCTTCAATATTATGCTCTAATTTATAAGCTATTTAAAT
>CATLJQ010000039.1:0-19163 GCA_949987655.1 Polymixis flavicincta | reverse complement strand
GAATTGTATAGAACAAAGAAAAATTTTAGGTATCTAAGTGGCTATATACGCTAGACGGACGGGCGAGGTGTCGAAAGACGCGTCCTCCGCGCGAGCTAGCCAACTACGGTGTCACTGAAAATTATACTGAACAAAAATTTTGATTTTCCAATGAAAAACGTGAATTTTTACCGAAAATTTAACCAAACCAGGACTACTGTCTACCCCACAAGACTCGGACTCGCGCAACGCGCACCGGAATGCAGGTAAGGCAGGTAAGTATCTATTGAAACTAATTTAAGCAAGTTTTAATGGAAGAATTTTGATTTAAAAATAAAAATGTGTTTCTAGTACAAAAATTGAATGAATTTTCTATGTCTATAGGCGAAAAGAAAAATTTTTTCGCGTTTTGTCAAATATTTTTGATGGGATGGTCTCAGGTAGCCCAATTATGAATATAGTAGCTGAAAACAGCGTCAAATTACCTCACCGGGAAGCAAAGTTATATAGATTCTATGCAAACTTGGTTTGCTTAGGTAGAATTTGATGGCTACGAATTGTATAGAACAAAGAAAAATTTTAGGTATCTAAGTGGCTATATACGCTAGACGGACGGGCGAGGTGTCGAAAGACGCGTCTCCGCGCGAGCTAGCCAACTACGGTGTCACTGAAAATTATACTGAACAAAAATTTTGATTTTCCAATGAAAAACGTGAATTTTTACCGAAAATTTAACCAAAACCAGGACTACTGTCTACCCCACAAGACTCGGACTCGCGCAACGCGCACCGGAATGCAGGTAAGGCAGGTAAGTATCTATTGAAAACTAATTTAAGCAAGTTTTAATGGAAGAATTTTGATTTAAAAATAAAAATGTGTTTCTAGTACAAAAATTGAATGAATTTTCTATGTCTATAGGCGAAAAGAAAAATTTTTTCGCGTTTTGTCAAATATTTTTGATGGGATGGTCTCAGGTAGCCCAATTATGAATATAGTAGCTGAAACAGCGTCAAATTACCTCACCGGGAAGCAAAGTTATATAGATTCTATGCAAACCTTGGTTTGCTTAGGTAGAATTTGATGCTACGAATTGTATAGAACAAAGAAAAATTTTAGGTATCTAAGTGGCTATATACGCTAGACGGACGGGCGAGGTGTCGAAAGACGCGTCTCCGCGCGAGCTAGCCAACTACGGTGTCACTGAAAATTATACTGAACAAAAATTTTGATTTTCCAATGAAAAACGTGAATTTTTACCGAAAATTTAACCAAAACCAGGACTACTGTCTACCCCACAAGACTCGGACTCGCGCAACGCGCACCGGAATGCAGGTAAGGCAGGTAAGTATCTATTGAAACTAAATTTAAGCAAGTTTTAATGGAAGAATTTTGATTTAAAAATAAAAATGTGTTTCTAGTACAAAAATTGAATGAATTTTCTATGTCTATAGGCGAAAAGAAAAATTTTTCGCGTTTGTCAAATATTTTTGATGGGATGGTCTCAGGTAGCCCAATTATGAATATAGTAGCTGAAAACAGCGTCAATTACCTCACCGGGAAGCAAAGTTATATAGATTCTATGCAAACTTGTTTGCTTAGGTAGAATTTGATGGCTACGAATTGTATAGAACAAAGAAAAATTTAGGTATCTAAGTGGCTATATACGCTAGACGGACGGGCGAGGTGTCGAAAGACGCGTCTCCGCGCGAGCTAGCCAACTACGGTGTCACTGGAAATTATACTGAACAAAAATTTTGATTTTCCAATGAAAAACGTGAATTTTTACCGAAAATTTAACCAAAACCAGGACTACTGTCTACCCCACAAGACTCGGACTCGCGCAACGCGCACCGGAATGCAGGTAAGGCAGGTAAGTATCTATTGAAACTAATTTAAGCAAGTTTTAATGGAAGAATTTTGATTTAAAATAAAAATGTGTTTCTAGTACAAAAATTGAATGAATTTTCTATGTCTATAGGCGAAAAGAAAAATTTTTTCGCGTTTTGTCAAATATTTTGATGGATGGTCTCAGGTAGCCCAATTATGAATATAGTAGCTGAAAACAGCGTCAAATTACCTCACCGGGAAGCAAAGTTATATAGATTCTATGCAAACTTGGTTTGCTTAGGTAGAATTTGATGGCTACGAATTGTATAGAACAAAGAAAAATTTTAGGTATCTAAGTGGCTATATACGCTAGACGGACGGGCGAGGTGTCGAAAGACGCGTCTCCGCGCGAGCTAGCCAACTACGGTGTCACTGAAAATTATACTGAACAAAAATTTTGATTTTCCAATGAAAAACGTGAATTTTTACCGAAAATTTAACCAAAACCAGGACTACTGTCTACCCCACAAGACTCGGACTCGCGCAACGCGCACCGGAATGCAGGTAAGGCAGGTAAGTATCTATTGAAACTAATTTAAGCAAGTTTTAATGGAAGAATTTTGATTTAAAAATAAAAATGTGTTTCTAGTACAAAAATTGAATGAATTTTCTATGTCTATAGGCGAAAAGAAAAATTTTTTCGCGTTTTGTCAAATATTTTTGATGGGATGGTCTCAGGTAGCCCAATTATGAATATAGTAGCTGAAAACAGCGTCAAATTACCTCACCGGGAAGCAAAGTTATATAGATTCTATGCAAACTTGGTTTGCTTAGGTAGAATTTGATGGCTACGAATTGTATAGAACAAAGAAAAATTTTAGGTATCTAAGTGGCTATATACGCTAGACGGACGGGCGAGGTGTCGAAAGACGCGTCTCCGCGCGAGCTAGCCAACTACGGTGTCACTGAAAATTATACTGAACAAAAATTTTGATTTTCCAATGAAAAACGTGAATTTTTACCGAAAATTTAACCAAAACCAGGACTACTGTCTACCCCACAAGACTCGGACTCGCGCAACGCGCACCGGAATGCAGGTAAGGCAGGTAAGTATCTATTGAAACTAATTTAAGCAAGTTTTAATGGAAGAATTTTGATTTAAAAATAAAAATGTGTTTCTAGTACAAAAATTGAATGAATTTTCTATGTCTATAGGCGAAAAGAAAAATTTTTTCGCGTTTTGTCAAATATTTTTGATGGGATGGTCTCAGGTAGCCCAATTATGAATATAGTAGCTGAAAACAGCGTCAAATTACCTCACCGGGAAGCAAAGTTATATAGATTCTATGCAAACTTGGTTTGCTTAGGTAGAATTTGATGGCTACGAATTGTATAGAACAAAGAAAAATTTTAGGTATCTAAGTGGCTATATACGCTAGACGGACGGGCGAGGTGTCGAAAGACGCGTCTCCGCGCGAGCTAGCCAACTACGGTGTCACTGAAAATTATACTGAACAAAAATTTTGATTTTCCAATGAAAAACGTGAATTTTTACCGAAAATTTAACCAAAACCAGGACTACTGTCTACCCCACAAGACTCGGACTCGCGCAACGCGCACCGGAATGCAGGTAAGGCAGGTAAGTATCTATTGAAACTAATTTAAGCAAGTTTTAATGGAAGAATTTTGATTTAAAAATAAAAATGTGTTTCTAGTACAAAAATTGAATGAATTTTCTATGTCTATAGGCGAAAAGAAAAATTTTTTCGCGTTTTGTCAAATATTTTTGATGGGATGGTCTCAGGTAGCCCAATTATGAATATAGTAGCTGAAAACAGCGTCAAATTACCTCACCGGGAAGCAAAGTTATATAGATTCTATGCAAACTTGGTTTGCTTAGGTAGAATTTGATGGCTACGAATTGTATAGAACAAAGAAAAATTTTAGGTATCTAAGTGGCTATATACGCTAGACGGACGGGCGAGGTGTCGAAAGACGCGTCTCCGCGCGAGCTAGCCAACTACGGTGTCACTGAAAATTATACTGAACAAAAATTTTGATTTTCCAATGAAAAACGTGAATTTTTACCGAAAATTTAACCAAAACCAGGACTACTGTCTACCCCACAAGACTCGGACTCGCGCAACGCGCACCGGAATGCAGGTAAGGCAGGTAAGTATCTATTGAAACTAATTTAAGCAAGTTTTAATGGAAGAATTTTGATTTAAAAATAAAAATGTGTTTCTAGTACAAAAATTGAATGAATTTTCTATGTCTATAGGCGAAAAGAAAAATTTTTTCGCGTTTTGTCAAATATTTTTGATGGGATGGTCTCAGGTAGCCCAATTATGAATATAGTAGCTGAAAACAGCGTCAAATTACCTCACCGGGAAGCAAAGTTATATAGATTCTATGCAAACTTGGTTTGCTTAGGTAGAATTTGATGGCTACGAATTGTATAGAACAAAGAAAAATTTTAGGTATCTAAGTGGCTATATACGCTAGACGGACGGGCGAGGTGTCGAAAGACGCGTCTCCGCGCGAGCTAGCCAACTACGGTGTCACTGAAAATTATACTGAACAAAAATTTTGATTTTCCAATGAAAAACGTGAATTTTTACCGAAAATTTAACCAAAACCAGGACTACTGTCTACCCCACAAGACTCGGACTCGCGCAACGCGCACCGGAATGCAGGTAAGGCAGGTAAGTATCTATTGAAACTAATTTAAGCAAGTTTTAATGGAAGAATTTTGATTTAAAAATAAAAATGTGTTTCTAGTACAAAAATTGAATGAATTTTCTATGTCTATAGGCGAAAAGAAAAATTTTTTCGCGTTTTGTCAAATATTTTTGATGGGATGGTCTCAGGTAGCCCAATTATGAATATAGTAGCTGAAAACAGCGTCAAATTACCTCACCGGGAAGCAAAGTTATATAGATTCTATGCAAACTTGGTTTGCTTAGGTAGAATTTGATGGCTACGAATTGTATAGAACAAAGAAAAATTTTAGGTATCTAAGTGGCTATATACGCTAGACGGACGGGCGAGGTGTCGAAAGACGCGTCTCCGCGCGAGCTAGCCAACTACGGTGTCACTGAAAATTATACTGAACAAAAATTTTGATTTTCCAATGAAAAACGTGAATTTTTACCGAAAATTTAACCAAAACCAGGACTACTGTCTACCCCACAAGACTCGGACTCGCGCAACGCGCACCGGAATGCAGGTAAGGCAGGTAAGTATCTATTGAAACTAATTTAAGCAAGTTTTAATGGAAGAATTTTGATTTAAAAATAAAAATGTGTTTCTAGTACAAAAATTGAATGAATTTTCTATGTCTATAGGCGAAAAGAAAAATTTTTTCGCGTTTTGTCAAATATTTTTGATGGGATGGTCTCAGGTAGCCCAATTATGAATATAGTAGCTGAAAACAGCGTCAAATTACCTCACCGGGAAGCAAAGTTATATAGATTCTATGCAAACTTGGTTTGCTTAGGTAGAATTTGATGGCTACGAATTGTATAGAACAAAGAAAAATTTTAGGTATCTAAGTGGCTATATACGCTAGACGGACGGGCGAGGTGTCGAAAGACGCGTCTCCGCGCGAGCTAGCCAACTACGGTGTCACTGAAAATTATACTGAACAAAAATTTTGATTTTCCAATGAAAAACGTGAATTTTTACCGAAAATTTAACCAAAACCAGGACTACTGTCTACCCCACAAGACTCGGACTCGCGCAACGCGCACCGGAATGCAGGTAAGGCAGGTAAGTATCTATTGAAACTAATTTAAGCAAGTTTTAATGGAAGAATTTTGATTTAAAAATAAAAATGTGTTTCTAGTACAAAAATTGAATGAATTTTCTATGTCTATAGGCGAAAAGAAAAATTTTTTCGCGTTTTGTCAAATATTTTTGATGGGATGGTCTCAGGTAGCCCAATTATGAATATAGTAGCTGAAAACAGCGTCAAATTACCTCACCGGGAAGCAAAGTTATATAGATTCTATGCAAACTTGGTTTGCTTAGGTAGAATTTGATGGCTACGAATTGTATAGAACAAAGAAAAATTTTAGGTATCTAAGTGGCTATATACGCTAGACGGACGGGCGAGGTGTCGAAAGACGCGTCTCCGCGCGAGCTAGCCAACTACGGTGTCACTGAAAATTATACTGAACAAAAATTTTGATTTTCCAATGAAAAACGTGAATTTTTACCGAAAATTTAACCAAAACCAGGACTACTGTCTACCCCACAAGACTCGGACTCGCGCAACGCGCACCGGAATGCAGGTAAGGCAGGTAAGTATCTATTGAAACTAATTTAAGCAAGTTTTAATGGAAGAATTTTGATTTAAAAATAAAAATGTGTTTCTAGTACAAAAATTGAATGAATTTTCTATGTCTATAGGCGAAAAGAAAAATTTTTTCGCGTTTTGTCAAATATTTTTGATGGGATGGTCTCAGGTAGCCCAATTATGAATATAGTAGCTGAAAACAGCGTCAAATTACCTCACCGGGAAGCAAAGTTATATAGATTCTATGCAAACTTGGTTTGCTTAGGTAGAATTTGATGGCTACGAATTGTATAGAACAAAGAAAAATTTTAGGTATCTAAGTGGCTATATACGCTAGACGGACGGGCGAGGTGTCGAAAGACGCGTCTCCGCGCGAGCTAGCCAACTACGGTGTCACTGAAAATTATACTGAACAAAAATTTTGATTTTCCAATGAAAAACGTGAATTTTTACCGAAAATTTAACCAAAACCAGGACTACTGTCTACCCCACAAGACTCGGACTCGCGCAACGCGCACCGGAATGCAGGTAAGGCAGGTAAGTATCTATTGAAACTAATTTAAGCAAGTTTTAATGGAAGAATTTTGATTTAAAAATAAAAATGTGTTTCTAGTACAAAAATTGAATGAATTTTCTATGTCTATAGGCGAAAAGAAAAATTTTTTCGCGTTTTGTCAAATATTTTTGATGGGATGGTCTCAGGTAGCCCAATTATGAATATAGTAGCTGAAAACAGCGTCAAATTACCTCACCGGGAAGCAAAGTTATATAGATTCTATGCAAACTTGGTTTGCTTAGGTAGAATTTGATGGCTACGAATTGTATAGAACAAAGAAAAATTTTAGGTATCTAAGTGGCTATATACGCTAGACGGACGGGCGAGGTGTCGAAAGACGCGTCTCCGCGCGAGCTAGCCAACTACGGTGTCACTGAAAATTATACTGAACAAAAATTTTGATTTTCCAATGAAAAACGTGAATTTTTACCGAAAATTTAACCAAAACCAGGACTACTGTCTACCCCACAAGACTCGGACTCGCGCAACGCGCACCGGAATGCAGGTAAGGCAGGTAAGTATCTATTGAAACTAATTTAAGCAAGTTTTAATGGAAGAATTTTGATTTAAAAATAAAAATGTGTTTCTAGTACAAAAATTGAATGAATTTTCTATGTCTATAGGCGAAAAGAAAAATTTTTTCGCGTTTTGTCAAATATTTTTGATGGGATGGTCTCAGGTAGCCCAATTATGAATATAGTAGCTGAAAACAGCGTCAAATTACCTCACCGGGAAGCAAAGTTATATAGATTCTATGCAAACTTGGTTTGCTTAGGTAGAATTTGATGGCTACGAATTGTATAGAACAAAGAAAAATTTTAGGTATCTAAGTGGCTATATACGCTAGACGGACGGGCGAGGTGTCGAAAGACGCGTCTCCGCGCGAGCTAGCCAACTACGGTGTCACTGAAAATTATACTGAACAAAAATTTTGATTTTCCAATGAAAAACGTGAATTTTTACCGAAAATTTAACCAAAACCAGGACTACTGTCTACCCCACAAGACTCGGACTCGCGCAACGCGCACCGGAATGCAGGTAAGGCAGGTAAGTATCTATTGAAACTAATTTAAGCAAGTTTTAATGGAAGAATTTTGATTTAAAAATAAAAATGTGTTTCTAGTACAAAAATTGAATGAATTTTCTATGTCTATAGGCGAAAAGAAAATTTTTTTCGCGTTTTGTCAAATATTTTTGATGGGATGGTCTCAGGTAGCCCAATTATGAATATAGTAGCTGAAAACAGCGTCAAATTACCTCACCGGGAAGCAAAGTTATATAGATTCTATGCAAACTTGGTTTGCTTTTTTTTTTTTTTTTTTTTTTTTTTGGGTGGGAAATCATCAAATAACTTCTCCCGCTCTGGGTGGAGCAGGAGGGCGTGTCAGACTTTTACTGACTAAAACCCACCCGTGTTCCTTCAGTAGCCCTTAAGCCAGGGGCTGTGGTGTCTCTTTCGAACAAACCCGCACCCCTGGCAGGCATCGACCCTTGCGGGTCCCATCACTTTTTGTGCTGACATCTCTTTGAGGCGCGCGTGGAACACAACGCGCCGTCGACTTGGGCTTGGTCCTTACCGGACAGCGAGCTACCCATTACTCGCCGTCCGCAAGCCCATGCCTACGGTGGCCGGAAATCGGCCTGGGATTCCCGACGCCCAGGGCGTCTCCGTATCCTGCGGCGGCTGGGGTCGCGAGGGCGCATATGCTGCCTCTCCCTCACGTGCGCCGCCTCCCTCTTCGCGAGCATTACTGCTTCGCTGAAGGAGGTGACGGCTCCCCATGCCCTCTCGCTCCGTACCATGGCTTGGACCAGGGCCGGACGCGAGAGATCGCCGCCGCCGATCGCCTCCACGAGGACACGGCGGTGCTCCGCCCAAGCAGGGCAGACCGCCACCGTGTGCTCCACCGTGTCCTCAGGGCGATCTTCGCAGTGGAAACACCCGGGCGTTTCCTCCCGCCCTATCCGAAACAGGAACCTCCCGAAACAACCGTGTCCGGTGAGGACCTGCGTCAGGCGGAAGGTGAGGACGCCATGCCGCCTCTCAAACCACTCCTCAAAGAGGGGACTTACCGCCGCAATCGTGGCGTGCCCAGCACTGGGTTGCGACAATCGCTCTCTCCATGTCACCATGAGATCCCGCCGGAGCTCTGTCCGCTGTGCCGCGATTTCCCGCGGCAGCGGAGTTACGCCCCGGCGTTTGGCCTCCTCGCGCCACTCCCATATCTGCGCGAGGACCTTTGCCTCCAGATCCCATGGCGGTAATCCGGCAAGGAGGCCCGCCGCCTCGCCGGAGATCGTGCGATATCCTCGGATCATCCTGATCGCCATGACCCTATGGGACGCCCTCAGCTTGCGAGCTGGTTGGCGCCTCAATGTAGGCGCCCACACCGGCGCCCCGTATAGGGCCATGGACCGCACGATCCCCGCGTAGAGCCTCCGGCAGGAGGCGTTTGGCCCCCCTAGATTGGGCAAGAGCCGCTTCAACGCAGCCCCGGCCCGCTCCAGTCTGGGAGCCAAACGGCGGAAATGCTCCGCGAAGTTCCACCGGCTGTCGAGGACGAGTCCCAGGTACTTCATCGTCGACTCGACGCCGATGTGAACCCCTCCCACCGTTATCTGGGAACCCGTCGGTGGCGCATTCCGAGGACCATGAAACCACATGGCCTCGGACTTGTGCAATGCCACCTCGAGTCCCAGTTGCCGGATCCTATCCACGATTGTCGCAACCCCTTGTGTCGCTAAGTCGGCCGCCGCCTGGTACGACCTCCCTTGCGCCAGGACCAGCGTGTCGTCAGCGTAGCAGACTACACTGACGCCGCTAGGGAGGTCGGCGCGCAGCACCCAGTCGTACCCGATGTCCCACAGATACGGCCCCAGGACCGATCCCTGTGGGACACCGCACGACATCTCTCGCCGGTTCCACTCTCCGAGGTGACCGGGGTAGATGACGGCCCTGTCCGTCAAATAGGCCTCGACCACACGACAGAGGTAGGTCGGCATCCGGTGATACCGGAGTGCCTCCCTTATGCAACTCCAGGGCAGGGTGTTGAAGGCATTGGCGATGTCTAATGACACCGCCAAGACGACCCCACCCCGGGCCACAGCATCCCCCGTCGTGAGGGCTCGCACGCGCATGATGGCGTCCACCGTGGAGCGCCCCCTGCGGAAACCAAACTGGCTCTCCGCCAAATCCGGCCCCACCCGCACCAGCCGCCCGACGAGGCGGTCTGCAATTACTCTCTCAAAGAGCTTGCCCACCTCGTCGAGCAGCACAATGGGCCGGTAAGCGGACGGAGAGTCCGCTGGGCGCCCCGGCTTCTTGATGAGGACCAGTTTCCCCGTCTTCCAGCGAAGTGGGAACTGGCCCTCCTCCAAGCATGCGCTTAGGAGCCCTCTTAGTCGAGGCCCGAGAGCCTGCAAGGCCAGGACCCAGGCTTTGCCGGGCAAGCCGTCGGGTCCTGGGGCGGTATTCTTGGCATTCAGCCTACGTACCGCCACTCTCAGGTCTACCTCGGTCACCTCTGGAGAGTCGTCGTCGTCGTCGGTGTGGTCCGCATCGGGCACCGCAGGAGGCGGAGCCATAGGCGGGGGAGCGTGCTCCCCTCGTGAGGGGAACAGAGCGCTCACCACGTCCTGCACGAGATGAGGCCGGAGACTCTGCGTCAGCGGGGGAGCCCACGGGCGGATTTTATCACGCACCGTTTTGTAGGGGCGTCCCCACGGGTCTCTGTTCAGAGTCTCCAGCGACTCCTCGCGGGCCACAACTCTGGCCCGCAGGATCTCATCCCGGAGGGCGGTCTTCGCCACTCTGT
This sequence comes from Polymixis flavicincta, assembly GCA_949987655.1. Taxonomy (NCBI): domain Eukaryota; kingdom Metazoa; phylum Arthropoda; class Insecta; order Lepidoptera; family Noctuidae; genus Polymixis; species Polymixis flavicincta. Next base: position 8,686 of record CATLJQ010000039.1, on the reverse strand, counting down.
ACCCCTCGTACAGCTCCGCCTCAATGGCTTCCGTATCCGGAGGGCGGATACGGAGCCTGCGGTGCCTGGAGTAAAGGTGTCGCGCAGCAACACACGCCTCGCGCAGTGTTGTCAACTGCGGCGACCACCAGTACACCTGGCGTGAAGCACGACCTGGCTGGACCCGGGGCATTGCCACGTCACATACCTCGGACATGGTCTCCCGGAACCACTCGGCCTCGTCGTTGATGTCGGCAGGCCTGTCCGGTGATGACACCCAGGCCTGCACGATCGAGGCTTCCAGGAGAAGCTCCCGGTCCAGCTGCTTCAACGCCCACCGCGGACCACACGGGGCCTGTCGGACCGGCGCGCTCGAGGTCTGGGCGGAGACGTCAAACCGGATGTACCGGTGGTCGGAATACGTCTCCACCCCCTCCATGACGCGCCAGTCAATGACACGCGGCGACAGAGCGGGGCTGGCGAACGAAATGTCCACCACCGACTCACCCCGCATCCGCACACACGTGGCGACAGAACCCCGGTTTAGGACGACCAGGTCTGCTTCCAGAGCCCAGTCCTCCACCATCCTGCCCCGCACATTCGTCAAACGGGAACCCCAAGCCAAGCTCTTGGCATTGAAGTCCCCGAGGACGAGCACGGGGAGGGAACGAAACCCGACGACGACGTCTCTCAACTCCGCAAGGGAGTTGTGGAACTCGGCGAGAGTTCGGCTCGGGGAGAAGTACACCCCTACCACGACAATCTCCCCGAACCGTGCTGCAACGCAACCCCGTCCCCTCTTGACACTCTCGAGGGTCGGGGTACCGGCGGCGGCCGACGAAATGAGGGTCACTGAGCCGCTCAGGTCCTCCACCCAGTCATCCCTGGGCGGGACAAAGTACGGCTCAGCGACCACGGCGATGTTAATCGACCACTGCGCCATGCTCTGGATCAACAGATCCTGAGCGGCGGCGCAGTGGTTGATATTCGCCTGGAGGAGGCGTAATGGAGCCGTTACGTACACTCCATATTACTCTCCTCCGGGGCCCCCTGGGCAGGCCCAGCCGCAACGGCGGCAGCAACAACGGCGGTGGAGGCGGCAGCGGCGGCGGCAGTGGCGGCGGTTGCGGCGGTGACGGCGGTGGCGGAGGGCTTGGCCCTGCCTCGGCCCCTGGCTTCAGCGGGTGGAGCGCAGGCTTTGCTCCCAGCCCGGTGTTCGGCCGGCTTGCCAGCTGCCGCACATAGGTAACAGTGCGGCTTGGCAATGCACGAGTCGGCCTTGTGACCGGGCTGACCGCAGCGGAAGCAGTGGCTGCTGCGGTCCACCTCCGAGGTGCATTGCACTCCCACGTGGTGGCCCACCTGGCAGCGGAAGCACCTCAGAGGTCTGGGTTCCAGCAGCTTCACCTGCGCTGAAACCCAGCCCACCAGGAGCCTTCGACCCTCCTCCGTTATCTTTCTGGCCGCCGACACGGGGCAGCTCACCGTTACGGTTCGCATCCCCGTGTTGTCAGGACGGATGGTGCCTGCCTTCACCTGCTCGGCAGAGCATTCCCCAGTCCTGACTACGGCGGCCACAACCTCGCCCTCCGTCACGGAGTCGTCCAGGCCCAAGATGCGCATGTCAGCGCACTTGGTGGGCCTGGACACTCGAACCTCGTCCGCATCTAGGGACGCCCTGAGCCTTTCGGCCAAGGCGTCAGCGGTCGGGCCACTGGCCGCACCAGGGATCTCCAACATGCGGGCTCCGGTCGCAGTCACCCTCATCCGCATGCCGTTGGAGACACCCAGCTCCGCGAGGTTCACCGCCGCCCGTGCCTTTGAAAGCACGTCGCGGTAGGACACGCCCTTCTTCTCCGCTTCCGGCTGTAGTGTTATCACTACAGCGGCGGACTTCGGGGCGCGTAACCTAGCCGCGGCGCTACGCTTTTTGCGCCGCTGCCGCCTCTCCTTCCTTTTGGCAGACCTCGCTGCCTTGCCCGCCTTCTTTTTCTCCCCGGCTACTTCCCATTCGGCGTCAGCCGCGGGAGATGGGGGAGGCGGGGCCGACCGTCCTGGCACCACGGCTGGGGGCGTAGCCACCTGAGCAGCCACCCCGCCCTTCTTGGGCTTGGGCGGCACCGGTTTCGCCGGGGTCCGACTCGACTGTGATGCCGACTTGGCTGTGGCAGTCGTGGCGACGGCATAAGTGGTCCTCTGCTGGCCCGAGACCGGCCGATTCGCCGCTAGCGGGGGGCGCAAGACGATGGCCTCCAGGGTGGAAAACCGGCTCTGGAAGGCTGCCAACTCCTTCCGCACCAGACTCAGCACCCGGTCTTCCTCCTCTGGCTTGGTTCCACCTTGCCCATGCCGCGCCCCCTTCTGAGGCACAACCGTGGGGCCAGCTCCTCGGAGCACGGCCAGGTCCGCTCGGAGCTCCTCGTTCTCCTTTCGGAGAAGCTCCATGGCGGCCGTCAAACGGGCGACCTCCGCCCGCATCTCCGACATACCGTCCGACGGAGGTCGGGAGTATAAGTCCTCCGCTGCCGCCATAATGGAGGCTATGGCTGCGGGTATGGCCTTGCCTTTCGAGGACTGTAGCCTCTTCATGGACACACCCTTGACTGCAGCAGCCACAACCTCCGCGAGCCTGGCCGTCCGCTCCGAATTGGAGCCGCCAGCGTTGTCCGGCTCACCGCCAGACGACTCCGAGAGGGCCCTGCTGCTGGTCCCTCCAGAAAGTTGCCCCTCGGTTTCCTGAGCCTCAGCCGCCTGGGCCGCCCCGGCGCTCGGCTCGGCGGGTTCTTTTGGGGTTAGGCTTCGGCCTAACCGAACCCCACCCTGCCGACAGATCTTGCCCAGCTTTAGAGCCGAGGCCGTCCCGCCATCCGAGGACGACCCCTGGCCGTCCTTTGGTTTGGGGCGCTTCTTGAGGAACTCCGTCCTCCTCGAAGCGCCCACCGCCACATGCTCCGGGCCCTTTTCAGAGCCCTTCGCACTGGATGCGGAGTCGGACCCCGACCCCGCATCACTCTCCTCCTCTACTTGGTTTTGTTTTGTTTTACTATGTTTTTCCATATTAGATCCCACGAGTATAAACGATTAATTTACTCAAAAAATAGTGGTTCGCACTCGAGACTAATTAAGCTACCCATTAGTCAAGCTTACAACCTCCCTCACGGTGCGCCGCCGCTTGGAGGTTTGGGGTAATTTTTTATAGAGGATTTCTTCCTCGCGGCCCGGGCGGTTAAGCCAAGGCCCTCGACCCCCGTCAAAAGTCAGAGACATGACCGTGACAATCTTCGGGGCTACGAGATTAACGGTGGCAGAAGGAGAGCACTCCTTCTTGCCTGCCCGGTGGCAGGGTGAGTGCACACCGAGCCCGCTCTTACTCCGCCGCTGTGCGTCTCTGCATGAGCGCAGAGATACACGCGTTGGAGCGTCCCGCCGACAGGATATTGGCATACGGGCAACGACACCCCTTAGGCACAAGTACCCAATGGGGTGACATTGCCCGCATCCCAGGGTGCACCGTCCCGGAGACTGGCCTTTCCCCCAGACGTATCCAAGGGAAACTCCAGCCCACGGGCACACGGGGAGGTTTCCTGTCCAAGCACCCCAAACTTGGTTTGCTTAGGTAGAATTTGATGGCTACGAATTGTATAGAACAAAGAAAAATTTTAGGTATCTAAGTGGCTATATACGCTAGACGGACGGGCGAGGTGTCGAAAGACGCGTCTCCGCGCGAGCTAGCCAACTACGGTGTCACTGGAAATTATACTGAACAAAAATTTTGATTTTCCAATGAAAAACGTGAATTTTTACCGAAAATTTAACCAAAACCAGGACTACTGTCTACCCCACAAGACTCGGACTCGCGCAACGCGCACCGGAATGCAGGTAAGGCAGGTAAGTATCTATTGAAACTAATTTAAGCAAGTTTTAATGGAAGAATTTTGATTTAAAAATAAAAATGTGTTTCTAGTACAAAAATTGAATGAATTTTCTATGTCTATAGGCGAAAAGAAAAATTTTTTCGCGTTTTGTCAAATATTTTTGATGGGATGGTCTCAGGTAGCCCAATTATGAATATAGTAGCTGAAAACAGCGTCAAATTACCTCACCGGGAAGCAAAGTTATATAGATTCTATGCAAACTTGGTTTGCTTAGGTAGAATTTGATGGCTACGAATTGTATAGAACAAAGAAAAATTTTAGGTATCTAAGTGGCTATATACGCTAGACGGACGGGCGAGGTGTCGAAAGACGCGTCTCCGCGCGAGCTAGCCAACTACGGTGTCACTGAAAATTATACTGAACAAAAATTTTGATTTTCCAATGAAAAACGTGAATTTTTACCGAAAATTTAACCAAAACCAGGACTACTGTCTACCCCACAAGACTCGGACTCGCGCAACGCGCACCGGAATGCAGGTAAGGCAGGTAAGTATCTATTGAAACTAATTTAAGCAAGTTTTAATGGAAGAATTTTGATTTAAAAATAAAAATGTGTTTCTAGTACAAAAATTGAATGAATTTTCTATGTCTATAGGCGAAAAGAAAAATTTTTTCGCGTTTTGTCAAATATTTTTGATGGGATGGTCTCAGGTAGCCCAATTATGAATATAGTAGCTGAAAACAGCGTCAAATTACCTCACCGGGAAGCAAAGTTATATAGATTCTATGCAAACTTGGTTTGCTTAGGTAGAATTTGATGGCTACGAATTGTATAGAACAAAGAAAAATTTTAGGTATCTAAGTGGCTATATACGCTAGACGGACGGGCGAGGTGTCGAAAGACGCGTCTCCGCGCGAGCTAGCCAACTACGGTGTCACTGAAAATTATACTGAACAAAAATTTTGATTTTCCAATGAAAAACGTGAATTTTTACCGAAAATTTAACCAAAACCAGGACTACTGTCTACCCCACAAGACTCGGACTCGCGCAACGCGCACCGGAATGCAGGTAAGGCAGGTAAGTATCTATTGAAACTAATTTAAGCAAGTTTTAATGGAAGAATTTTGATTTAAAAATAAAAATGTGTTTCTAGTACAAAAATTGAATGAATTTTCTATGTCTATAGGCGAAAAGAAAAATTTTTTCGCGTTTTGTCAAATATTTTTGATGGGATGGTCTCAGGTAGCCCAATTATGAATATAGTAGCTGAAAACAGCGTCAAATTACCTCACCGGGAAGCAAAGTTATATAGATTCTATGCAAACTTGGTTTGCTTAGGTAGAATTTGATGGCTACGAATTGTATAGAACAAAGAAAAATTTTAGGTATCTAAGTGGCTATATACGCTAGACGGACGGGCGAGGTGTCGAAAGACGCGTCTCCGCGCGAGCTAGCCAACTACGGTGTCACTGAAAATTATACTGAACAAAAATTTTGATTTTCCAATGAAAAACGTGAATTTTTACCGAAAATTTAACCAAAACCAGGACTACTGTCTACCCCACAAGACTCGGACTCGCGCAACGCGCACCGGAATGCAGGTAAGGCAGGTAAGTATCTATTGAAACTAATTTAAGCAAGTTTTAATGGAAGAATTTTGATTTAAAAATAAAAATGTGTTTCTAGTACAAAAATTGAATGAATTTTCTATGTCTATAGGCGAAAAGAAAAATGTTTTCGCGTTTTGTCAAATATTTTTGATGGGATGGTCTCAGGTAGCCCAATTATGAATATAGTAGCTGAAAACAGCGTCAAATTACCTCACCGGGAAGCAAAGTTATATAGATTCTATGCAAACTTGGTTTGCTTAGGTAGAATTTGATGGCTACGAATTGTATAGAACAAAGAAAAATTTTAGGTATCTAAGTGGCTATATACGCTAGACGGACGGGCGAGGTGTCGAAAGACGCGTCTCCGCGCGAGCTAGCCAACTACGGTGTCACTGAAAATTATACTGAACAAAAATTTTGATTTTCCAATGAAAAACGTGAATTTTTACCGAAAATTTAACCAAAACCAGGACTACTGTCTACCCCACAAGACTCGGACTCGCGCAACGCGCACCGGAATGCAGGTAAGGCAGGTAAGTATCTATTGAAACTAATTTAAGCAAGTTTTAATGGAAGAATTTTGATTTAAAAATAAAAATGTGTTTCTAGTACAAAAATTGAATGAATTTTCTATGTCTATAGGCGAAAAGAAAAATTTTTTCGCGTTTTGTCAAATATTTTTGATGGGATGGTCTCAGGTAGCCCAATTATGAATATAGTAGCTGAAAACAGCGTCAAATTACCTCACCGGGAAGCAAAGTTATATCGGTTAGGTTAGGTTAGGTTAGGTTAGGTTCGTCGGGTCCCTGACCAAGAAGCCGCGCTGTATGAGGTGTACCGCGCGGCTAAGGAGGCTCTGTGGCTGGCCATCGGCGAAGCGAGGACGCGAGCCAGGGAGGAGATGTTGGAGACTCTCGACGGAGATCCGTGGGGGCGCCCGTATCGTGCGGTTCGAGGGAAACTTCGAGCCGCGGCGCCTCCACTCACGGAGAGTCTCCAACCCGAGCTGCTGGAAGATGTGGTCGCAGCGCTCTTCCCGGCTAGAGCGGAGCACACTCCGCCGCCGATGGCTTTGCCCACAGCCGCAGAGCCTACCGAAGAGGTCGCCATCAGCGTCCCAGAGGTGACACAGCCAGAGATGAGGGCGGCCGTGATGCGGCTCCGGGCCAAGAACGTGGCTCCGGGGCCCGATGGTATTCACGGCATAGTGCTAGCCCTCGCTCTGAAGGAGCTAGAGCCCCAACTGAGAGGACTCTACACCGCGTGCCTTGAGCAGGGCCAGTTTCCCACTTTGTGGAAATCTGGTCGTCTGGTCCTGCTCAAGAAGGTGGGGCGCCCCGCGGACTCGCCGTCCGCGTACAGGCCCATAGTGCTGCTCGACGAGGTGGGTAAGATGTTTGAGCGGATTATCGCCGCCCGCCTCGTCGGCCACTTAAGCAGGGAGGGGCCTGACCTCGCCGAGAGCCAGTTCGGCTTTCGGCACGGGCGCTCCACCATCCACGCGATATCGCGGGTGAGAGTCCTGGCGGAGGAAGCGGTGTCCCGGGGTGGGGTGATGTTGGCGGTGTCCTTGGACATTTCCAACGCCTTCAACACCCTGCCCTGGAGCTGCATCCGGGAGGCACTGCGGTACCATCGGGTGCCTCCGTACCTCCGCCGCATCGTTGGGGCCTATCTGGCGGATAGGTGTGTCACCTACATGGGACGTGATGGCGGAAACCAGCGCCGCATGTCGTGCGGTGTTCCACAGGGTTCGGTCGTGGGACCGCTCCTGTGGAACATCGGGTACGACTGGGTGCTGAGGGGCGAGCTCCAGCCGGGCGTGGACCTGACGTGTTATGCAGATGACACGCTGGTCACGGCCCGGGGGAGCTCGTACAGGGAGGCAGCGTTGCTGGCGACGGCTGCGGTGTCACAGGTGGTGACCCGCATACGGCGCCTTGGCCTAGAGGTGGCCCTCAACAAGTCGGAGGCCATGGTTTTTCATGGCCCCCGGCGGGCGCCGCCGCCGGGATCACACATCGTGGTCGGGGGGTCCCGAATTGCTGTCGAGTCCACCATGAAGTATCTGGGATTGGTGCTCGACAGCCGATGGGACTTCGGACCCCACTTCCAGCGGCTGGCGCCCAAGTTGTTGGGCGCGGCTGGGGCGCTGTCAACGCTGCTTCCCAATCTGGGGGGCCCGAGCGCCGCCTGTAGGCGGCTCTACGTAGGAATCGTGCGATCGATGGCCCTGTATGGGGCCCCGATCTGGGCGGCTGACCTGACGGCCGGCAGCATCGCTGTCCTGCGGAAACCGCAGCGAGCTATGGCCGTCAGAGTCATAAGGGGATATCGCACGATCTCCTACGAGGCGGCTTGCGTACTGGCCGGATCCCCACCGTGGGACCTCGAGGCGAAGGTACTCGCGTCGCTGCATCGGTGGCGCGAGGACTCGAGGGCGCGGGGCGAGTGGCTGACGCCGCGACATTTGGAGTTGCGTCGGTCACAGCTTCGCGCAGCCCTGGTGGCGGAATGGCGGGACAGGCTTTCACGCCCTACCGCCGGCTCCGCCACCATCGGGGCGATCCGGCCAGTACTCGAGCGCTGGCTCGGGAGGAGGCACGGCTCCCTGTCGTTTCGGGTGACACAGGTGCTCTCGGGGCATGGTTGCTTCGGGAAGTACCTGTGTCGCATAAACAGGGAGCCGGACGCTCGGTGTCACCACTGCGTCGACTGTCGGGAGGACACGGCGTGGCACACGCTGGCAGAGTGTGCCGCTTGGACGGAGCCACGCCGTGCCCTCATCTCAGGAGTAGGCAGCGACCTGTCGCTGCCGGCCGTTGTCGACTCGATGGTCGACAGCGAGGAGTCCTGGGACGCGGTGGCGTCCTTCTGCGATACAGTTATTTCGCAGAAGGAGGCTGCGGAGAGGGAGCGGGAGATTGCTTCTGCTAACCCGATCCGCAGCAGACGCACCGGGCGTCGGCGGAGGGCGGACAACGCCCTCTTCCAGCCCCCCTAAATGGGTCCAGGGGCGACGGACTGGGGAATCCGTCGCCCCCTACTTCTTAGGACCCGAGATGGTGGCGCGTAGTGTTCCACGCGCGCCTCTCATTGATGTGGGAGGGAGTTTAACACCTCACTCCCCCCCTATCGCGAGGTGGCCCGCATAGGCGGGCCGGCACTAGTCGGGGATCGCGGAAGACTTACTAGTTCCCGTGATCCCCGGCGTAAGTGA
>CATLJQ010000038.1:0-28796 GCA_949987655.1 Polymixis flavicincta | reverse complement strand
TACCTACCTACACTGTAGAGAGAGTCGCGCGCGTGCGCTTTGTTGTTGTTTGTTTGTGCGTTTGTTTTCATCATCGTCCAACCGCGCGCGCACGCAGTACGTACGCGTCTATCGTCCTCGGGAAGGAGGGTGCAGAACGCGCTCGACGTGTCTCGAGCTCGTCACCAAGGTGTCGATCATCAGAAGAATCAACTGAAGAAACCACCACGGACGGCGGCACCGAGATGCTTAGCGCGCGTGCATGCGCTCGCCACACCAAAAAGCCCTTTTCAGGGCTAACAATACTATCATGAATATTGAAAATATTCGTTTCTTTAACACAGATGATAGTCAAAAACGTTGTACTTGAGCACTAATATAATATTCACACAGAGAGAGGTACTTACACGAAATAACTCTATAAAATAAATTACCTATCTAGCTAGCTAGGAAATAGATCTTTATAGACCGATAGACCTTACCTACCTACCTACCTACCTACCTACCTACCTACCTACCTACCTACCTACCTACCTACCTACCTACCTACCTACCTACCTACCTACCTACCTACCTACCTACCTACCTACCTATCTAACTAACTAACTTACTAACTAACCCATACATACATACATACATCCATCCACACAATGATGCAATAATGAATAACATAATTAGGAGACTTACAGTTTAATATCTACAAAGGTAACTAATGTAGGTACCTAGTGTACAATTAACGCTTACAATAGACCCTCTAAAGTATGGGATAAATAAGGAAACTTTGCACGTTAAAAGTTTCATTATTCAAAAATAAATGATAGGTAGGTGTTTCATATTATTTTATCTTATGACAAAGCGCATTCAAATAATAAGCTCGTATAAAATAAAAAATAAAATAAATACTTCATTAATTCTATAGCGACTGTGTCAAAACTCTACCCACCCCAAATCCATGGTGCAGTGTACGTGAACGCGCTTGCGCGTTTTGTGAATTACGTTTCGTTATCTGTGCACCCCTCCCGCTTACACCGCCGCGTGGCGCGCGTATAAATTCAGCGGAGCAAGGCTCCGCGGGCACATTACGAGTAGATTCTTTCGGCGCGCGCACTTCTGTACGCGTGTTTCGTTATTTTCTCGTGAGTTGTTCTATAAACAAATCTTTCAATCATGTCTGGTCGCGGCAAAGGTGGCAAGGTGAAGGGAAAGGCAAAGTCCCGTTCCAACCGTGCTGGTCTCCAGTTCCCTGTGGGTCGTATTCACAGGCTGCTGCGTAACGGAAACTACGCCGAGCGCGTGGGTGCCGGCGCTCCCGTCTACTTGGCCGCCGTGATGGAGTATCTGGCTGCTGAGGTCCTCGAGTTGGCCGGAAACGCCGCGAGAGACAACAAGAAGACCAGGATCATCCCGCGTCATCTTCAATTGGCCATCCGCAACGACGAGGAGTTGAACAAGCTGCTCTCCGGTGTGACGATCGCTCAAGGTGGTGTGCTGCCGAACATCCAGGCAGTGCTACTGCCCAAGAAGACCGAGAAGAAGGCTTAAACGTGGTGCCGCGACGTCTGAAGAAGAACGTGGTTGGTGCTTCGTGCGAGTGCGCCCCCGCACGCGTATTTCGATATATCATGTCGATTGCGCGATGCTCTCCGCTCGTATGCATTCAAAACAAAAGGCCCTTTTCAGGGCCACAATATGATTCGTCAAATATATAAAAAAAAAAGACAGTTTCTTTATCGGTGTTGTCGTCAAACAAAAACGTACCTACCTACCTACCTACCTACCTAACTCACGCACTCGCTTTACTTGATGGATAGCATTACCTACATTTAAACTGTAAGGCGGGTGATTTAAAACCTATTAGAATGTACCCACGTACGAATTATACATTACAAAGAAAAAAATTTACGGTATTACCCTAGATATTATCCTCACACGCACACGCACTTAATACTCAGTATGTTGAGCAGTAAAAAGGAAAATGCTGTCGGTATGTATGCCTAGCCTGCCTAAGTAAGTATAACAGAAATTACGTTGGCTATGATGGTGTTGTTTCATACATCACAATAACAACTTTTGTTTACATAATAATTTTTTTAAGTACCTAATAAAAACAGAACTGTCGAAGAATATGATAATTTTACTAATTATCGTGAGCAGGATAAGGTTTCGAAACCTTTCAGTGCACTTTTGAAAGTTTGCCCCCGCCGCAAAATTAATTAATTACTATCTACTTATTATAAATTAAATCTTAATCAAATGCCATACGAAAATAATAATAGAATCTCAGATGGTAAATATTTTGTTTTTAATTTCATTTATTTACATTTTCTCAATAATAGTGACGATGACAACAAGCGTCACCCCACCCCCTTCGCCTCCCTCCGGGTATCCCCTCTCCCCGCGTTCGATCGACACTCTGGTTTTGGAGCGTTGTGATTGGTCCGCCGCTGCGTCGATTCTCTCACCGCTTGCCGCAACTGTGAGCCGCGACCGTCACTATAAATAACACTGTTGAAAACGGTTCGTGAACTATACTGTGACTGAACTCCGTTTCGGTAGCACGTGTACTCATAAACAATCTCATAATGCCGCCCAAGACAAGTGGTAAAGCCGCCAAGAAGTCTGGCAAAGCCCAGAAGAACATCTCCAAGACCGACAAGAAGAAGAAGAAGCACAAGAGGAAGGAGAGTTACGCCATCTACATCTACAAGGTGCTGAAGCAGGTGCACCCCGACACCGGTATCTCCAGCAAGGCCATGTCTATCATGAACTCGTTCGTGAACGACATCTTCGAGCGTATCGCCGCCGAAGCTTCCCGTCTCGCCCACTACAACAAGAGATCGACCATCACGTCCAGGGAGGTGCAGACGTCCGTCAGGCTCCTACTGCCCGGCGAGCTCGCCAAGCACGCCGTCAGTGAAGGCACGAAGGCCGTCACCAAATACACCAGCTCCAAGTGAGTGAGCGATCGGTAGGCTAGCAAGAGCCGCCGACGCTCCGTCTCAACGCCGCCTCGTGTTTGTGTACAGTGCTGCGACCCAGTGCGCTTGTTCGTGTGTCTTGTCGATTGTGGTGCGTGTTAATTGTGTTGTTCGTGTCGTCGTAATGTGCATACATACACATAAGTGCCTACCCGCTGTGTTTCATGTATGTACCTACGTACGAGACGCGCACGATGCACGTGCTATGAGACACAAACCACGGCAAACCTCTGGACGCGCACGCGCACCGTGGGATGGCGATGGCAGGAGTCAAAACAAAAGGCCCTTTTCAGGGCCACAAATATGTTCATGTGAAAAATTCACGTTTCTTTAAATTGGATGACAGTCAAAACGTTACTTACTAACTAACTAACTTAACATACATACATACATGCATACATACATGCATACATACATGCATACATACATACATGCATACATACATACATGCATACATACATACATACATAAATAAATATTACAACTAACGAACAAACAACTTTATTAAGTTCGTATCATACAGACGAATTGGATGAGGACTTATTAGGCTTATTTTATTAAATAGATCTATCCGAATACCATACATACATACTAACATACCTACCTCCCTCCCTACCTACCTACCTACCTACCTACCTACCTACCTACCTACCTACCTACCTACCTACCTACCTACCTACCTACCTACCTACCTACCTACCTACTTATTTACTTACTTACTTACTTACTTACTTACTTACTTGCTTGCTTGCTTAGTTAGTTAATAAGCTACCTGGGTATTTAGTTAGACGAAACCAACAAATCTTCCCGCGTAAACTATAGCAAGCAAAACGAGACCGAAGTAGCAGTGTCTTAGCATAGAAAAACACATTAATAATGACAACGGGTTACCTAGGTATTTTCTCAACACTTTTCTCTAATTGAATTTGAATGTAAGTAAATACGTGTAATACTCTGTGTAGGACCTACTTTATTAGGAGTTATTATGTGAGTAGAAACGGTAAATTCATTTTAAGTACGAGGAACATAATTACATGTATTCTAAAAAATGATTATTGCATTTAAATTCATAGATGTGGTTTATAACAATTTTAGTTAGCTCGTTGTACTAAAGGCGGCGCGCAGGGGCGAGCGAGCGCGCTCATGCCCGCTACGTCGCTTTAGTATAAATACATCGAGCGAGCGCGATGCGTTTTTATTCTCTCTCAAACGTTCGAATAGTGTAGGTCCGCGCGCGTCCGTTGCGTGTATCTATTGAATTTTCAGTTGATCAATTATTATATATCTCTTGTTTCGTGTTGTTTACAATGGCGCGTACTAAGCAGACCGCTCGTAAATCCACCGGTGGTAAGGCGCCGAGGAAACAGCTAGCCACCAAGGCTGCGCGCAAGAGCGCACCGGCCACCGGTGGCGTTAAGAAGCCCCATCGCTACAGGCCCGGCACTGTGGCCCTCCGTGAGATTCGTCGCTACCAGAAGAGTACCGAACTGCTGATCCGCAAGCTTCCGTTCCAGCGTCTCGTGCGTGAGATCGCACAGGACTTCAAGACCGATCTCCGTTTCCAGAGCTCCGCTGTTATGGCGCTGCAGGAGGCTAGCGAAGCTTATCTCGTCGGCCTCTTCGAAGACACCAACCTGTGCGCGATTCACGCGAAGCGCGTCACCATCATGCCCAAGGACATCCAGTTGGCGCGCAGGATCAGAGGCGAACGCGCTTAAAACTGCTGCTGACGTCACACAATACACGTAGACTGCCTTGGTGCAGTGCATCGTGTCTGTGGCTGTGGCTGTGCGTTCGTTCACATAAAAGGCCCTTTTCAGGGCCACATATGTATCAGAATATAAAATGTTTCTTTATATCAGATGTCAAAACAAACAAAACGTTACCTACCTACCTACCTACACTATGCATGATCCATATAAGTAACCTTTATTTTCAAACAAAATATCATAATATATAATGTACCTATCTACATCTATATTCCTACTATGATAACTTACACGGTTGATTCGAAACATACTTTGGTTCACTAGAGAGACACACAGTCCAGGATATTTATCTGGTTATATAACATAATGAAAGCAATAGTCTATCAGCTACTGCGATAGAGTTATAATTGATTAGATTTTACCTATCGTTTAAACTAGGTGCATGGTATTTTTGAAGTAATACTCGTGTGATAGATACTTGGTTATTGGCAGCATTTTTTTTTTTTCTTATTTTTTTTTTTTTCATTTTTTTTTTTTTTTTTTTTTTTTTTTGGATTATTACCTACCTACCTACCTACCTACCTACCTACCTACCTACCTACCTACCTACCTACCTACCTAATAATATAATATAATAATTAATAAATTTAGTACTCAAGTTCTATTCGTACAACCGACCAACCGGCGACGAGCGTCGGCTCGCCTCGCCCCGCGCGCCTCCCGTTTCTGTGCCCCCGCCCGCTGAGCTCCACGTTTACTATAAATATAAGGAGCCGAGCGGGTTTTAAAATTACACAGTCGCTCGCGTAGTTCGTGTGCGCGCACCCGTGCTGTTTTTATCGTGTGTTTTGAAACCCCACTGCAAAGAAGATGACCGGTCGCGGTAAGGGAGGAAAGGGTCTGGGAAAAGGAGGAGCCAAGCGTCACAGGAAGGTACTTCGTGATAACATCCAAGGTATCACGAAGCCCGCCATCCGTCGTCTGGCTCGCAGAGGCGGAGTGAAACGTATCTCCGGTCTGATCTACGAGGAGACTCGCGGTGTGCTTAAAGTGTTCCTAGAGAACGTGATTCGCGACGCCGTCACATACACCGAGCACGCCAAGAGGAAGACCGTCACCGCCATGGATGTCGTCTACGCTCTGAAGCGCCAGGGTCGTACCCTGTACGGTTTCGGCGGTTAAACGAGTGCACATACCCCGCGTGTACACGTTGCCTGCCTGCGCAACCAGCTCTGCATACCGTGGTGGACGTGTGTGTGTTGTGTTTGTTGTGAACATAATCATACCGTTCGACCATGCGTATATAGACGCGCTCATAAAAAAGGCCCTTTTCAGGGCCGCATATGATTCGATGTTATTAAATGTTTCTTGAGTGGAATTGTCTAAAAAACGTACCTCTACTTACTTACTTACATACATACATACATACATACATACATACTACCTACCTACCTACCTACCTACCTACCTGCTTGCTTGCTTGCTTAATTACTTACTTACTTACTTACTTGCTTACATACTAGCACTCACTCAATAAGACGTATGCAAGTGCCATCACATAAACAATAGGTACCTACTGCGAGTGACAGTCTAACGACTACCAATAAATACACTCCAGTAATACGTACATAGTGTGTGTTTGAGTTACTTACCTAGAACTACGAGAGGAGGGCTAAAATTAATGAGTAATCGTAATTCTATAATAGATAAATCAGTTTTATTGTTAGCTTTATATTGAAATACTTACCTACATACATTATAATGCCCTTGCTTATGTACATACCTACCAAATGTTGGTCTACGCTTGAAAAGCCCTCCGCCACTGAGGTGTATACCGAATAACGAAACATTAGTAGCTAGCTACCTACCGTAATATTCGATACAAGACTTGCGTTCTTGTAGAACATCTACCTAGTAGGTACCTATGATATCTATTCGTATGATCGCGTCTCGGTGCGCGTGCCGTTTGTTTATGTCGTGTTATTATTATGGCAATTTTGATCGCGTCTCATGAGGGTTTTTTTTTTTTTTGTTTTTCTTGGTTTTTGTAATCATATTATTACACGTAGCCGCATCACTGGCAGCGTACATACTGTGCCGAGAGAATGCTGTACACGGACCCGGCCACGGGCCACGGGTTACCTAGGTACTGGCGCGCCCGCTCGCCGCCCGAACGAGTACGCGGCTGCGACGGTCTATTGTAGTTTTACAAATTACTTAACGCGCTTTACGATGCGATCACACCAATCTGTACACTGTCAACTCCTCGAAGGGCACTGTAGTCTTTTAAAATCACTACATTAATAGGTTGCACGTCCTGTACGGAGTCGTCCGTCCTTAGCAGTTCGGCGGCCGCGGTGTTTTACGACGCTTCACTTTCAGGTCGATAACACCTTCGCGAGACTGTGTGATATCGACGGAGTCCTGTTACCACACAAGCTCGATATCCTCCTTGTTGACGCGTCGACCTCGATCGGCACTAACTATCACTTTTATAGAGAAAATAACGTTTTGAACGCGACCCGACCTACGCTTCCTACTCAGTCGTCAAAATAAACCTCCGCCACCGGCCGAACGCGCATCTCACGCTCCCCGAATCCGAACACCGGCATCGTCAACTTCATGACCTATCCGAAACCGTCGCAACCCGTTGCACTAAACGCCGTTAACCATTCTTTTTATTAATTTTAATAGATACGTGTTAGTGAAAACTTTCAAGCGTTCATACGAGAAAACGTCCCGCGACATCACGGCGCTCGTTACGGTAAAGTTCCGTCGTGCCTGAGCGTACGTATACGAATTTCTTGTAACCTATAAGTGGCGACATCTAAGTCTCTATCAGTATATACCTAATATTCATAACAGTTTGTGTTTTGTGTGAAGTTTATCTAATACAATACGATACAATGGCTGACACCGCAGTTGCTACCGAGGCACCAGCGCCCGCTACTCCAGCGAAGAAGGCGGCGAGGCAGGCCGGCGGCGCGGGTGCCGCGAAGAAGCCGAAGGCGAAGCCGACCCATCCCAAAACATCTGAGATGGTCAACAACGCCATCAAGGAGATGAAGGAGCGCAGCGGATCTTCCCTGCAGGCGATCAAGAAGTACATCGCCGCGCAGTACAAGGTCGACGCGGAGAAACTGGCTCCGTTCATCAGAAAATATCTGAAGAGCGCCGTCGAATCTGGCGCACTGATCCAGACCAAGGGCAAGGGTGCCTCCGGTTCGTTCAAGCTCGAGTCGAAATCGTCCGCGTCCAAGAAACCCGCCGGCGCCGCTGGCAAGGCCGCCGGCAAGGCGCCCGCCGCCGCCGCGAAGACGAAGAAGGCTACCGCCTCTGCGGCCGGCGCCAAGACCAAGAAGGCAGCAGCCGCGGCAGCCGCCGCCGCCTCCGGTTCACCTTCAAAGTCCAAGGCATCGGCCGCCGCCGCCGCCAAGGACAAGAAGGCCGCCGCCGCTAAGAAGAAGCCGGCGCCCAAGAAGGCCGCCGCGCCCGCTAAGGCGAAGGGAGGCGCCGCACCCAAGGCTAAGAAGACCGCGAAGCCGCCAACCAAGAAACCTAAAGCGCCTAAACCCAAGAAGGCCGCGGCTACACCCAAGTCTAAGCCGGCAGCCAAGAAAGCTTCCGCCGCTAAGAAGTAAGCTACGGTCGCGTTCGCGTCACACCCGCGACGGCGACGACGACGACGGCGACGACAGCGGCGCAGCAGTGTCGGCTGACCAGACCACCACCAACACCTAGGTACTAGGTACCTACTCACCTACCTAACTGCTCACCATCGATACGACAGCAGCTGATGAGTGATAGTGACAAGTGTGCGTGCGCGTCTTAAACTACTAGGTACTGTTTGTGTGTACACATACCTACCTACACTGTAGAGAGAGTCGCGCGCGTGCGCTTTGTTGTTGTTTGTTTGTGCGTTTGTTTTCATCATCGTCCAACCGCGCGCGCACGCAGTACGTACGCGTCTATCGTCCTCGGGAAGGAGGGTGCAGAACGCGCTCGACGTGTCTCGAGCTCGTCACCAAGGTGTCGATCATCAGAAGAATCAACTGAAGAAACCACCACGGACGGCGGCACCGAGATGCTTAGCGCGCGTGCATGCGCTCGCCACACCAAAAAGCCCTTTTCAGGGCTAACAATACTATCATGAATATTGAAAATATTCGTTTCTTTAACACAGATGATAGTCAAAAACGTTGTACTTGAGCACTAATATAATATTCACACAGAGAGAGGTACTTACACGAAATAACTCTATAAAATAAATTACCTATCTAGCTAGCTAGGAAATAGATCTTTATAGACCGATAGACCTTACCTACCTACCTACCTACCTACCTACCTACCTACCTACCTACCTACCTACCTACCTACCTACCTACCTACCTACCTACCTACCTACCTACCTACCTACCTACCTACCTACCTATCTAACTAACTAACTTACTAACTAACCCATACATACATACATACATCCATCCACACAATGATGCAATAATGAATAACATAATTAGGAGACTTACAGTTTAATATCTACAAAGGTAACTAATGTAGGTACCTAGTGTACAATTAACGCTTACAATAGACCCTCTAAAGTATGGGATAAATAAGGAAACTTTGCACGTTAAAAGTTTCATTATTCAAAAATAAATGATAGGTAGGTGTTTCATATTATTTTATCTTATGACAAAGCGCATTCAAATAATAAGCTCGTATAAAATAAAAAATAAAATAAATACTTCATTAATTCTATAGCGACTGTGTCAAAACTCTACCCACCCCAAATCCATGGTGCAGTGTACGTGAACGCGCTTGCGCGTTTTGTGAATTACGTTTCGTTATCTGTGCACCCCTCCCGCTTACACCGCCGCGTGGCGCGCGTATAAATTCAGCGGAGCAAGGCTCCGCGGGCACATTACGAGTAGATTCTTTCGGCGCGCGCACTTCTGTACGCGTGTTTCGTTATTTTCTCGTGAGTTGTTCTATAAACAAATCTTTCAATCATGTCTGGTCGCGGCAAAGGTGGCAAGGTGAAGGGAAAGGCAAAGTCCCGTTCCAACCGTGCTGGTCTCCAGTTCCCTGTGGGTCGTATTCACAGGCTGCTGCGTAACGGAAACTACGCCGAGCGCGTGGGTGCCGGCGCTCCCGTCTACTTGGCCGCCGTGATGGAGTATCTGGCTGCTGAGGTCCTCGAGTTGGCCGGAAACGCCGCGAGAGACAACAAGAAGACCAGGATCATCCCGCGTCATCTTCAATTGGCCATCCGCAACGACGAGGAGTTGAACAAGCTGCTCTCCGGTGTGACGATCGCTCAAGGTGGTGTGCTGCCGAACATCCAGGCAGTGCTACTGCCCAAGAAGACCGAGAAGAAGGCTTAAACGTGGTGCCGCGACGTCTGAAGAAGAACGTGGTTGGTGCTTCGTGCGAGTGCGCCCCCGCACGCGTATTTCGATATATCATGTCGATTGCGCGATGCTCTCCGCTCGTATGCATTCAAAACAAAAGGCCCTTTTCAGGGCCACAATATGATTCGTCAAATATATAAAAAAAAAAGACAGTTTCTTTATCGGTGTTGTCGTCAAACAAAAACGTACCTACCTACCTACCTACCTACCTAACTCACGCACTCGCTTTACTTGATGGATAGCATTACCTACATTTAAACTGTAAGGCGGGTGATTTAAAACCTATTAGAATGTACCCACGTACGAATTATACATTACAAAGAAAAAAATTTACGGTATTACCCTAGATATTATCCTCACACGCACACGCACTTAATACTCAGTATGTTGAGCAGTAAAAAGGAAAATGCTGTCGGTATGTATGCCTAGCCTGCCTAAGTAAGTATAACAGAAATTACGTTGGCTATGATGGTGTTGTTTCATACATCACAATAACAACTTTTGTTTACATAATAATTTTTTTAAGTACCTAATAAAAACAGAACTGTCGAAGAATATGATAATTTTACTAATTATCGTGAGCAGGATAAGGTTTCGAAACCTTTCAGTGCACTTTTGAAAGTTTGCCCCCGCCGCAAAATTAATTAATTACTATCTACTTATTATAAATTAAATCTTAATCAAATGCCATACGAAAATAATAATAGAATCTCAGATGGTAAATATTTTGTTTTTAATTTCATTTATTTACATTTTCTCAATAATAGTGACGATGACAACAAGCGTCACCCCACCCCCTTCGCCTCCCTCCGGGTATCCCCTCTCCCCGCGTTCGATCGACACTCTGGTTTTGGAGCGTTGTGATTGGTCCGCCGCTGCGTCGATTCTCTCACCGCTTGCCGCAACTGTGAGCCGCGACCGTCACTATAAATAACACTGTTGAAAACGGTTCGTGAACTATACTGTGACTGAACTCCGTTTCGGTAGCACGTGTACTCATAAACAATCTCATAATGCCGCCCAAGACAAGTGGTAAAGCCGCCAAGAAGTCTGGCAAAGCCCAGAAGAACATCTCCAAGACCGACAAGAAGAAGAAGAAGCACAAGAGGAAGGAGAGTTACGCCATCTACATCTACAAGGTGCTGAAGCAGGTGCACCCCGACACCGGTATCTCCAGCAAGGCCATGTCTATCATGAACTCGTTCGTGAACGACATCTTCGAGCGTATCGCCGCCGAAGCTTCCCGTCTCGCCCACTACAACAAGAGATCGACCATCACGTCCAGGGAGGTGCAGACGTCCGTCAGGCTCCTACTGCCCGGCGAGCTCGCCAAGCACGCCGTCAGTGAAGGCACGAAGGCCGTCACCAAATACACCAGCTCC
This sequence comes from Polymixis flavicincta, assembly GCA_949987655.1. Classification (NCBI taxonomy): domain Eukaryota; kingdom Metazoa; phylum Arthropoda; class Insecta; order Lepidoptera; family Noctuidae; genus Polymixis; species Polymixis flavicincta. Next base: position 17,340 of record CATLJQ010000038.1, on the reverse strand, counting down.
AAGTGAGTGAGCGATCGGTAGGCTAGCAAGAGCCGCCGACGCTCCGTCTCAACGCCGCCTCGTGTTTGTGTACAGTGCTGCGACCCAGTGCGCTTGTTCGTGTGTCTTGTCGATTGTGGTGCGTGTTAATTGTGTTGTTCGTGTCGTCGTAATGTGCATACATACACATAAGTGCCTACCCGCTGTGTTTCATGTATGTACCTACGTACGAGACGCGCACGATGCACGTGCTATGAGACACAAACCACGGCAAACCTCTGGACGCGCACGCGCACCGTGGGATGGCGATGGCAGGAGTCAAAACAAAAGGCCCTTTTCAGGGCCACAAATATGTTCATGTGAAAAATTCACGTTTCTTTAAATTGGATGACAGTCAAAACGTTACTTACTAACTAACTAACTTAACATACATACATACATGCATACATACATGCATACATACATGCATACATACATACATGCATACATACATACATGCATACATACATACATACATAAATAAATATTACAACTAACGAACAAACAACTTTATTAAGTTCGTATCATACAGACGAATTGGATGAGGACTTATTAGGCTTATTTTATTAAATAGATCTATCCGAATACCATACATACATACTAACATACCTACCTCCCTCCCTACCTACCTACCTACCTACCTACCTACCTACCTACCTACCTACCTACCTACCTACCTACCTACCTACCTACCTACCTACCTACCTACCTACTTATTTACTTACTTACTTACTTACTTACTTACTTACTTGCTTGCTTGCTTAGTTAGTTAATAAGCTACCTGGGTATTTAGTTAGACGAAACCAACAAATCTTCCCGCGTAAACTATAGCAAGCAAAACGAGACCGAAGTAGCAGTGTCTTAGCATAGAAAAACACATTAATAATGACAACGGGTTACCTAGGTATTTTCTCAACACTTTTCTCTAATTGAATTTGAATGTAAGTAAATACGTGTAATACTCTGTGTAGGACCTACTTTATTAGGAGTTATTATGTGAGTAGAAACGGTAAATTCATTTTAAGTACGAGGAACATAATTACATGTATTCTAAAAAATGATTATTGCATTTAAATTCATAGATGTGGTTTATAACAATTTTAGTTAGCTCGTTGTACTAAAGGCGGCGCGCAGGGGCGAGCGAGCGCGCTCATGCCCGCTACGTCGCTTTAGTATAAATACATCGAGCGAGCGCGATGCGTTTTTATTCTCTCTCAAACGTTCGAATAGTGTAGGTCCGCGCGCGTCCGTTGCGTGTATCTATTGAATTTTCAGTTGATCAATTATTATATATCTCTTGTTTCGTGTTGTTTACAATGGCGCGTACTAAGCAGACCGCTCGTAAATCCACCGGTGGTAAGGCGCCGAGGAAACAGCTAGCCACCAAGGCTGCGCGCAAGAGCGCACCGGCCACCGGTGGCGTTAAGAAGCCCCATCGCTACAGGCCCGGCACTGTGGCCCTCCGTGAGATTCGTCGCTACCAGAAGAGTACCGAACTGCTGATCCGCAAGCTTCCGTTCCAGCGTCTCGTGCGTGAGATCGCACAGGACTTCAAGACCGATCTCCGTTTCCAGAGCTCCGCTGTTATGGCGCTGCAGGAGGCTAGCGAAGCTTATCTCGTCGGCCTCTTCGAAGACACCAACCTGTGCGCGATTCACGCGAAGCGCGTCACCATCATGCCCAAGGACATCCAGTTGGCGCGCAGGATCAGAGGCGAACGCGCTTAAAACTGCTGCTGACGTCACACAATACACGTAGACTGCCTTGGTGCAGTGCATCGTGTCTGTGGCTGTGGCTGTGCGTTCGTTCACATAAAAGGCCCTTTTCAGGGCCACATATGTATCAGAATATAAAATGTTTCTTTATATCAGATGTCAAAACAAACAAAACGTTACCTACCTACCTACCTACACTATGCATGATCCATATAAGTAACCTTTATTTTCAAACAAAATATCATAATATATAATGTACCTATCTACATCTATATTCCTACTATGATAACTTACACGGTTGATTCGAAACATACTTTGGTTCACTAGAGAGACACACAGTCCAGGATATTTATCTGGTTATATAACATAATGAAAGCAATAGTCTATCAGCTACTGCGATAGAGTTATAATTGATTAGATTTTACCTATCGTTTAAACTAGGTGCATGGTATTTTTGAAGTAATACTCGTGTGATAGATACTTGGTTATTGGCAGCATTTTTTTTTTTTCTTATTTTTTTTTTTTTCATTTTTTTTTTTTTTTTTTTTTTTTTTTGGATTATTACCTACCTACCTACCTACCTACCTACCTACCTACCTACCTACCTACCTACCTACCTACCTAATAATATAATATAATAATTAATAAATTTAGTACTCAAGTTCTATTCGTACAACCGACCAACCGGCGACGAGCGTCGGCTCGCCTCGCCCCGCGCGCCTCCCGTTTCTGTGCCCCCGCCCGCTGAGCTCCACGTTTACTATAAATATAAGGAGCCGAGCGGGTTTTAAAATTACACAGTCGCTCGCGTAGTTCGTGTGCGCGCACCCGTGCTGTTTTTATCGTGTGTTTTGAAACCCCACTGCAAAGAAGATGACCGGTCGCGGTAAGGGAGGAAAGGGTCTGGGAAAAGGAGGAGCCAAGCGTCACAGGAAGGTACTTCGTGATAACATCCAAGGTATCACGAAGCCCGCCATCCGTCGTCTGGCTCGCAGAGGCGGAGTGAAACGTATCTCCGGTCTGATCTACGAGGAGACTCGCGGTGTGCTTAAAGTGTTCCTAGAGAACGTGATTCGCGACGCCGTCACATACACCGAGCACGCCAAGAGGAAGACCGTCACCGCCATGGATGTCGTCTACGCTCTGAAGCGCCAGGGTCGTACCCTGTACGGTTTCGGCGGTTAAACGAGTGCACATACCCCGCGTGTACACGTTGCCTGCCTGCGCAACCAGCTCTGCATACCGTGGTGGACGTGTGTGTGTTGTGTTTGTTGTGAACATAATCATACCGTTCGACCATGCGTATATAGACGCGCTCATAAAAAAGGCCCTTTTCAGGGCCGCATATGATTCGATGTTATTAAATGTTTCTTGAGTGGAATTGTCTAAAAAACGTACCTCTACTTACTTACTTACATACATACATACATACATACATACATACTACCTACCTACCTACCTACCTACCTACCTGCTTGCTTGCTTGCTTAATTACTTACTTACTTACTTACTTGCTTACATACTAGCACTCACTCAATAAGACGTATGCAAGTGCCATCACATAAACAATAGGTACCTACTGCGAGTGACAGTCTAACGACTACCAATAAATACACTCCAGTAATACGTACATAGTGTGTGTTTGAGTTACTTACCTAGAACTACGAGAGGAGGGCTAAAATTAATGAGTAATCGTAATTCTATAATAGATAAATCAGTTTTATTGTTAGCTTTATATTGAAATACTTACCTACATACATTATAATGCCCTTGCTTATGTACATACCTACCAAATGTTGGTCTACGCTTGAAAAGCCCTCCGCCACTGAGGTGTATACCGAATAACGAAACATTAGTAGCTAGCTACCTACCGTAATATTCGATACAAGACTTGCGTTCTTGTAGAACATCTACCTAGTAGGTACCTATGATATCTATTCGTATGATCGCGTCTCGGTGCGCGTGCCGTTTGTTTATGTCGTGTTATTATTATGGCAATTTTGATCGCGTCTCATGAGGGTTTTTTTTTTTTTTGTTTTTCTTGGTTTTTGTAATCATATTATTACACGTAGCCGCATCACTGGCAGCGTACATACTGTGCCGAGAGAATGCTGTACACGGACCCGGCCACGGGCCACGGGTTACCTAGGTACTGGCGCGCCCGCTCGCCGCCCGAACGAGTACGCGGCTGCGACGGTCTATTGTAGTTTTACAAATTACTTAACGCGCTTTACGATGCGATCACACCAATCTGTACACTGTCAACTCCTCGAAGGGCACTGTAGTCTTTTAAAATCACTACATTAATAGGTTGCACGTCCTGTACGGAGTCGTCCGTCCTTAGCAGTTCGGCGGCCGCGGTGTTTTACGACGCTTCACTTTCAGGTCGATAACACCTTCGCGAGACTGTGTGATATCGACGGAGTCCTGTTACCACACAAGCTCGATATCCTCCTTGTTGACGCGTCGACCTCGATCGGCACTAACTATCACTTTTATAGAGAAAATAACGTTTTGAACGCGACCCGACCTACGCTTCCTACTCAGTCGTCAAAATAAACCTCCGCCACCGGCCGAACGCGCATCTCACGCTCCCCGAATCCGAACACCGGCATCGTCAACTTCATGACCTATCCGAAACCGTCGCAACCCGTTGCACTAAACGCCGTTAACCATTCTTTTTATTAATTTTAATAGATACGTGTTAGTGAAAACTTTCAAGCGTTCATACGAGAAAACGTCCCGCGACATCACGGCGCTCGTTACGGTAAAGTTCCGTCGTGCCTGAGCGTACGTATACGAATTTCTTGTAACCTATAAGTGGCGACATCTAAGTCTCTATCAGTATATACCTAATATTCATAACAGTTTGTGTTTTGTGTGAAGTTTATCTAATACAATACGATACAATGGCTGACACCGCAGTTGCTACCGAGGCACCAGCGCCCGCTACTCCAGCGAAGAAGGCGGCGAGGCAGGCCGGCGGCGCGGGTGCCGCGAAGAAGCCGAAGGCGAAGCCGACCCATCCCAAAACATCTGAGATGGTCAACAACGCCATCAAGGAGATGAAGGAGCGCAGCGGATCTTCCCTGCAGGCGATCAAGAAGTACATCGCCGCGCAGTACAAGGTCGACGCGGAGAAACTGGCTCCGTTCATCAGAAAATATCTGAAGAGCGCCGTCGAATCTGGCGCACTGATCCAGACCAAGGGCAAGGGTGCCTCCGGTTCGTTCAAGCTCGAGTCGAAATCGTCCGCGTCCAAGAAACCCGCCGGCGCCGCTGGCAAGGCCGCCGGCAAGGCGCCCGCCGCCGCCGCGAAGACGAAGAAGGCTACCGCCTCTGCGGCCGGCGCCAAGACCAAGAAGGCAGCAGCCGCGGCAGCCGCCGCCGCCTCCGGTTCACCTTCAAAGTCCAAGGCATCGGCCGCCGCCGCCGCCAAGGACAAGAAGGCCGCCGCCGCTAAGAAGAAGCCGGCGCCCAAGAAGGCCGCCGCGCCCGCTAAGGCGAAGGGAGGCGCCGCACCCAAGGCTAAGAAGACCGCGAAGCCGCCAACCAAGAAACCTAAAGCGCCTAAACCCAAGAAGGCCGCGGCTACACCCAAGTCTAAGCCGGCAGCCAAGAAAGCTTCCGCCGCTAAGAAGTAAGCTACGGTCGCGTTCGCGTCACACCCGCGACGGCGACGACGACGACGGCGACGACAGCGGCGCAGCAGTGTCGGCTGACCAGACCACCACCAACACCTAGGTACTAGGTACCTACTCACCTACCTAACTGCTCACCATCGATACGACAGCAGCTGATGAGTGATAGTGACAAGTGTGCGTGCGCGTCTTAAACTACTAGGTACTGTTTGTGTGTACACATACCTACCTACACTGTAGAGAGAGTCGCGCGCGTGCGCTTTGTTGTTGTTTGTTTGTGCGTTTGTTTTCATCATCGTCCAACCGCGCGCGCACGCAGTACGTACGCGTCTATCGTCCTCGGGAAGGAGGGTGCAGAACGCGCTCGACGTGTCTCGAGCTCGTCACCAAGGTGTCGATCATCAGAAGAATCAACTGAAGAAACCACCACGGACGGCGGCACCGAGATGCTTAGCGCGCGTGCATGCGCTCGCCACACCAAAAAGCCCTTTTCAGGGCTAACAATACTATCATGAATATTGAAAATATTCGTTTCTTTAACACAGATGATAGTCAAAAACGTTGTACTTGAGCACTAATATAATATTCACACAGAGAGAGGTACTTACACGAAATAACTCTATAAAATAAATTACCTATCTAGCTAGCTAGGAAATAGATCTTTATAGACCGATAGACCTTACCTACCTACCTACCTACCTACCTACCTACCTACCTACCTACCTACCTACCTACCTACCTACCTACCTACCTACCTACCTACCTACCTACCTACCTACCTACCTACCTACCTATCTAACTAACTAACTTACTAACTAACCCATACATACATACATACATCCATCCACACAATGATGCAATAATGAATAACATAATTAGGAGACTTACAGTTTAATATCTACAAAGGTAACTAATGTAGGTACCTAGTGTACAATTAACGCTTACAATAGACCCTCTAAAGTATGGGATAAATAAGGAAACTTTGCACGTTAAAAGTTTCATTATTCAAAAATAAATGATAGGTAGGTGTTTCATATTATTTTATCTTATGACAAAGCGCATTCAAATAATAAGCTCGTATAAAATAAAAAATAAAATAAATACTTCATTAATTCTATAGCGACTGTGTCAAAACTCTACCCACCCCAAATCCATGGTGCAGTGTACGTGAACGCGCTTGCGCGTTTTGTGAATTACGTTTCGTTATCTGTGCACCCCTCCCGCTTACACCGCCGCGTGGCGCGCGTATAAATTCAGCGGAGCAAGGCTCCGCGGGCACATTACGAGTAGATTCTTTCGGCGCGCGCACTTCTGTACGCGTGTTTCGTTATTTTCTCGTGAGTTGTTCTATAAACAAATCTTTCAATCATGTCTGGTCGCGGCAAAGGTGGCAAGGTGAAGGGAAAGGCAAAGTCCCGTTCCAACCGTGCTGGTCTCCAGTTCCCTGTGGGTCGTATTCACAGGCTGCTGCGTAACGGAAACTACGCCGAGCGCGTGGGTGCCGGCGCTCCCGTCTACTTGGCCGCCGTGATGGAGTATCTGGCTGCTGAGGTCCTCGAGTTGGCCGGAAACGCCGCGAGAGACAACAAGAAGACCAGGATCATCCCGCGTCATCTTCAATTGGCCATCCGCAACGACGAGGAGTTGAACAAGCTGCTCTCCGGTGTGACGATCGCTCAAGGTGGTGTGCTGCCGAACATCCAGGCAGTGCTACTGCCCAAGAAGACCGAGAAGAAGGCTTAAACGTGGTGCCGCGACGTCTGAAGAAGAACGTGGTTGGTGCTTCGTGCGAGTGCGCCCCCGCACGCGTATTTCGATATATCATGTCGATTGCGCGATGCTCTCCGCTCGTATGCATTCAAAACAAAAGGCCCTTTTCAGGGCCACAATATGATTCGTCAAATATATAAAAAAAAAAGACAGTTTCTTTATCGGTGTTGTCGTCAAACAAAAACGTACCTACCTACCTACCTACCTACCTAACTCACGCACTCGCTTTACTTGATGGATAGCATTACCTACATTTAAACTGTAAGGCGGGTGATTTAAAACCTATTAGAATGTACCCACGTACGAATTATACATTACAAAGAAAAAAATTTACGGTATTACCCTAGATATTATCCTCACACGCACACGCACTTAATACTCAGTATGTTGAGCAGTAAAAAGGAAAATGCTGTCGGTATGTATGCCTAGCCTGCCTAAGTAAGTATAACAGAAATTACGTTGGCTATGATGGTGTTGTTTCATACATCACAATAACAACTTTTGTTTACATAATAATTTTTTTAAGTACCTAATAAAAACAGAACTGTCGAAGAATATGATAATTTTACTAATTATCGTGAGCAGGATAAGGTTTCGAAACCTTTCAGTGCACTTTTGAAAGTTTGCCCCCGCCGCAAAATTAATTAATTACTATCTACTTATTATAAATTAAATCTTAATCAAATGCCATACGAAAATAATAATAGAATCTCAGATGGTAAATATTTTGTTTTTAATTTCATTTATTTACATTTTCTCAATAATAGTGACGATGACAACAAGCGTCACCCCACCCCCTTCGCCTCCCTCCGGGTATCCCCTCTCCCCGCGTTCGATCGACACTCTGGTTTTGGAGCGTTGTGATTGGTCCGCCGCTGCGTCGATTCTCTCACCGCTTGCCGCAACTGTGAGCCGCGACCGTCACTATAAATAACACTGTTGAAAACGGTTCGTGAACTATACTGTGACTGAACTCCGTTTCGGTAGCACGTGTACTCATAAACAATCTCATAATGCCGCCCAAGACAAGTGGTAAAGCCGCCAAGAAGTCTGGCAAAGCCCAGAAGAACATCTCCAAGACCGACAAGAAGAAGAAGAAGCACAAGAGGAAGGAGAGTTACGCCATCTACATCTACAAGGTGCTGAAGCAGGTGCACCCCGACACCGGTATCTCCAGCAAGGCCATGTCTATCATGAACTCGTTCGTGAACGACATCTTCGAGCGTATCGCCGCCGAAGCTTCCCGTCTCGCCCACTACAACAAGAGATCGACCATCACGTCCAGGGAGGTGCAGACGTCCGTCAGGCTCCTACTGCCCGGCGAGCTCGCCAAGCACGCCGTCAGTGAAGGCACGAAGGCCGTCACCAAATACACCAGCTCCAAGTGAGTGAGCGATCGGTAGGCTAGCAAGAGCCGCCGACGCTCCGTCTCAACGCCGCCTCGTGTTTGTGTACAGTGCTGCGACCCAGTGCGCTTGTTCGTGTGTCTTGTCGATTGTGGTGCGTGTTAATTGTGTTGTTCGTGTCGTCGTAATGTGCATACATACACATAAGTGCCTACCCGCTGTGTTTCATGTATGTACCTACGTACGAGACGCGCACGATGCACGTGCTATGAGACACAAACCACGGCAAACCTCTGGACGCGCACGCGCACCGTGGGATGGCGATGGCAGGAGTCAAAACAAAAGGCCCTTTTCAGGGCCACAAATATGTTCATGTGAAAAATTCACGTTTCTTTAAATTGGATGACAGTCAAAACGTTACTTACTAACTAACTAACTTAACATACATACATACATGCATACATACATGCATACATACATGCATACATACATACATGCATACATACATACATGCATACATACATACATACATAAATAAATATTACAACTAACGAACAAACAACTTTATTAAGTTCGTATCATACAGACGAATTGGATGAGGACTTATTAGGCTTATTTTATTAAATAGATCTATCCGAATACCATACATACATACTAACATACCTACCTCCCTCCCTACCTACCTACCTACCTACCTACCTACCTACCTACCTACCTACCTACCTACCTACCTACCTACCTACCTACCTACCTACCTACCTACCTACTTATTTACTTACTTACTTACTTACTTACTTACTTACTTGCTTGCTTGCTTAGTTAGTTAATAAGCTACCTGGGTATTTAGTTAGACGAAACCAACAAATCTTCCCGCGTAAACTATAGCAAGCAAAACGAGACCGAAGTAGCAGTGTCTTAGCATAGAAAAACACATTAATAATGACAACGGGTTACCTAGGTATTTTCTCAACACTTTTCTCTAATTGAATTTGAATGTAAGTAAATACGTGTAATACTCTGTGTAGGACCTACTTTATTAGGAGTTATTATGTGAGTAGAAACGGTAAATTCATTTTAAGTACGAGGAACATAATTACATGTATTCTAAAAAATGATTATTGCATTTAAATTCATAGATGTGGTTTATAACAATTTTAGTTAGCTCGTTGTACTAAAGGCGGCGCGCAGGGGCGAGCGAGCGCGCTCATGCCCGCTACGTCGCTTTAGTATAAATACATCGAGCGAGCGCGATGCGTTTTTATTCTCTCTCAAACGTTCGAATAGTGTAGGTCCGCGCGCGTCCGTTGCGTGTATCTATTGAATTTTCAGTTGATCAATTATTATATATCTCTTGTTTCGTGTTGTTTACAATGGCGCGTACTAAGCAGACCGCTCGTAAATCCACCGGTGGTAAGGCGCCGAGGAAACAGCTAGCCACCAAGGCTGCGCGCAAGAGCGCACCGGCCACCGGTGGCGTTAAGAAGCCCCATCGCTACAGGCCCGGCACTGTGGCCCTCCGTGAGATTCGTCGCTACCAGAAGAGTACCGAACTGCTGATCCGCAAGCTTCCGTTCCAGCGTCTCGTGCGTGAGATCGCACAGGACTTCAAGACCGATCTCCGTTTCCAGAGCTCCGCTGTTATGGCGCTGCAGGAGGCTAGCGAAGCTTATCTCGTCGGCCTCTTCGAAGACACCAACCTGTGCGCGATTCACGCGAAGCGCGTCACCATCATGCCCAAGGACATCCAGTTGGCGCGCAGGATCAGAGGCGAACGCGCTTAAAACTGCTGCTGACGTCACACAATACACGTAGACTGCCTTGGTGCAGTGCATCGTGTCTGTGGCTGTGGCTGTGCGTTCGTTCACATAAAAGGCCCTTTTCAGGGCCACATATGTATCAGAATATAAAATGTTTCTTTATATCAGATGTCAAAACAAACAAAACGTTACCTACCTACCTACCTACACTATGCATGATCCATATAAGTAACCTTTATTTTCAAACAAAATATCATAATATATAATGTACCTATCTACATCTATATTCCTACTATGATAACTTACACGGTTGATTCGAAACATACTTTGGTTCACTAGAGAGACACACAGTCCAGGATATTTATCTGGTTATATAACATAATGAAAGCAATAGTCTATCAGCTACTGCGATAGAGTTATAATTGATTAGATTTTACCTATCGTTTAAACTAGGTGCATGGTATTTTTGAAGTAATACTCGTGTGATAGATACTTGGTTATTGGCAGCATTTTTTTTTTTTCTTATTTTTTTTTTTTTCATTTTTTTTTTTTTTTTTTTTTTTTTTTGGATTATTACCTACCTACCTACCTACCTACCTACCTACCTACCTACCTACCTACCTACCTACCTACCTAATAATATAATATAATAATTAATAAATTTAGTACTCAAGTTCTATTCGTACAACCGACCAACCGGCGACGAGCGTCGGCTCGCCTCGCCCCGCGCGCCTCCCGTTTCTGTGCCCCCGCCCGCTGAGCTCCACGTTTACTATAAATATAAGGAGCCGAGCGGGTTTTAAAATTACACAGTCGCTCGCGTAGTTCGTGTGCGCGCACCCGTGCTGTTTTTATCGTGTGTTTTGAAACCCCACTGCAAAGAAGATGACCGGTCGCGGTAAGGGAGGAAAGGGTCTGGGAAAAGGAGGAGCCAAGCGTCACAGGAAGGTACTTCGTGATAACATCCAAGGTATCACGAAGCCCGCCATCCGTCGTCTGGCTCGCAGAGGCGGAGTGAAACGTATCTCCGGTCTGATCTACGAGGAGACTCGCGGTGTGCTTAAAGTGTTCCTAGAGAACGTGATTCGCGACGCCGTCACATACACCGAGCACGCCAAGAGGAAGACCGTCACCGCCATGGATGTCGTCTACGCTCTGAAGCGCCAGGGTCGTACCCTGTACGGTTTCGGCGGTTAAACGAGTGCACATACCCCGCGTGTACACGTTGCCTGCCTGCGCAACCAGCTCTGCATACCGTGGTGGACGTGTGTGTGTTGTGTTTGTTGTGAACATAATCATACCGTTCGACCATGCGTATATAGACGCGCTCATAAAAAAGGCCCTTTTCAGGGCCGCATATGATTCGATGTTATTAAATGTTTCTTGAGTGGAATTGTCTAAAAAACGTACCTCTACTTACTTACTTACATACATACATACATACATACATACATACTACCTACCTACCTACCTACCTACCTACCTGCTTGCTTGCTTGCTTAATTACTTACTTACTTACTTACTTGCTTACATACTAGCACTCACTCAATAAGACGTATGCAAGTGCCATCACATAAACAATAGGTACCTACTGCGAGTGACAGTCTAACGACTACCAATAAATACACTCCAGTAATACGTACATAGTGTGTGTTTGAGTTACTTACCTAGAACTACGAGAGGAGGGCTAAAATTAATGAGTAATCGTAATTCTATAATAGATAAATCAGTTTTATTGTTAGCTTTATATTGAAATACTTACCTACATACATTATAATGCCCTTGCTTATGTACATACCTACCAAATGTTGGTCTACGCTTGAAAAGCCCTCCGCCACTGAGGTGTATACCGAATAACGAAACATTAGTAGCTAGCTACCTACCGTAATATTCGATACAAGACTTGCGTTCTTGTAGAACATCTACCTAGTAGGTACCTATGATATCTATTCGTATGATCGCGTCTCGGTGCGCGTGCCGTTTGTTTATGTCGTGTTATTATTATGGCAATTTTGATCGCGTCTCATGAGGGTTTTTTTTTTTTTTGTTTTTCTTGGTTTTTGTAATCATATTATTACACGTAGCCGCATCACTGGCAGCGTACATACTGTGCCGAGAGAATGCTGTACACGGACCCGGCCACGGGCCACGGGTTACCTAGGTACTGGCGCGCCCGCTCGCCGCCCGAACGAGTACGCGGCTGCGACGGTCTATTGTAGTTTTACAAATTACTTAACGCGCTTTACGATGCGATCACACCAATCTGTACACTGTCAACTCCTCGAAGGGCACTGTAGTCTTTTAAAATCACTACATTAATAGGTTGCACGTCCTGTACGGAGTCGTCCGTCCTTAGCAGTTCGGCGGCCGCGGTGTTTTACGACGCTTCACTTTCAGGTCGATAACACCTTCGCGAGACTGTGTGATATCGACGGAGTCCTGTTACCACACAAGCTCGATATCCTCCTTGTTGACGCGTCGACCTCGATCGGCACTAACTATCACTTTTATAGAGAAAATAACGTTTTGAACGCGACCCGACCTACGCTTCCTACTCAGTCGTCAAAATAAACCTCCGCCACCGGCCGAACGCGCATCTCACGCTCCCCGAATCCGAACACCGGCATCGTCAACTTCATGACCTATCCGAAACCGTCGCAACCCGTTGCACTAAACGCCGTTAACCATTCTTTTTATTAATTTTAATAGATACGTGTTAGTGAAAACTTTCAAGCGTTCATACGAGAAAACGTCCCGCGACATCACGGCGCTCGTTACGGTAAAGTTCCGTCGTGCCTGAGCGTACGTATACGAATTTCTTGTAACCTATAAGTGGCGACATCTAAGTCTCTATCAGTATATACCTAATATTCATAACAGTTTGTGTTTTGTGTGAAGTTTATCTAATACAATACGATACAATGGCTGACACCGCAGTTGCTACCGAGGCACCAGCGCCCGCTACTCCAGCGAAGAAGGCGGCGAGGCAGGCCGGCGGCGCGGGTGCCGCGAAGAAGCCGAAGGCGAAGCCGACCCATCCCAAAACATCTGAGATGGTCAACAACGCCATCAAGGAGATGAAGGAGCGCAGCGGATCTTCCCTGCAGGCGATCAAGAAGTACATCGCCGCGCAGTACAAGGTCGACGCGGAGAAACTGGCTCCGTTCATCAGAAAATATCTGAAGAGCGCCGTCGAATCTGGCGCACTGATCCAGACCAAGGGCAAGGGTGCCTCCGGTTCGTTCAAGCTCGAGTCGAAATCGTCCGCGTCCAAGAAACCCGCCGGCGCCGCTGGCAAGGCCGCCGGCAAGGCGCCCGCCGCCGCCGCGAAGACGAAGAAGGCTACCGCCTCTGCGGCCGGCGCCAAGACCAAGAAGGCAGCAGCCGCGGCAGCCGCCGCCGCCTCCGGTTCACCTTCAAAGTCCAAGGCATCGGCCGCCGCCGCCGCCAAGGACAAGAAGGCCGCCGCCGCTAAGAAGAAGCCGGCGCCCAAGAAGGCCGCCGCGCCCGCTAAGGCGAAGGGAGGCGCCGCACCCAAGGCTAAGAAGACCGCGAAGCCGCCAACCAAGAAACCTAAAGCGCCTAAACCCAAGAAGGCCGCGGCTACACCCAAGTCTAAGCCGGCAGCCAAGAAAGCTTCCGCCGCTAAGAAGTAAGCTACGGTCGCGTTCGCGTCACACCCGCGACGGCGACGACGACGACGGCGACGACAGCGGCGCAGCAGTGTCGGCTGACCAGACCACCACCAACACCTAGGTACTAGGTACCTACTCACCTACCTAACTGCTCACCATCGATACGACAGCAGCTGATGAGTGATAGTGACAAGTGTGCGTGCGCGTCTTAAACTACTAGGTACTGTTTGTGTGTACACATACCTACCTACACTGTAGAGAGAGTCGCGCGCGTGCGCTTTGTTGTTGTTTGTTTGTGCGTTTGTTTTCATCATCGTCCAACCGCGCGCGCACGCAGTACGTACGCGTCTATCGTCCTCGGGAAGGAGGGTGCAGAACGCGCTCGACGTGTCTCGAGCTCGTCACCAAGGTGTCGATCATCAGAAGAATCAACTGAAGAAACCACCACGGACGGCGGCACCGAGATGCTTAGCGCGCGTGCATGCGCTCGCCACACCAAAAAGCCCTTTTCAGGGCTAACAATACTATCATGAATATTGAAAATATTCGTTTCTTTAACACAGATGATAGTCAAAAACGTTGTACTTGAGCACTAATATAATATTCACACAGAGAGAGGTACTTACACGAAATAACTCTATAAAATAAATTACCTATCTAGCTAGCTAGGAAATAGATCTTTATAGACCGATAGACCTTACCTACCTACCTACCTACCTACCTACCTACCTACCTACCTACCTACCTACCTACCTACCTACCTACCTACCTACCTACCTACCTACCTACCTACCTACCTACCTACCTACCTATCTAACTAACTAACTTACTAACTAACCCATACATACATACATACATCCATCCACACAATGATGCAATAATGAATAACATAATTAGGAGACTTACAGTTTAATATCTACAAAGGTAACTAATGTAGGTACCTAGTGTACAATTAACGCTTACAATAGACCCTCTAAAGTATGGGATAAATAAGGAAACTTTGCACGTTAAAAGTTTCATTATTCAAAAATAAATGATAGGTAGGTGTTTCATATTATTTTATCTTATGACAAAGCGCATTCAAATAATAAGCTCGTATAAAATAAAAAATAAAATAAATACTTCATTAATTCTATAGCGACTGTGTCAAAACTCTACCCACCCCAAATCCATGGTGCAGTGTACGTGAACGCGCTTGCGCGTTTTGTGAATTACGTTTCGTTATCTGTGCACCCCTCCCGCTTACACCGCCGCGTGGCGCGCGTATAAATTCAGCGGAGCAAGGCTCCGCGGGCACATTACGAGTAGATTCTTTCGGCGCGCGCACTTCTGTACGCGTGTTTCGTTATTTTCTCGTGAGTTGTTCTATAAACAAATCTTTCAATCATGTCTGGTCGCGGCAAAGGTGGCAAGGTGAAGGGAAAGGCAAAGTCCCGTTCCAACCGTGCTGGTCTCCAGTTCCCTGTGGGTCGTATTCACAGGCTGCTGCGTAACGGAAACTACGCCGAGCGCGTGGGTGCCGGCGCTCCCGTCTACTTGGCCGCCGTGATGGAGTATCTGGCTGCTGAGGTCCTCGAGTTGGCCGGAAACGCCGCGAGAGACAACAAGAAGACCAGGATCATCCCGCGTCATCTTCAATTGGCCATCCGCAACGACGAGGAGTTGAACAAGCTGCTCTCCGGTGTGACGATCGCTCAAGGTGGTGTGCTGCCGAACATCCAGGCAGTGCTACTGCCCAAGAAGACCGAGAAGAAGGCTTAAACGTGGTGCCGCGACGTCTGAAGAAGAACGTGGTTGGTGCTTCGTGCGAGTGCGCCCCCGCACGCGTATTTCGATATATCATGTCGATTGCGCGATGCTCTCCGCTCGTATGCATTCAAAACAAAAGGCCCTTTTCAGGGCCACAATATGATTCGTCAAATATATAAAAAAAAAAGACAGTTTCTTTATCGGTGTTGTCGTCAAACAAAAACGTACCTACCTACCTACCTACCTACCTAACTCACGCACTCGCTTTACTTGATGGATAGCATTACCTACATTTAAACTGTAAGGCGGGTGATTTAAAACCTATTAGAATGTACCCACGTACGAATTATACATTACAAAGAAAAAAATTTACGGTATTACCCTAGATATTATCCTCACACGCACACGCACTTAATACTCAGTATGTTGAGCAGTAAAAAGGAAAATGCTGTCGGTATGTATGCCTAGCCTGCCTAAGTAAGTATAACAGAAATTACGTTGGCTATGATGGTGTTGTTTCATACATCACAATAACAACTTTTGTTTACATAATAATTTTTTTAAGTACCTAATAAAAACAGAACTGTCGAAGAATATGATAATTTTACTAATTATCGTGAGCAGGATAAGGTTTCGAAACCTTTCAGTGCACTTTTGAAAGTTTGCCCCCGCCGCAAAATTAATTAATTACTATCTACTTATTATAAATTAAATCTTAATCAAATGCCATACGAAAATAATAATAGAATCTCAGATGGTAAATATTTTGTTTTTAATTTCATTTATTTACATTTTCTCAATAATAGTGACGATGACAACAAGCGTCACCCCACCCCCTTCGCCTCCCTCCGGGTATCCCCTCTCCCCGCGTTCGATCGACACTCTGGTTTTGGAGCGTTGTGATTGGTCCGCCGCTGCGTCGATTCTCTCACCGCTTGCCGCAACTGTGAGCCGCGACCGTCACTATAAATAACACTGTTGAAAACGGTTCGTGAACTATACTGTGACTGAACTCCGTTTCGGTAGCACGTGTACTCATAAACAATCTCATAATGCCGCCCAAGACAAGTGGTAAAGCCGCCAAGAAGTCTGGCAAAGCCCAGAAGAACATCTCCAAGACCGACAAGAAGAAGAAGAAGCACAAGAGGAAGGAGAGTTACGCCATCTACATCTACAAGGTGCTGAAGCAGGTGCACCCCGACACCGGTATCTCCAGCAAGGCCATGTCTATCATGAACTCGTTCGTGAACGACATCTTCGAGCGTATCGCCGCCGAAGCTTCCCGTCTCGCCCACTACAACAAGAGATCGACCATCACGTCCAGGGAGGTGCAGACGTCCGTCAGGCTCCTACTGCCCGGCGAGCTCGCCAAGCACGCCGTCAGTGAAGGCACGAAGGCCGTCACCAAATACACCAGCTCCAAGTGAGTGAGCGATCGGTAGGCTAGCAAGAGCCGCCGACGCTCCGTCTCAACGCCGCCTCGTGTTTGTGTACAGTGCTGCGACCCAGTGCGCTTGTTCGTGTGTCTTGTCGATTGTGGTGCGTGTTAATTGTGTTGTTCGTGTCGTCGTAATGTGCATACATACACATAAGTGCCTACCCGCTGTGTTTCATGTATGTACCTACGTACGAGACGCGCACGATGCACGTGCTATGAGACACAAACCACGGCAAACCTCTGGACGCGCACGCGCACCGTGGGATGGCGA
>CATLJQ010000037.1:0-75976 GCA_949987655.1 Polymixis flavicincta | reverse complement strand
GTTTTCAGCTGAGTAATTCATATTTAGGCCACCCGAGACCGTCCGAGTGGAAATTGTGACGAAAACGCGAAAAATTTTCTTTTCGCCTATAGACTTGGAAAATTCTCAAAATTTTTATGCTGGTTACATAGTTTAATTTTTATTTCAAATTCTTACATTAAAACACGTTCAAATTAGTTTCAATAGATACTTACCTGCCTTACCTGCATTCCGGTGCGCGTTACGCGAGTCCGAGACGTAAGGGGTAGACAGCATTCCTGGTTTTGTTCAAATTTTTGGTGAAAATTCACGTTTTTCATTGGAAAATCAAAATTTTTTGTTCAGCATAATTTTCTGTGACACCGTAGTTGGCTAGCTCGCGCGGAGGACGCGTCTTTCGATACCTCGCTCGTGCGCCTAGCGTATATAGCCACCTTAATACATAGAATTTCGATTTGTTCTATGTAATTTGTATGTATCAAAGTTTACCTAACCGAACCAAGTTTGCATAGGATCGTCATAACTTTGCTTCCAGGTGACGCATTTCGACGCTGTTTTCAGCTGAGTAATTCATATTTAGGCCACCCGAGACCGTCCGAGTGGAAATTGTGACGAAAACGCGAAAAAATTTTCTTTTCGCCTATAGACTTGGAAAATTCTCAAAATTTTTATGCTGGTTACATAGTTTAATTTTTATTTCAAAATTCTTACATTAAAACACGTTCAAATTAGTTTCAATAGATACTTACCTGCCTTACCTGCATTCCGGTGCGCGTTACGCGAGTCCGAGACGTAAGGGGTAGACAGCATTCCTGGTTTTGTTCAAATTTTTGGTGAAAATTCACGTTTTTCATTGGAAAATCAAAATTTTTGTTCAGCATAATTTTCTGTGACACCGTAGTTGGCTAGCTCGCGCGGAGACGCGTCTTTCGATACCTCGCTCGTGCGCCTAGCGTATATAGCCACCTTAATACATAGAATTTCGATTTGTTCTATGTAATTTGTATGTATCAAAGTTTACCTAACCGAACCAAGTTTGCATAGGATCGTCATAACTTTGCTTCCAGGTGACGCATTTCGACGCTGTTTTCAGCTGAGTAATTCATATTTAGGCCACCCGAGACCGTCCGAGTGGAAATTGTGACGAAAACGCGAAAAAATTTTCTTTTCGCCTATAGACTTGGAAAATTCTCAAAATTTTTATGCTGGTTACATAGTTTAATTTTTATTTCAAAATTCTTACATTAAAACACGTTCAAATTAGTTTCAATAGATACTTACCTGCCTTACCTGCATTCCGGTGCGCGTTACGCGAGTCCGAGACGTAAGGGGTAGACAGCATTCCTGGTTTTGTTCAAATTTTTGGTGAAAATTCACGTTTTTCATTGGAAAATCAAAATTTTTGTTCAGCATAATTTTCTGTGACACCGTAGTTGGCTAGCTCGCGCGGAGACGCGTCTTTCGATACCTCGCTCGTGCGCCTAGCGTATATAGCCACCTTAATACATAGAATTTCGATTTGTTCTATGTAATTTGTATGTATCAAAGTTTACCTAACCGAACCAAGTTTGCATAGGATCGTCATAACTTTGCTTCCAGGTGACGCATTTCGACGCTGTTTTCAGCTGAGTAATTCATATTTAGGCCACCCGAGACCGTCCGAGTGGAAATTGTGACGAAAACGCGAAAAAATTTTCTTTTCGCCTATAGACTTGGAAAATTCTCAAAATTTTTATGCTGGTTACATAGTTTAATTTTTATTTCAAAATTCTTACATTAAAACACGTTCAAATTAGTTTCAATAGATACTTACCTGCCTTACCTGCATTCCGGTGCGCGTTACGCGAGTCCGAGACGTAAGGGGTAGACAGCATTCCTGGTTTTGTTCAAATTTTTGGTGAAAATTCACGTTTTTCATTGGAAAATCAAAATTTTTGTTCAGCATAATTTTCTGTGACACCGTAGTTGGCTAGCTCGCGCGGAGACGCGTCTTTCGATACCTCGCTCGTGCGCCTAGCGTATATAGCCACCTTAATACATAGAATTTCGATTTGTTCTATGTAATTTGTATGTA
The DNA here is from genome assembly GCA_949987655.1 of Polymixis flavicincta. Classification (NCBI taxonomy): domain Eukaryota; kingdom Metazoa; phylum Arthropoda; class Insecta; order Lepidoptera; family Noctuidae; genus Polymixis; species Polymixis flavicincta. Next base: position 73,923 of record CATLJQ010000037.1, on the reverse strand, counting down.
TCAAAGTTTACCTAACCGAACCAAGTTTGCATAGGATCGTCATAACTTTGCTTCCAGGTGACGCATTTCGACGCTGTTTTCAGCTGAGTAATTCATATTTAGGCCACCCGAGACCGTCCGAGTGGAAATTGTGACGAAAACGCGAAAAAATTTTCTTTTCGCCTATAGACTTGGAAAATTCTCAAAATTTTTATGCTGGTTACATAGTTTAATTTTTATTTCAAAATTCTTACATTAAAACACGTTCAAATTAGTTTCAATAGATACTTACCTGCCTTACCTGCATTCCGGTGCGCGTTACGCGAGTCCGAGACGTAAGGGGTAGACAGCATTCCTGGTTTTGTTCAAATTTTTGGTGAAAATTCACGTTTTTCATTGGAAAATCAAAATTTTTGTTCAGCATAATTTTCTGTGACACCGTAGTTGGCTAGCTCGCGCGGAGACGCGTCTTTCGATACCTCGCTCGTGCGCCTAGCGTATATAGCCACCTTAATACATAGAATTTCGATTTGTTCTATGTAATTTGTATGTATCAAAGTTTACCTAACCGAACCAAGTTTGCATAGGATCGTCATAACTTTGCTTCCAGGTGACGCATTTCGACGCTGTTTTCAGCTGAGTAATTCATATTTAGGCCACCCGAGACCGTCCGAGTGGAAATTGTGACGAAAACGCGAAAAAATTTTCTTTTCGCCTATAGACTTGGAAAATTCTCAAAATTTTTATGCTGGTTACATAGTTTAATTTTTATTTCAAAATTCTTACATTAAAACACGTTCAAATTAGTTTCAATAGATACTTACCTGCCTTACCTGCATTCCGGTGCGCGTTACGCGAGTCCGAGACGTAAGGGGTAGACAGCATTCCTGGTTTTGTTCAAATTTTTGGTGAAAATTCACGTTTTTCATTGGAAAATCAAAATTTTTGTTCAGCATAATTTTCTGTGACACCGTAGTTGGCTAGCTCGCGCGGAGACGCGTCTTTCGATACCTCGCTCGTGCGCCTAGCGTATATAGCCACCTTAATACATAGAATTTCGATTTGTTCTATGTAATTTGTATGTATCAAAGTTTACCTAACCGAACCAAGTTTGCATAGGATCGTCATAACTTTGCTTCCAGGTGACGCATTTCGACGCTGTTTTCAGCTGAGTAATTCATATTTAGGCCACCCGAGACCGTCCGAGTGGAAATTGTGACGAAAACGCGAAAAATTTTCTTTTCGCCTATAGACTTGGAAAATTCTCAAAATTTTTATGCTGGTTACATAGTTTAATTTTTATTTCAAAATTCTTACATTAAAACACGTTCAAATTAGTTTCAATAGATACTTACCTGCCTTACCTGCATTCCGGTGCGCGTTACGCGAGTCCGAGACGTAAGGGGTAGACAGCATTCCTGGTTTTGTTCAAATTTTTGGTGAAAATTCACGTTTTTCATTGGAAAATCAAAATTTTTGTTCAGCATAATTTTCTGTGACACCGTAGTTGGCTAGCTCGCGCGGAGACGCGTCTTTCGATACCTCGCTCGTGCGCCTAGCGTATATAGCCACCTTAATACATAGAATTTCGATTTGTTCTATGTAATTTGTATGTATCAAAGTTTACCTAACCGAACCAAGTTTGCATAGGATCGTCATAACTTTGCTTCCAGGTGACGCATTTCGACGCTGTTTTCAGCTGAGTAATTCATATTTAGGCCACCCGAGACCGTCCGAGTGGAAATTGTGACGAAAACGCGAAAAAATTTTCTTTTCGCCTATAGACTTGGAAAATTCTCAAAATTTTTATGCTGGTTACATAGTTTAATTTTTATTTCAAAATTCTTACATTAAAACACGTTCAAATTAGTTTCAATAGATACTTACCTGCCTTACCTGCATTCCGGTGCGCGTTACGCGAGTCCGAGACGTAAGGGGTAGACAGCATTCCTGGTTTTGTTCAAATTTTTGGTGAAAATTCACGTTTTTCATTGGAAAATCAAAATTTTTGTTCAGCATAATTTTCTGTGACACCGTAGTTGGCTAGCTCGCGCGGAGACGCGTCTTTCGATACCTCGCTCGTGCGCCTAGCGTATATAGCCACCTTAATACATAGAATTTCGATTTGTTCTATGTAATTTGTATGTATCAAAGTTTACCTAACCGAACCAAGTTTGCATAGGATCGTCATAACTTTGCTTCCAGGTGACGCATTTCGACGCTGTTTTCAGCTGAGTAATTCATATTTAGGCCACCCGAGACCGTCCGAGTGGAAATTGTGACGAAAACGCGAAAAAATTTTCTTTTCGCCTATAGACTTGGAAAATTCTCAAAATTTTTATGCTGGTTACATAGTTTAATTTTTATTTCAAAATTCTTACATTAAAACACGTTCAAATTAGTTTCAATAGATACTTACCTGCCTTACCTGCATTCCGGTGCGCGTTACGCGAGTCCGAGACGTAAGGGGTAGACAGCATTCCTGGTTTTGTTCAAATTTTTGGTGAAAATTCACGTTTTTCATTGGAAAATCAAAATTTTTGTTCAGCATAATTTTCTGTGACACCGTAGTTGGCTAGCTCGCGCGGAGACGCGTCTTTCGATACCTCGCTCGTGCGCCTAGCGTATATAGCCACCTTAATACATAGAATTTCGATTTGTTCTATGTAATTTGTATGTATCAAAGTTTACCTAACCGAACCAAGTTTGCATAGGATCGTCATAACTTTGCTTCCAGGTGACGCATTTCGACGCTGTTTTCAGCTGAGTAATTCATATTTAGGCCACCCGAGACCGTCCGAGTGGAAATTGTGACGAAAACGCGAAAAAATTTTCTTTTCGCCTATAGACTTGGAAAATTCTCAAAATTTTTATGCTGGTTACATAGTTTAATTTTTATTTCAAAATTCTTACATTAAAACACGTTCAAATTAGTTTCAATAGATACTTACCTGCCTTACCTGCATTCCGGTGCGCGTTACGCGAGTCCGAGACGTAAGGGGTAGACAGCATTCCTGGTTTTGTTCAAATTTTTGGTGAAAATTCACGTTTTTCATTGGAAAATCAAAATTTTTGTTCAGCATAATTTTCTGTGACACCGTAGTTGGCTAGCTCGCGCGGAGACGCGTCTTTCGATACCTCGCTCGTGCGCCTAGCGTATATAGCCACCTTAATACATAGAATTTCGATTTGTTCTATGTAATTTGTATGTATCAAAGTTTACCTAACCGAACCAAGTTTGGGGTGCTTGGACAGGAAACCTCCCCGTGTGCCCGTAGGCTGGAGTTTCCCTTGGATACGTCTGGGGGAAAGGCCAGTCTCCGGGACGGTGCACCCTGGGATGCGGGCAATATCCCCCATTGGGTACTGTGTGCCTAATGGGTGTCGTTGCCCGTATGCCAATATCCTGTCGGCGGGACGCTCCAACGCGTGTATCTCTGCGCTCATGCAGAGACGCACAGCGGCGGAGTAAGAGCGGGCTCGGTGTGCACTCACCCTGCCACCGGGCAGGCAAGAAGGAGTGCTCTCCTTCTGCCACCGTTAATCTCGTAGCCCCGAAGATTGTCACGGTCATGTCTCTGACTTTTGACGGGGGTCGAGGGCCTTGGCTTAACCGCCCGGGCCGCGAGGAAGAAATCCTCTATAAAAAATTACCCCAAACCTCCAAGCGGCGGCGCACCGTGAGGGAGGTTGTAAGCTTGACTAATGGGTAGCTTAATTAGTCTCGAGTGCGAACCACTATTTTTGAGCCAGTACACAAAGTTTTTACTCGTGGGAACTACTATGGAAATAAATAAAAAAAACCAAAAACCACAACAGGAGGAGGAGAGTGATGCGGGGTCGGAGTCCGACACCGTATCAAGCGCGAAGGGCTCTGTGAAGGGCCCGGAGCATGCGGCAGTGGGCGCTTCGAGGAGGGCAGAGTTCCTCAAGAAGCGCCCTAAACCAAAGGACGGCCAGGGGTCGTCCTCGGATGGCGGGATGGCCTCGACCCGAAAGCTCGGGAAGGTCTGTCGGAGCGGTGGGGTCCGGTTAGGCAGAGGCCTAACCATAAAGGATCCCGCCGAGCCGAGTGTCGAGGCGGACCAGCGATCCGAGGCGTTGGCCACGGAGGAGCAGCTCTCGGGGGGGACCAGCAGCAGGGCCCTCTCGGAGACGTCTGACGACGAGCCGGATGCTGCTGGCGGCTCCAACGAGGAGCGAATGGCCAGGCTCGCGGAGGTTGTGGCTGCGGCAGTCAAGGGGGTGACCTTGAAGAGGCTTCAGGCCTCTAAAGACAAGGCCATAGCCGCAGCCATAGCCTCCATTATGGCGGCAGCGGAGGACCTGCACACCGGACCTCCGTCGGACATCATGTCCGAAATGCGGGCGGAGGTCGCCCGCTTGGCAGCCGCCACGGAGCTTCTCCGTAAGGAGAATGAAGAGCTCCGAGCGGACCTGGCCGTGCTCCGAGGAGCTGGCCCGAGGGTGGTGCCTCAGAAGGGGGCGGGGCATGGGCAGCGTGGACCCGTGCCTGAGGAGGACCGGGTGCTGACTCTGGTTCGGCAGGAGCTGGCTGCCTTCCAGAGTCGGTTTTCCGCCCTGGAGGCCATAGTCCTTCGCCCCCCCCTAGCGGCGAGCCGGTCAGCATCGGGCCAGCAAAGGTCCACGTATGCCGTCGCCACGACTGCCACGGCCAAGTCGGCACCGCAGTCGGGTCGGACCCCGGCGAAACCGGTGCCGCCCAAGCCCAAGAAGGGTGGGGTGGCTGCTCAGGCGGCTACGCCCCCAGCCGTGGTGCCAGGACGGTCGGCCCCGCCTCCCCCATCTCCCGCGGCTGACGCCGAATGGGAAGTGGCCGGGGCGAAAAAGAAGGCGGGCAAGGCAGCGAGGGCGGCCAAAAGGAAGGAGAGGCGGCAGCGGCGCAAAAAGCGTAGCGCCGCGGCTAGGTTACGCGCCCCGAAGTCCGCAGCCGTAGTGATAACACTACAGCCGGAAGCGGAGAAGAAGGGCGTGTCCTACCGCGACGTGCTTTCGAAAGCAAGGGCGGCGGTTAACCTCGCGGAGCTGGGTGTCTCCAACGGCATGCGGATGAGGGTCACTGCGACCGGAGCCCGCATGCTGGAGATCCCCGGCGCGGCCAGTGGCCCGACCGCTGACGCCCTGGCCGAAAGGCTTAGGGCGTCCCTAGACGCGGACGAGGTCCGAGTGTCCAGGCCCACCAAGTGCGCTGACATGCGCATCTTGGGCCTGGACGACTCCGTGACGGAGGGCGAGGTGGTGGCCGCCGTAGTCAGGACGGGAGAATGCTCTGCCGAGCAGGTGAAGGCAGGCACCATCCGTCCTGACAACACGGGCATGCGAACCGTCACGGTGAGCTGCCCCGTGTCGGCGGCCCGAAAAATCACTGAGGAGGGCCGTAGGCTTCTGGTGGGTTGGGTATCCGCGCAGGTAAAACTGCTGGAACCCAGACCTCTGAGGTGCTTCCGCTGCCAGGTGGGTCACCACGTGGGAGTGCAATGCACCTCGGAGGTGGACCGCAGCAGTCACTGCTTCCGCTGCGGTCAGCCCGGTCACAAGGCCGGCTCGTGCGTCGCACCCAAGCCGCACTGTTACTTATGTGCGGCAGCTGGAAAGCCGGCCGAACACCGGGCTGGGAGCAAAGCCTGCGCTCCACCCGCCGAAGCCAGGGGCCGAGGCAAGGCCAAGCCCTCCGCCACCGCCGTCACCGCCGCAACCGCCGCCACTTCCGCCGCCGCTGCCGCGTCCACCGCCGTCGTCGCTGCCGTTGGCACCGTGGCAGGGCCTTCACAGGGGGCCCCGGGGGAGGCTAATATGGAGTGTCAGTGACGGCTCCATTACGCCTCCTCCAGGCGAATATCAACCACTGCGCCGCCGCTCAGGATCTGTTGATCCAGAGCATGGCGCAGTGGTCGATTAACATCGCCGTGGTCGCTGAGCCGTACTTTGTCCCGCCCAGGGATGACTGGGTGGAGGACCTGAGCGGCTCAGTGACCCTCATTTCGTCGGCCGCCGCCGGTACCCCGACCCTCGAGAGTGTCAAGAGGGGACGGGGTTGCGTGGCAGCACGGTTCGGGGAGATAGTCGTGGTAGGGGTGTACTTCTCCCCGAGCCGAACTCTCGCCGAGTTCCACAACTCCCTTGCGGAGTTGAGAGACGTCGTCGTCGGGTTTCGTTCCCTCCCCGTGCTAGTCCTCGGGGACTTCAATGCCAAGAGCTTGGCTTGGGGTTCCCGGTTGACGAATGTGCGGGGCAGGATGGTGGAGGACTGGGCTCTGGAAGCAGACCTGGTCGTCCTAAACCGGGGTTCTGTCGCCACGTGTGTGCGGATGCGGGGTGAGTCGGTGGTGGACATTTCGTTCGCCAGCCCCGCTCTGTCGCCACGTGTCATCGACTGGCGCGTCATGGAGGGGGTGGAGACGTATTCCGACCACCGGTACATCCGGTTTGACGTCTCCGCCCAGGCCTCGAGCGCGCCGGTCCGACAGGCCCCGTGTGGTCCGCGGTGGGCGTTGAAGCAGCTGGACCGGGAGCTTCTCCTGGAAGCCTCGATCGTGCAGGCCTGGGTGTCATCACCGGACAGGCCTGCCGACATAAACGACGAGGCCGAGTGGTTCCGGGAGACCATGTCCGACGTATGTGACGTGGCAATGCCCCGGGTCCAGCCAGGTCGTGCTTCACGCCAGGTGTACTGGTGGTCGCCGCAGTTGACAGCACTGCGCGAGGCGTGTGTTGCTGCGCGACACCTTTACTCCAGGCACCGCAGGCTCCGTATCCGCCCTCCGGATACGGTAGCCATTGAGGCGGAGCTGTACGAGGGGTACAGAGTGGCGAAGACCGCCCTCCGAGATGAGATCCTGCGGGCCAGAGTAGTGGCCCGCGAGGAGTCGCTGGAGACTCTGAACAGAGACCCGTGGGGACGCCCCTACAAAACGGTGCGGGATAAAATCCGCCCGTGGGCTCCCCCGCTGACGCAGAGTCTCCGGCCTCATCTCGTGCAGGACGTGGTGAGCGCTCTGTTCCCCTCACGAGGGGAGCACGCTCCCCCGCCTATGGCTCCGCCTCCTGCGGTGCCCGATGCGGACCACACCGACGACGACTACGACTCTCCAGAGGTGACCGAGGTAGACCTGAGAGTGGCGGTACGTAGGCTGAGTGCCAAGAATACCGCCCCAGGACCCGACGGCTTGCCCGGCAAAGCCTGGGTCCTGGCCTTGCAGGCTCTCGGGCCTCGACTAAGAGGGCTCCTAAGCGCATGCTTGGAGGAGGGCCAGTTCCCACTTCGCTGGAAGACGGGGAAACTGGTCCTCATTAAGAAGCCGGGGCGCCCAGCGGACTCTCCGTCCGCTTACCGGCCCATTGTGCTGCTCGACGAGGTGGGCAAGCTCTTTGAGAGAGTAATTGCAGACCGCCTCGTCGGGCGGTTGGTGCGGGTGGGGCCGGATTTGGCGGAGAGCCAGTTTGGTTTCCGCAAGGGGCGCTCCACGGTGGATGCCATCATGCGCGTGCGAGCCCTCACGACGGGGGATGCTGTGGCCCGGGGTGGGGTCGTCTTGGCGGTGTCATTAGACATCGCCAATGCCTTCAACACCCTGCCCTGGAGTTGCATAAGGGAGGCACTCCGTTATCACCGGATGCCGACCTACCTCTGTCGTGTGGTCGAGGCCTATTTGACGGACAGGGCCGTCATCTACCCCGGTCACCTCGGAGAGTGGAACCGGCGAGAGATGTCGTGCGGTGTCCCACAGGGATCGGTCCTGGGACCGCATCTGTGGGACATCGGATACGACTGGGTGCTGCGCGCCGACCTCCCTAGCGGCGTCAGTGTAGTTTGCTACGCTGACGACACGCTGGTCCTGGCGCAGGGGAGGTCGTACCAGGCGGCGGCCGACTTAGCGACACACGGGGTTGCGACAATCGTGGATAGGATCCGGCAACTGGGACTCGAGGTGGCATTGCACAAGTCCGAGGCCATGTGGTTTCATGGTCCTCGGAATGCGCCACCGACGGGTTCCCAGATAACGGTGGGAGGGGTTCACATCGGCGTCGAGTCGACGATGAAGTACCTAGGACTCGTCCTCGACAGCCGGTGGAACTTCGCGGAACATTTCCGCCGTTTGGCTCCCAGACTGGAGCGGGCCGGGGCTGCGTTGAAGCGGCTCTTGCCCAATCTAGGGGGGCCAAACGCCTCCTGCCGGAGGCTCTACGCGGGGATCGTGCGGTCCATGGCCCTATACGGGGCGCCGGTGTGGGCGCCTACATTGAGGCGCCAACCAGCTCGCCGGTTGAGGGCGTCCCATAGGGTCATGGCGATCAGAATGATCCGGGGATATCGCACGATCTCCGGCGAGGCGGCGGGCCTCCTTGCCGGATTACCGCCATGGGATCTGGAGGCAAAGGTCCTCGCGCAAATCTGGGAGTGGCGCGAGGAGGCCAAACGCCGGGGCGTAACTCCGCTGCCGCAGGAAATCGCGGCACAGCGGACAGAGCTCCGGCGGGATCTCATGGTGACATGGAGAGAGCGATTGTCGCAACCCAGTGCTGGGCACGCCACGATTGCGGCGGTAAGTCCCCTCTTTGAGGAGTGGTTTGAGAGGCGGCATGGCGTCCTCACCTTCCGCCTGACGCAGGTCCTCACCGGACACGGTTGTTTCGGGAGGTTCCTGTTTCGGATAGGGCGGGAGGAAACGCCCGGGTGTTTCCACTGCGAAGATCGCCCTGAGGACACGGTGGAGCACACGGTGGCGGTCTGCCCTGCTTGGGCGGAGCACCGCCGTGTCCTCGTGGAGGCGATCGGCGGCGGCGATCTCTCGCGTCCGGCCCTGGTCCAGGCCATGGTACGGAGCGAGAGGGCATGGGGAGCCGTCACCTCCTTCAGCGAAGCAGTGATGCTCGCGAAGAGGGAGGCGGCGCACGTGAGGGAGAGGCAGCATATGCGCCCTCGCGACCCCAGCCGCCGCAGGATACGGAGACGCCCTGGGCGTCGGGAATCCCAGGCCGATTTCCGGCCACCGTAGGCATGGGCTTGCGGACGGCGAGTAATGGGTAGCTCGCTGTCCGGTAAGGACCAAGCCCAAGTCGACGGCGCGTTGTGTTCCACGCGCGCCTCAAAGAGATGTCAGCACAAATAGTGATGGGACCCGCAAGGGTCGATGCCTGCCAGGGGTGCGGGTTTGTTCGAAAGAGACACCACAGCCCCTGGCTTAAGGGCTACTGAAGGAACACGGGTGGGTTTTAGTCAGTAAAAGTCTGACACGCCCTCCTGCTCCACCCAGAGCGGGAGAAGTTATTTGATGATTTCCCACCCAAAAAAAAAAAAAAAAAAAAAAAAAAAAAAACCGAACCAAGTTTGCATAGGATCGTCATAACTTTGCTTCCAGGTGACGCATTTCGACGCTGTTTTCAGCTGAGTAATTCATATTTAGGCCACCCGAGACCGTCCGAGTGGAAATTGTGACGAAAACGCGAAAAAATTTTCTTTTCGCCTATAGACTTGGAAAATTCTCAAAATTTTTATGCTGGTTACATAGTTTAATTTTTATTTCAAAATTCTTACATTAAAACACGTTCAAATTAGTTTCAATAGATACTTACCTGCCTTACCTGCATTCCGGTGCGCGTTACGCGAGTCCGAGACGTAAGGGGTAGACAGCATTCCTGGTTTTGTTCAAATTTTTGGTGAAAATTCACGTTTTTCATTGGAAAATCAAAATTTTTGTTCAGCATAATTTTCTGTGACACCGTAGTTGGCTAGCTCGCGCGGAGACGCGTCTTTCGATACCTCGCTCGTGCGCCTAGCGTATATAGCCACCTTAATACATAGAATTTCGATTTGTTCTATGTAATTTGTATGTATCAAAGTTTACCTAACCGAACCAAGTTTGCATAGGATCGTCATAACTTTGCTTCCAGGTGACGCATTTCGACGCTGTTTTCAGCTGAGTAATTCATATTTAGGCCACCCGAGACCGTCCGAGTGGAAATTGTGACGAAAACGCGAAAAAATTTTCTTTTCGCCTATAGACTTGGAAAATTCTCAAAATTTTTATGCTGGTTACATAGTTTAATTTTTATTTCAAAATTCTTACATTAAAACACGTTCAAATTAGTTTCAATAGATACTTACCTGCCTTACCTGCATTCCGGTGCGCGTTACGCGAGTCCGAGACGTAAGGGGTAGACAGCATTCCTGGTTTTGTTCAAATTTTTGGTGAAAATTCACGTTTTTCATTGGAAAATCAAAATTTTTGTTCAGCATAATTTTCTGTGACACCGTAGTTGGCTAGCTCGCGCGGAGACGCGTCTTTCGATACCTCGCTCGTGCGCCTAGCGTATATAGCCACCTTAATACATAGAATTTCGATTTGTTCTATGTAATTTGTATGTATCAAAGTTTACCTAACCGAACCAAGTTTGCATAGGATCGTCATAACTTTGCTTCCAGGTGACGCATTTCGACGCTGTTTTCAGCTGAGTAATTCATATTTAGGCCACCCGAGACCGTCCGAGTGGAAATTGTGACGAAAACGCGAAAAAATTTTCTTTTCGCCTATAGACTTGGAAAATTCTCAAAATTTTTATGCTGGTTACATAGTTTAATTTTTATTTCAAAATTCTTACATTAAAACACGTTCAAATTAGTTTCAATAGATACTTACCTGCCTTACCTGCATTCCGGTGCGCGTTACGCGAGTCCGAGACGTAAGGGGTAGACAGCATTCCTGGTTTTGTTCAAATTTTTGGTGAAAATTCACGTTTTTCATTGGAAAATCAAAATTTTTGTTCAGCATAATTTTCTGTGACACCGTAGTTGGCTAGCTCGCGCGGAGACGCGTCTTTCGATACCTCGCTCGTGCGCCTAGCGTATATAGCCACCTTAATACATAGAATTTCGATTTGTTCTATGTAATTTGTATGTATCAAAGTTTACCTAACCGAACCAAGTTTGCATAGGATCGTCATAACTTTGCTTCCAGGTGACGCATTTCGACGCTGTTTTCAGCTGAGTAATTCATATTTAGGCCACCCGAGACCGTCCGAGTGGAAATTGTGACGAAAACGCGAAAAAATTTTCTTTTCGCCTATAGACTTGGAAAATTCTCAAAATTTTTATGCTGGTTACATAGTTTAATTTTTATTTCAAAATTCTTACATTAAAACACGTTCAAATTAGTTTCAATAGATACTTACCTGCCTTACCTGCATTCCGGTGCGCGTTACGCGAGTCCGAGACGTAAGGGGTAGACAGCATTCCTGGTTTTGTTCAAATTTTTGGTGAAAATTCACGTTTTTCATTGGAAAATCAAAATTTTTGTTCAGCATAATTTTCTGTGACACCGTAGTTGGCTAGCTCGCGCGGAGACGCGTCTTTCGATACCTCGCTCGTGCGCCTAGCGTATATAGCCACCTTAATACATAGAATTTCGATTTGTTCTATGTAATTTGTATGTATCAAAGTTTACCTAACCGAACCAAGTTTGCATAGGATCGTCATAACTTTGCTTCCAGGTGACGCATTTCGACGCTGTTTTCAGCTGAGTAATTCATATTTAGGCCACCCGAGACCGTCCGAGTGGAAATTGTGACGAAAACGCGAAAAAATTTTCTTTTCGCCTATAGACTTGGAAAATTCTCAAAATTTTTATGCTGGTTACATAGTTTAATTTTTATTTCAAAATTCTTACATTAAAACACGTTCAAATTAGTTTCAATAGATACTTACCTGCCTTACCTGCATTCCGGTGCGCGTTACGCGAGTCCGAGACGTAAGGGGTAGACAGCATTCCTGGTTTTGTTCAAATTTTTGGTGAAAATTCACGTTTTTCATTGGAAAATCAAAATTTTTGTTCAGCATAATTTTCTGTGACACCGTAGTTGGCTAGCTCGCGCGGAGACGCGTCTTTCGATACCTCGCTCGTGCGCCTAGCGTATATAGCCACCTTAATACATAGAATTTCGATTTGTTCTATGTAATTTGTATGTATCAAAGTTTACCTAACCGAACCAAGTTTGCATAGGATCGTCATAACTTTGCTTCCAGGTGACGCATTTCGACGCTGTTTTCAGCTGAGTAATTCATATTTAGGCCACCCGAGACCGTCCGAGTGGAAATTGTGACGAAAACGCGAAAAAATTTTCTTTTCGCCTATAGACTTGGAAAATTCTCAAAATTTTTATGCTGGTTACATAGTTTAATTTTTATTTCAAAATTCTTACATTAAAACACGTTCAAATTAGTTTCAATAGATACTTACCTGCCTTACCTGCATTCCGGTGCGCGTTACGCGAGTCCGAGACGTAAGGGGTAGACAGCATTCCTGGTTTTGTTCAAATTTTTGGTGAAAATTCACGTTTTTCATTGGAAAATCAAAATTTTTGTTCAGCATAATTTTCTGTGACACCGTAGTTGGCTAGCTCGCGCGGAGACGCGTCTTTCGATACCTCGCTCGTGCGCCTAGCGTATATAGCCACCTTAATACATAGAATTTCGATTTGTTCTATGTAATTTGTATGTATCAAAGTTTACCTAACCGAACCAAGTTTGCATAGGATCGTCATAACTTTGCTTCCAGGTGACGCATTTCGACGCTGTTTTCAGCTGAGTAATTCATATTTAGGCCACCCGAGACCGTCCGAGTGGAAATTGTGACGAAAACGCGAAAAAATTTTCTTTTCGCCTATAGACTTGGAAAATTCTCAAAATTTTTATGCTGGTTACATAGTTTAATTTTTATTTCAAAATTCTTACATTAAAACACGTTCAAATTAGTTTCAATAGATACTTACCTGCCTTACCTGCATTCCGGTGCGCGTTACGCGAGTCCGAGACGTAAGGGGTAGACAGCATTCCTGGTTTTGTTCAAATTTTTGGTGAAAATTCACGTTTTTCATTGGAAAATCAAAATTTTTGTTCAGCATAATTTTCTGTGACACCGTAGTTGGCTAGCTCGCGCGGAGACGCGTCTTTCGATACCTCGCTCGTGCGCCTAGCGTATATAGCCACCTTAATACATAGAATTTCGATTTGTTCTATGTAATTTGTATGTATCAAAGTTTACCTAACCGAACCAAGTTTGCATAGGATCGTCATAACTTTGCTTCCAGGTGACGCATTTCGACGCTGTTTTCAGCTGAGTAATTCATATTTAGGCCACCCGAGACCGTCCGAGTGGAAATTGTGACGAAAACGCGAAAAAATTTTCTTTTCGCCTATAGACTTGGAAAATTCTCAAAATTTTTATGCTGGTTACATAGTTTAATTTTTATTTCAAAATTCTTACATTAAAACACGTTCAAATTAGTTTCAATAGATACTTACCTGCCTTACCTGCATTCCGGTGCGCGTTACGCGAGTCCGAGACGTAAGGGGTAGACAGCATTCCTGGTTTTGTTCAAATTTTTGGTGAAAATTCACGTTTTTCATTGGAAAATCAAAATTTTTGTTCAGCATAATTTTCTGTGACACCGTAGTTGGCTAGCTCGCGCGGAGACGCGTCTTTCGATACCTCGCTCGTGCGCCTAGCGTATATAGCCACCTTAATACATAGAATTTCGATTTGTTCTATGTAATTTGTATGTATCAAAGTTTACCTAACCGAACCAAGTTTGCATAGGATCGTCATAACTTTGCTTCCAGGTGACGCATTTCGACGCTGTTTTCAGCTGAGTAATTCATATTTAGGCCACCCGAGACCGTCCGAGTGGAAATTGTGACGAAAACGCGAAAAAATTTTCTTTTCGCCTATAGACTTGGAAAATTCTCAAAATTTTTATGCTGGTTACATAGTTTAATTTTTATTTCAAAATTCTTACATTAAAACACGTTCAAATTAGTTTCAATAGATACTTACCTGCCTTACCTGCATTCCGGTGCGCGTTACGCGAGTCCGAGACGTAAGGGGTAGACAGCATTCCTGGTTTTGTTCAAATTTTTGGTGAAAATTCACGTTTTTCATTGGAAAATCAAAATTTTTGTTCAGCATAATTTTCTGTGACACCGTAGTTGGCTAGCTCGCGCGGAGACGCGTCTTTCGATACCTCGCTCGTGCGCCTAGCGTATATAGCCACCTTAATACATAGAATTTCGATTTGTTCTATGTAATTTGTATGTATCAAAGTTTACCTAACCGAACCAAGTTTGCATAGGATCGTCATAACTTTGCTTCCAGGTGACGCATTTCGACGCTGTTTTCAGCTGAGTAATTCATATTTAGGCCACCCGAGACCGTCCGAGTGGAAATTGTGACGAAAACGCGAAAAAATTTTCTTTTCGCCTATAGACTTGGAAAATTCTCAAAATTTTTATGCTGGTTACATAGTTTAATTTTTATTTCAAAATTCTTACATTAAAACACGTTCAAATTAGTTTCAATAGATACTTACCTGCCTTACCTGCATTCCGGTGCGCGTTACGCGAGTCCGAGACGTAAGGGGTAGACAGCATTCCTGGTTTTGTTCAAATTTTTGGTGAAAATTCACGTTTTTCATTGGAAAATCAAAATTTTTGTTCAGCATAATTTTCTGTGACACCGTAGTTGGCTAGCTCGCGCGGAGACGCGTCTTTCGATACCTCGCTCGTGCGCCTAGCGTATATAGCCACCTTAATACATAGAATTTCGATTTGTTCTATGTAATTTGTATGTATCAAAGTTTACCTAACCGAACCAAGTTTGCATAGGATCGTCATAACTTTGCTTCCAGGTGACGCATTTCGACGCTGTTTTCAGCTGAGTAATTCATATTTAGGCCACCCGAGACCGTCCGAGTGGAAATTGTGACGAAAACGCGAAAAAATTTTCTTTTCGCCTATAGACTTGGAAAATTCTCAAAATTTTTATGCTGGTTACATAGTTTAATTTTTATTTCAAAATTCTTACATTAAAACACGTTCAAATTAGTTTCAATAGATACTTACCTGCCTTACCTGCATTCCGGTGCGCGTTACGCGAGTCCGAGACGTAAGGGGTAGACAGCATTCCTGGTTTTGTTCAAATTTTTGGTGAAAATTCACGTTTTTCATTGGAAAATCAAAATTTTTGTTCAGCATAATTTTCTGTGACACCGTAGTTGGCTAGCTCGCGCGGAGACGCGTCTTTCGATACCTCGCTCGTGCGCCTAGCGTATATAGCCACCTTAATACATAGAATTTCGATTTGTTCTATGTAATTTGTATGTATCAAAGTTTACCTAACCGAACCAAGTTTGCATAGGATCGTCATAACTTTGCTTCCAGGTGACGCATTTCGACGCTGTTTTCAGCTGAGTAATTCATATTTAGGCCACCCGAGACCGTCCGAGTGGAAATTGTGACGAAAACGCGAAAAAATTTTCTTTTCGCCTATAGACTTGGAAAATTCTCAAAATTTTTATGCTGGTTACATAGTTTAATTTTTATTTCAAAATTCTTACATTAAAACACGTTCAAATTAGTTTCAATAGATACTTACCTGCCTTACCTGCATTCCGGTGCGCGTTACGCGAGTCCGAGACGTAAGGGGTAGACAGCATTCCTGGTTTTGTTCAAATTTTTGGTGAAAATTCACGTTTTTCATTGGAAAATCAAAATTTTTGTTCAGCATAATTTTCTGTGACACCGTAGTTGGCTAGCTCGCGCGGAGACGCGTCTTTCGATACCTCGCTCGTGCGCCTAGCGTATATAGCCACCTTAATACATAGAATTTCGATTTGTTCTATGTAATTTGTATGTATCAAAGTTTACCTAACCGAACCAAGTTTGCATAGGATCGTCATAACTTTGCTTCCAGGTGACGCATTTCGACGCTGTTTTCAGCTGAGTAATTCATATTTAGGCCACCCGAGACCGTCCGAGTGGAAATTGTGACGAAAACGCGAAAAAATTTTCTTTTCGCCTATAGACTTGGAAAATTCTCAAAATTTTTATGCTGGTTACATAGTTTAATTTTTATTTCAAAATTCTTACATTAAAACACGTTCAAATTAGTTTCAATAGATACTTACCTGCCTTACCTGCATTCCGGTGCGCGTTACGCGAGTCCGAGACGTAAGGGGTAGACAGCATTCCTGGTTTTGTTCAAATTTTTGGTGAAAATTCACGTTTTTCATTGGAAAATCAAAATTTTTGTTCAGCATAATTTTCTGTGACACCGTAGTTGGCTAGCTCGCGCGGAGACGCGTCTTTCGATACCTCGCTCGTGCGCCTAGCGTATATAGCCACCTTAATACATAGAATTTCGATTTGTTCTATGTAATTTGTATGTATCAAAGTTTACCTAACCGAACCAAGTTTGCATAGGATCGTCATAACTTTGCTTCCAGGTGACGCATTTCGACGCTGTTTTCAGCTGAGTAATTCATATTTAGGCCACCCGAGACCGTCCGAGTGGAAATTGTGACGAAAACGCGAAAAAATTTTCTTTTCGCCTATAGACTTGGAAAATTCTCAAAATTTTTATGCTGGTTACATAGTTTAATTTTTATTTCAAAATTCTTACATTAAAACACGTTCAAATTAGTTTCAATAGATACTTACCTGCCTTACCTGCATTCCGGTGCGCGTTACGCGAGTCCGAGACGTAAGGGGTAGACAGCATTCCTGGTTTTGTTCAAATTTTTGGTGAAAATTCACGTTTTTCATTGGAAAATCAAAATTTTTGTTCAGCATAATTTTCTGTGACACCGTAGTTGGCTAGCTCGCGCGGAGACGCGTCTTTCGATACCTCGCTCGTGCGCCTAGCGTATATAGCCACCTTAATACATAGAATTTCGATTTGTTCTATGTAATTTGTATGTATCAAAGTTTACCTAACCGAACCAAGTTTGCATAGGATCGTCATAACTTTGCTTCCAGGTGACGCATTTCGACGCTGTTTTCAGCTGAGTAATTCATATTTAGGCCACCCGAGACCGTCCGAGTGGAAATTGTGACGAAAACGCGAAAAAATTTTCTTTTCGCCTATAGACTTGGAAAATTCTCAAAATTTTTATGCTGGTTACATAGTTTAATTTTTATTTCAAAATTCTTACATTAAAACACGTTCAAATTAGTTTCAATAGATACTTACCTGCCTTACCTGCATTCCGGTGCGCGTTACGCGAGTCCGAGACGTAAGGGGTAGACAGCATTCCTGGTTTTGTTCAAATTTTTGGTGA
Organism: Polymixis flavicincta; assembly: GCA_949987655.1. Taxonomy (NCBI): domain Eukaryota; kingdom Metazoa; phylum Arthropoda; class Insecta; order Lepidoptera; family Noctuidae; genus Polymixis; species Polymixis flavicincta. The sequence goes on along the minus strand of CATLJQ010000037.1, from coordinate 56,814 downwards.
AAATTCACGTTTTTCATTGGAAAATCAAAATTTTTGTTCAGCATAATTTTCTGTGACACCGTAGTTGGCTAGCTCGCGCGGAGACGCGTCTTTCGATACCTCGCTCGTGCGCCTAGCGTATATAGCCACCTTAATACATAGAATTTCGATTTGTTCTATGTAATTTGTACGTATCAAAGTTTACCTAACCGAACCAAGTTTGCATAGGATCGTCATAACTTTGCTTCCAGGTGACGCATTTCGACGCTGTTTTCAGCTGAGTAATTCATATTTAGGCCACCCGAGACCGTCCGAGTGGAAATTGTGACGAAAACGCGAAAAAATTTTCTTTTCGCCTATAGACTTGGAAAATTCTCAAAATTTTTATGCTGGTTACATAGTTTAATTTTTATTTCAAAATTCTTACATTAAAACACGTTCAAATTAGTTTCAATAGATACTTACCTGCCTTACCTGCATTCCGGTGCGCGTTACGCGAGTCCGAGACGTAAGGGGTAGACAGCATTCCTGGTTTTGTTCAAATTTTTGGTGAAAATTCACGTTTTTCATTGGAAAATCAAAATTTTTGTTCAGCATAATTTTCTGTGACACCGTAGTTGGCTAGCTCGCGCGGAGACGCGTCTTTCGATACCTCGCTCGTGCGCCTAGCGTATATAGCCACCTTAATACATAGAATTTCGATTTGTTCTATGTAATTTGTACGTATCAAAGTTTACCTAACCGAACCAAGTTTGCATAGGATCGTCATAACTTTGCTTCCAGGTGACGCATTTCGACGCTGTTTTCAGCTGAGTAATTCATATTTAGGCCACCCGAGACCGTCCGAGTGGAAATTGTGACGAAAACGCGAAAAAATTTTCTTTTCGCCTATAGACTTGGAAAATTCTCAAAATTTTTATGCTGGTTACATAGTTTAATTTTTATTTCAAAATTCTTACATTAAAACACGTTCAAATTAGTTTCAATAGATACTTACCTGCCTTACCTGCATTCCGGTGCGCGTTACGCGAGTCCGAGACGTAAGGGGTAGACAGCATTCCTGGTTTTGTTCAAATTTTTGGTGAAAATTCACGTTTTTCATTGGAAAATCAAAATTTTTGTTCAGCATAATTTTCTGTGACACCGTAGTTGGCTAGCTCGCGCGGAGACGCGTCTTTCGATACCTCGCTCGTGCGCCTAGCGTATATAGCCACCTTAATACATAGAATTTCGATTTGTTCTATGTAATTTGTATGTATCAAAGTTTACCTAACCGAACCAAGTTTGCATAGGATCGTCATAACTTTGCTTCCAGGTGACGCATTTCGACGCTGTTTTCAGCTGAGTAATTCATATTTAGGCCACCCGAGACCGTCCGAGTGGAAATTGTGACGAAAACGCGAAAAAATTTTCTTTTCGCCTATAGACTTGGAAAATTCTCAAAATTTTTATGCTGGTTACATAGTTTAATTTTTATTTCAAAATTCTTACATTAAAACACGTTCAAATTAGTTTCAATAGATACTTACCTGCCTTACCTGCATTCCGGTGCGCGTTACGCGAGTCCGAGACGTAAGGGGTAGACAGCATTCCTGGTTTTGTTCAAATTTTTGGTGAAAATTCACGTTTTTCATTGGAAAATCAAAATTTTTGTTCAGCATAATTTTCTGTGACACCGTAGTTGGCTAGCTCGCGCGGAGACGCGTCTTTCGATACCTCGCTCGTGCGCCTAGCGTATATAGCCACCTTAATACATAGAATTTCGATTTGTTCTATGTAATTTGTATGTATCAAAGTTTACCTAACCGAACCAAGTTTGCATAGGATCGTCATAACTTTGCTTCCAGGTGACGCATTTCGACGCTGTTTTCAGCTGAGTAATTCATATTTAGGCCACCCGAGACCGTCCGAGTGGAAATTGTGACGAAAACGCGAAAAAATTTTCTTTTCGCCTATAGACTTGGAAAATTCTCAAAATTTTTATGCTGGTTACATAGTTTAATTTTTATTTCAAAATTCTTACATTAAAACACGTTCAAATTAGTTTCAATAGATACTTACCTGCCTTACCTGCATTCCGGTGCGCGTTACGCGAGTCCGAGACGTAAGGGGTAGACAGCATTCCTGGTTTTGTTCAAATTTTTGGTGAAAATTCACGTTTTTCATTGGAAAATCAAAATTTTTGTTCAGCATAATTTTCTGTGACACCGTAGTTGGCTAGCTCGCGCGGAGACGCGTCTTTCGATACCTCGCTCGTGCGCCTAGCGTATATAGCCACCTTAATACATAGAATTTCGATTTGTTCTATGTAATTTGTATGTATCAAAGTTTACCTAACCGAACCAAGTTTGCATAGGATCGTCATAACTTTGCTTCCAGGTGACGCATTTCGACGCTGTTTTCAGCTGAGTAATTCATATTTAGGCCACCCGAGACCGTCCGAGTGGAAATTGTGACGAAAACGCGAAAAAATTTTCTTTTCGCCTATAGACTTGGAAAATTCTCAAAATTTTTATGCTGGTTACATAGTTTAATTTTTATTTCAAAATTCTTACATTAAAACACGTTCAAATTAGTTTCAATAGATACTTACCTGCCTTACCTGCATTCCGGTGCGCGTTACGCGAGTCCGAGACGTAAGGGGTAGACAGCATTCCTGGTTTTGTTCAAATTTTTGGTGAAAATTCACGTTTTTCATTGGAAAATCAAAATTTTTGTTCAGCATAATTTTCTGTGACACCGTAGTTGGCTAGCTCGCGCGGAGACGCGTCTTTCGATACCTCGCTCGTGCGCCTAGCGTATATAGCCACCTTAATACATAGAATTTCGATTTGTTCTATGTAATTTGTATGTATCAAAGTTTACCTAACCGAACCAAGTTTGCATAGGATCGTCATAACTTTGCTTCCAGGTGACGCATTTCGACGCTGTTTTCAGCTGAGTAATTCATATTTAGGCCACCCGAGACCGTCCGAGTGGAAATTGTGACGAAAACGCGAAAAAATTTTCTTTTCGCCTATAGACTTGGAAAATTCTCAAAATTTTTATGCTGGTTACATAGTTTAATTTTTATTTCAAAATTCTTACATTAAAACACGTTCAAATTAGTTTCAATAGATACTTACCTGCCTTACCTGCATTCCGGTGCGCGTTACGCGAGTCCGAGACGTAAGGGGTAGACAGCATTCCTGGTTTTGTTCAAATTTTTGGTGAAAATTCACGTTTTTCATTGGAAAATCAAAATTTTTGTTCAGCATAATTTTCTGTGACACCGTAGTTGGCTAGCTCGCGCGGAGACGCGTCTTTCGATACCTCGCTCGTGCGCCTAGCGTATATAGCCACCTTAATACATAGAATTTCGATTTGTTCTATGTAATTTGTATGTATCAAAGTTTACCTAACCGAACCAAGTTTGCATAGGATCGTCATAACTTTGCTTCCAGGTGACGCATTTCGACGCTGTTTTCAGCTGAGTAATTCATATTTAGGCCACCCGAGACCGTCCGAGTGGAAATTGTGACGAAAACGCGAAAAAATTTTCTTTTCGCCTATAGACTTGGAAAATTCTCAAAATTTTTATGCTGGTTACATAGTTTAATTTTTATTTCAAAATTCTTACATTAAAACACGTTCAAATTAGTTTCAATAGATACTTACCTGCCTTACCTGCATTCCGGTGCGCGTTACGCGAGTCCGAGACGTAAGGGGTAGACAGCATTCCTGGTTTTGTTCAAATTTTTGGTGAAAATTCACGTTTTTCATTGGAAAATCAAAATTTTTGTTCAGCATAATTTTCTGTGACACCGTAGTTGGCTAGCTCGCGCGGAGACGCGTCTTTCGATACCTCGCTCGTGCGCCTAGCGTATATAGCCACCTTAATACATAGAATTTCGATTTGTTCTATGTAATTTGTATGTATCAAAGTTTACCTAACCGAACCAAGTTTGCATAGGATCGTCATAACTTTGCTTCCAGGTGACGCATTTCGACGCTGTTTTCAGCTGAGTAATTCATATTTAGGCCACCCGAGACCGTCCGAGTGGAAATTGTGACGAAAACGCGAAAAAATTTTCTTTTCGCCTATAGACTTGGAAAATTCTCAAAATTTTTATGCTGGTTACATAGTTTAATTTTTATTTCAAAATTCTTACATTAAAACACGTTCAAATTAGTTTCAATAGATACTTACCTGCCTTACCTGCATTCCGGTGCGCGTTACGCGAGTCCGAGACGTAAGGGGTAGACAGCATTCCTGGTTTTGTTCAAATTTTTGGTGAAAATTCACGTTTTTCATTGGAAAATCAAAATTTTTGTTCAGCATAATTTTCTGTGACACCGTAGTTGGCTAGCTCGCGCGGAGACGCGTCTTTCGATACCTCGCTCGTGCGCCTAGCGTATATAGCCACCTTAATACATAGAATTTCGATTTGTTCTATGTAATTTGTATGTATCAAAGTTTACCTAACCGAACCAAGTTTGCATAGGATCGTCATAACTTTGCTTCCAGGTGACGCATTTCGACGCTGTTTTCAGCTGAGTAATTCATATTTAGGCCACCCGAGACCGTCCGAGTGGAAATTGTGACGAAAACGCGAAAAAATTTTCTTTTCGCCTATAGACTTGGAAAATTCTCAAAATTTTTATGCTGGTTACATAGTTTAATTTTTATTTCAAAATTCTTACATTAAAACACGTTCAAATTAGTTTCAATAGATACTTACCTGCCTTACCTGCATTCCGGTGCGCGTTACGCGAGTCCGAGACGTAAGGGGTAGACAGCATTCCTGGTTTTGTTCAAATTTTTGGTGAAAATTCACGTTTTTCATTGGAAAATCAAAATTTTTGTTCAGCATAATTTTCTGTGACACCGTAGTTGGCTAGCTCGCGCGGAGACGCGTCTTTCGATACCTCGCTCGTGCGCCTAGCGTATATAGCCACCTTAATACATAGAATTTCGATTTGTTCTATGTAATTTGTATGTATCAAAGTTTACCTAACCGAACCAAGTTTGCATAGGATCGTCATAACTTTGCTTCCAGGTGACGCATTTCGACGCTGTTTTCAGCTGAGTAATTCATATTTAGGCCACCCGAGACCGTCCGAGTGGAAATTGTGACGAAAACGCGAAAAAATTTTCTTTTCGCCTATAGACTTGGAAAATTCTCAAAATTTTTATGCTGGTTACATAGTTTAATTTTTATTTCAAAATTCTTACATTAAAACACGTTCAAATTAGTTTCAATAGATACTTACCTGCCTTACCTGCATTCCGGTGCGCGTTACGCGAGTCCGAGACGTAAGGGGTAGACAGCATTCCTGGTTTTGTTCAAATTTTTGGTGAAAATTCACGTTTTTCATTGGAAAATCAAAATTTTTGTTCAGCATAATTTTCTGTGACACCGTAGTTGGCTAGCTCGCGCGGAGACGCGTCTTTCGATACCTCGCTCGTGCGCCTAGCGTATATAGCCACCTTAATACATAGAATTTCGATTTGTTCTATGTAATTTGTATGTATCAAAGTTTACCTAACCGAACCAAGTTTGCATAGGATCGTCATAACTTTGCTTCCAGGTGACGCATTTCGACGCTGTTTTCAGCTGAGTAATTCATATTTAGGCCACCCGAGACCGTCCGAGTGGAAATTGTGACGAAAACGCGAAAAAATTTTCTTTTCGCCTATAGACTTGGAAAATTCTCAAAATTTTTATGCTGGTTACATAGTTTAATTTTTATTTCAAAATTCTTACATTAAAACACGTTCAAATTAGTTTCAATAGATACTTACCTGCCTTACCTGCATTCCGGTGCGCGTTACGCGAGTCCGAGACGTAAGGGGTAGACAGCATTCCTGGTTTTGTTCAAATTTTTGGTGAAAATTCACGTTTTTCATTGGAAAATCAAAATTTTTGTTCAGCATAATTTTCTGTGACACCGTAGTTGGCTAGCTCGCGCGGAGACGCGTCTTTCGATACCTCGCTCGTGCGCCTAGCGTATATAGCCACCTTAATACATAGAATTTCGATTTGTTCTATGTAATTTGTATGTATCAAAGTTTACCTAACCGAACCAAGTTTGCATAGGATCGTCATAACTTTGCTTCCAGGTGACGCATTTCGACGCTGTTTTCAGCTGAGTAATTCATATTTAGGCCACCCGAGACCGTCCGAGTGGAAATTGTGACGAAAACGCGAAAAAATTTTCTTTTCGCCTATAGACTTGGAAAATTCTCAAAATTTTTATGCTGGTTACATAGTTTAATTTTTATTTCAAAATTCTTACATTAAAACACGTTCAAATTAGTTTCAATAGATACTTACCTGCCTTACCTGCATTCCGGTGCGCGTTACGCGAGTCCGAGACGTAAGGGGTAGACAGCATTCCTGGTTTTGTTCAAATTTTTGGTGAAAATTCACGTTTTTCATTGGAAAATCAAAATTTTTGTTCAGCATAATTTTCTGTGACACCGTAGTTGGCTAGCTCGCGCGGAGACGCGTCTTTCGATACCTCGCTCGTGCGCCTAGCGTATATAGCCACCTTAATACATAGAATTTCGATTTGTTCTATGTAATTTGTATGTATCAAAGTTTACCTAACCGAACCAAGTTTGCATAGGATCGTCATAACTTTGCTTCCAGGTGACGCATTTCGACGCTGTTTTCAGCTGAGTAATTCATATTTAGGCCACCCGAGACCGTCCGAGTGGAAATTGTGACGAAAACGCGAAAAAATTTTCTTTTCGCCTATAGACTTGGAAAATTCTCAAAATTTTTATGCTGGTTACATAGTTTAATTTTTATTTCAAAATTCTTACATTAAAACACGTTCAAATTAGTTTCAATAGATACTTACCTGCCTTACCTGCATTCCGGTGCGCGTTACGCGAGTCCGAGACGTAAGGGGTAGACAGCATTCCTGGTTTTGTTCAAATTTTTGGTGAAAATTCACGTTTTTCATTGGAAAATCAAAATTTTTGTTCAGCATAATTTTCTGTGACACCGTAGTTGGCTAGCTCGCGCGGAGACGCGTCTTTCGATACCTCGCTCGTGCGCCTAGCGTATATAGCCACCTTAATACATAGAATTTCGATTTGTTCTATGTAATTTGTATGTATCAAAGTTTACCTAACCGAACCAAGTTTGCATAGGATCGTCATAACTTTGCTTCCAGGTGACGCATTTCGACGCTGTTTTCAGCTGAGTAATTCATATTTAGGCCACCCGAGACCGTCCGAGTGGAAATTGTGACGAAAACGCGAAAAAATTTTCTTTTCGCCTATAGACTTGGAAAATTCTCAAAATTTTTATGCTGGTTACATAGTTTAATTTTTATTTCAAAATTCTTACATTAAAACACGTTCAAATTAGTTTCAATAGATACTTACCTGCCTTACCTGCATTCCGGTGCGCGTTACGCGAGTCCGAGACGTAAGGGGTAGACAGCATTCCTGGTTTTGTTCAAATTTTTGGTGAAAATTCACGTTTTTCATTGGAAAATCAAAATTTTTGTTCAGCATAATTTTCTGTGACACCGTAGTTGGCTAGCTCGCGCGGAGACGCGTCTTTCGATACCTCGCTCGTGCGCCTAGCGTATATAGCCACCTTAATACATAGAATTTCGATTTGTTCTATGTAATTTGTATGTATCAAAGTTTACCTAACCGAACCAAGTTTGCATAGGATCGTCATAACTTTGCTTCCAGGTGACGCATTTCGACGCTGTTTTCAGCTGAGTAATTCATATTTAGGCCACCCGAGACCGTCCGAGTGGAAATTGTGACGAAAACGCGAAAAAATTTTCTTTTCGCCTATAGACTTGGAAAATTCTCAAAATTTTTATGCTGGTTACATAGTTTAATTTTTATTTCAAAATTCTTACATTAAAACACGTTCAAATTAGTTTCAATAGATACTTACCTGCCTTACCTGCATTCCGGTGCGCGTTACGCGAGTCCGAGACGTAAGGGGTAGACAGCATTCCTGGTTTTGTTCAAATTTTTGGTGAAAATTCACGTTTTTCATTGGAAAATCAAAATTTTTGTTCAGCATAATTTTCTGTGACACCGTAGTTGGCTAGCTCGCGCGGAGACGCGTCTTTCGATACCTCGCTCGTGCGCCTAGCGTATATAGCCACCTTAATACATAGAATTTCGATTTGTTCTATGTAATTTGTATGTATCAAAGTTTACCTAACCGAACCAAGTTTGCATAGGATCGTCATAACTTTGCTTCCAGGTGACGCATTTCGACGCTGTTTTCAGCTGAGTAATTCATATTTAGGCCACCCGAGACCGTCCGAGTGGAAATTGTGACGAAAACGCGAAAAAATTTTCTTTTCGCCTATAGACTTGGAAAATTCTCAAAATTTTTATGCTGGTTACATAGTTTAATTTTTATTTCAAAATTCTTACATTAAAACACGTTCAAATTAGTTTCAATAGATACTTACCTGCCTTACCTGCATTCCGGTGCGCGTTACGCGAGTCCGAGACGTAAGGGGTAGACAGCATTCCTGGTTTTGTTCAAATTTTTGGTGAAAATTCACGTTTTTCATTGGAAAATCAAAATTTTTGTTCAGCATAATTTTCTGTGACACCGTAGTTGGCTAGCTCGCGCGGAGACGCGTCTTTCGATACCTCGCTCGTGCGCCTAGCGTATATAGCCACCTTAATACATAGAATTTCGATTTGTTCTATGTAATTTGTATGTATCAAAGTTTACCTAACCGAACCAAGTTTGCATAGGATCGTCATAACTTTGCTTCCAGGTGACGCATTTCGACGCTGTTTTCAGCTGAGTAATTCATATTTAGGCCACCCGAGACCGTCCGAGTGGAAATTGTGACGAAAACGCGAAAAAATTTTCTTTTCGCCTATAGACTTGGAAAATTCTCAAAATTTTTATGCTGGTTACATAGTTTAATTTTTATTTCAAAATTCTTACATTAAAACACGTTCAAATTAGTTTCAATAGATACTTACCTGCCTTACCTGCATTCCGGTGCGCGTTACGCGAGTCCGAGACGTAAGGGGTAGACAGCATTCCTGGTTTTGTTCAAATTTTTGGTGAAAATTCACGTTTTTCATTGGAAAATCAAAATTTTTGTTCAGCATAATTTTCTGTGACACCGTAGTTGGCTAGCTCGCGCGGAGACGCGTCTTTCGATACCTCGCTCGTGCGCCTAGCGTATATAGCCACCTTAATACATAGAATTTCGATTTGTTCTATGTAATTTGTATGTATCAAAGTTTACCTAACCGAACCAAGTTTGCATAGGATCGTCATAACTTTGCTTCCAGGTGACGCATTTCGACGCTGTTTTCAGCTGAGTAATTCATATTTAGGCCACCCGAGACCGTCCGAGTGGAAATTGTGACGAAAACGCGAAAAATTTTCTTTTCGCCTATAGACTTGGAAAATTCTCAAAATTTTTATGCTGGTTACATAGTTTAATTTTTATTTCAAAATTCTTACATTAAAACACGTTCAAATTAGTTTCAATAGATACTTACCTGCCTTACCTGCATTCCGGGGTGCGCGTTACGCGAGTCCGAGACGTAAGGGGTAGACAGCATTCCTGGTTTTGTTCAAATTTTGTGGTGAAAATTCACGTTTTTCATTGGAAAATCAAAATTTTTGTTCAGCATAATTTTCTGTGACACCGTAGTTGGCTAGCTCGCGCGGAGACGCGTCTTTCGATACCTCGCTCGTGCGCCTAGCGTATATAGCCACCTTAATACATAGAATTTCGATTTGTTCTATGTAATTTGTATGTATCAAAGTTTACCTAACCGAACCAAGTTTGCATAGGATCGTCATAACTTTGCTTCCAGGTGACGCATTTCGACGCTGTTTTCAGCTGAGTAATTCATATTTAGGCCACCCGAGACCGTCCGAGTGGAAATTGTGACGAAAACGCGAAAAAATTTTCTTTTCGCCTATAGACTTGGAAAATTCTCAAAATTTTTATGCTGGTTACATAGTTTAATTTTTATTTCAAAATTCTTACATTAAAACACGTTCAAATTAGTTTCAATAGATACTTACCTGCCTTACCTGCATTCCGGTGCGCGTTACGCGAGTCCGAGACGTAAGGGGTAGACAGCATTCCTGGTTTTGTTCAAATTTTTGGTGAAAATTCACGTTTTTCATTGGAAAATCAAAATTTTTGTTCAGCATAATTTTCTGTGACACCGTAGTTGGCTAGCTCGCGCGGAGACGCGTCTTTCGATACCTCGCTCGTGCGCCTAGCGTATATAGCCACCTTAATACATAGAATTTCGATTTGTTCTATGTAATTTGTATGTATCAAAGTTTACCTAACCGAACCAAGTTTGCATAGGATCGTCATAACTTTGCTTCCAGGTGACGCATTTCGACGCTGTTTTCAGCTGAGTAATTCATATTTAGGCCACCCGAGACCGTCCGAGTGGAAATTGTGACGAAAACGCGAAAAAATTTTCTTTTCGCCTATAGACTTGGAAAATTCTCAAAATTTTTATGCTGGTTACATAGTTTAATTTTTATTTCAAAATTCTTACATTAAAACACGTTCAAATTAGTTTCAATAGATACTTACCTGCCTTACCTGCATTCCGGTGCGCGTTACGCGAGTCCGAGACGTAAGGGGTAGACAGCATTCCTGGTTTTGTTCAAATTTTTGGTGAAAATTCACGTTTTTCATTGGAAAATCAAAATTTTTGTTCAGCATAATTTTCTGTGACACCGTAGTTGGCTAGCTCGCGCGGAGACGCGTCTTTCGATACCTCGCTCGTGCGCCTAGCGTATATAGCCACCTTAATACATAGAATTTCGATTTGTTCTATGTAATTTGTATGTATCAAAGTTTACCTAACCGAACCAAGTTTGCATAGGATCGTCATAACTTTGCTTCCAGGTGACGCATTTCGACGCTGTTTTCAGCTGAGTAATTCATATTTAGGCCACCCGAGACCGTCCGAGTGGAAATTGTGACGAAAACGCGAAAAAATTTTCTTTTCGCCTATAGACTTGGAAAATTCTCAAAATTTTTATGCTGGTTACATAGTTTAATTTTTATTTCAAAATTCATACATTAAAACACGTTCAAATTAGTTTCAATAGATACTTACCTGCCTTACCTGCATTCCGGTGCGCGTTACGCGAGTCCGAGACGTAAGGGGTAGACAGCATTCCTGGTTTTGTTCAAATTTTTGGTGAAAATTCACGTTTTTCATTGGAAAATCAAAATTTTTGTTCAGCATAATTTTCTGTGACACCGTAGTTGGCTAGCTCGCGCGGAGACGCGTCTTTCGATACCTCGCTCGTGCGCCTAGCGTATATAGCCACCTTAATACATAGAATTTCGATTTGTTCTATGTAATTTGTATGTATCAAAGTTTACCTAACCGAACCAAGTTTGCATAGGATCGTCATAACTTTGCTTCCAGGTGACGCATTTCGACGCTGTTTTCAGCTGAGTAATTCATATTTAGGCCACCCGAGACCGTCCGAGTGGAAATTGTGACGAAAACGCGAAAAAATTTTCTTTTCGCCTATAGACTTGGAAAATTCTCAAAATTTTTATGCTGGTTACATAGTTTAATTTTTATTTCAAAATTCTTACATTAAAACACGTTCAAATTAGTTTCAATAGATACTTACCTGCCTTACCTGCATTCCGGTGCGCGTTACGCGAGTCCGAGACGTAAGGGGTAGACAGCATTCCTGGTTTTGTTCAAATTTTTGGTGAAAATTCACGTTTTTCATTGGAAAATCAAAATTTTTGTTCAGCATAATTTTCTGTGACACCGTAGTTGGCTAGCTCGCGCGGAGACGCGTCTTTCGATACCTCGCTCGTGCGCCTAGCGTATATAGCCACCTTAATACATAGAATTTCGATTTGTTCTATGTAATTTGTATGTATCAAAGTTTACCTAACCGAACCAAGTTTGCATAGGATCGTCATAACTTTGCTTCCAGGTGACGCATTTCGACGCTGTTTTCAGCTGAGTAATTCATATTTAGGCCACCCGAGACCGTCCGAGTGGAAATTGTGACGAAAACGCGAAAAAATTTTCTTTTCGCCTATAGACTTGGAAAATTCTCAAAATTTTTATGCTGGTTACATAGTTTAATTTTTATTTCAAAATTCTTACATTAAAACACGTTCAAATTAGTTTCAATAGATACTTACCTGCCTTACCTGCATTCCGGTGCGCGTTACGCGAGTCCGAGACGTAAGGGGTAGACAGCATTCCTGGTTTTGTTCAAATTTTTGGTGAAAATTCACGTTTTTCATTGGAAAATCAAAATTTTTGTTCAGCATAATTTTCTGTGACACCGTAGTTGGCTAGCTCGCGCGGAGACGCGTCTTTCGATACCTCGCTCGTGCGCCTAGCGTATATAGCCACCTTAATACATAGAATTTCGATTTGTTCTATGTAATTTGTATGTATCAAAGTTTACCTAACCGAACCAAGTTTGCATAGGATCGTCATAACTTTGCTTCCAGGTGACGCATTTCGACGCTGTTTTCAGCTGAGTAATTCATATTTAGGCCACCCGAGACCGTCCGAGTGGAAATTGTGACGAAAACGCGAAAAAATTTTCTTTTCGCCTATAGACTTGGAAAATTCTCAAAATTTTTATGCTGGTTACATAGTTTAATTTTTATTTCAAAATTCTTACATTAAAACACGTTCAAATTAGTTTCAATAGATACTTACCTGCCTTACCTGCATTCCGGTGCGCGTTACGCGAGTCCGAGACGTAAGGGGTAGACAGCATTCCTGGTTTTGTTCAAATTTTTGGTGAAAATTCACGTTTTTCATTGGAAAATCAAAATTTTTGTTCAGCATAATTTTCTGTGACACCGTAGTTGGCTAGCTCGCGCGGAGACGCGTCTTTCGATACCTCGCTCGTGCGCCTAGCGTATATAGCCACCTTAATACATAGAATTTCGATTTGTTCTATGTAATTTGTATGTATCAAAGTTTACCTAACCGAACCAAGTTTGCATAGGATCGTCATAACTTTGCTTCCAGGTGACGCATTTCGACGCTGTTTTCAGCTGAGTAATTCATATTTAGGCCACCCGAGACCGTCCGAGTGGAAATTGTGACGAAAACGCGAAAAAATTTTCTTTTCGCCTATAGACTTGGAAAATTCTCAAAATTTTTATGCTGGTTACATAGTTTAATTTTTATTTCAAAATTCTTACATTAAAACACGTTCAAATTAGTTTCAATAGATACTTACCTGCCTTACCTGCATTCCGGTGCGCGTTACGCGAGTCCGAGACGTAAGGGGTAGACAGCATTCCTGGTTTTGTTCAAATTTTTGGTGAAAATTCACGTTTTTCATTGGAAAATCAAAATTTTTGTTCAGCATAATTTTCTGTGACACCGTAGTTGGCTAGCTCGCGCGGAGACGCGTCTTTCGATACCTCGCTCGTGCGCCTAGCGTATATAGCCACCTTAATACATAGAATTTCGATTTGTTCTATGTAATTTGTATGTATCAAAGTTTACCTAACCGAACCAAGTTTGCATAGGATCGTCATAACTTTGCTTCCAGGTGACGCATTTCGACGCTGTTTTCAGCTGAGTAATTCATATTTAGGCCACCCGAGACCGTCCGAGTGGAAATTGTGACGAAAACGCGAAAAAATTTTCTTTTCGCCTATAGACTTGGAAAATTCTCAAAATTTTTATGCTGGTTACATAGTTTAATTTTTATTTCAAAATTCTTACATTAAAACACGTTCAAATTAGTTTCAATAGATACTTACCTGCCTTACCTGCATTCCGGTGCGCGTTACGCGAGTCCGAGACGTAAGGGGTAGACAGCATTCCTGGTTTTGTTCAAATTTTTGGTGAAAATTCACGTTTTTCATTGGAAAATCAAAATTTTTGTTCAGCATAATTTTCTGTGACACCGTAGTTGGCTAGCTCGCGCGGAGACGCGTCTTTCGATACCTCGCTCGTGCGCCTAGCGTATATAGCCACCTTAATACATAGAATTTCGATTTGTTCTATGTAATTTGTATGTAGGGGAGAGCGGGGCTGGAAGTTCCCGGGGTAAGTTGTTCCGACAGCAATAGCTTTGTAAGGAAAAGCGATAGCAATACATGTGAAATGCGCCGTCGAAGCGCCAGGTGACGCGCCACGCCGGCAGCCGTTTTAGTTACTCCAGCGACGGTGGTTGAGTGGCTATGTGCACTTAACTGTCAAAACACAAGTAAATTCACGCGAGTAAATTTTTTCGTGTTTTAACTATTTGGTCTATCTCTGATAATTATGGACCGATTCATGCGTAACTTTCCTAAATTGTAGTTACATTAGTAAGGTATCTTATTGCTTAAGTATTTTTTTAATTGATTATATTAGTCCGCCAATATGTCAGTATTCGTATATAAACATATTTGGGGCTATATGTTCCTTCCTGAGGGGGCTGGTTGTTCCCCGGAACAACTTACCCCAAATGACCTTTGATCGTAACTAAAATTCTTATGTCCTTTTTTCTTCTTGTCTTTGATTCTTATGTGGCAAGAGAACTTGAAATTTTCCACATGACATTACATCGATTTGTTAAAAAATTAAGAGCTGGCAGCGTTCCTGCCATAGGTTATAAACTCAGGCAAGTGTTTACTTTGGAACAGGTAAAAGACTTAACGAACTACATTTTAAAGTGTTTCTCAATATACTCTGCCCGGAGAGGTGCGAAAACTCGCATATGAATGTGCAGTAAAATTTTCTTTTGGAAACATTTCCCCCTCATGGCACAAGAATCGAGAAACTGGAGCTGACTGGTTCACTGGATTTATGAAGAGGAACCCTGTTTTATCGATAAGAACTCCAAAAGCAACTAGTGTGGGACGTACGACTGCATTTAACAGACATTTAATGTAAATTAGGTAATTTTTCACTAAGCTCGGTGAAATTCTAAAACATATTCTGACACCATCAAGAATTTGGAACCTGGACGAGAGTGGAGAAACGACTGGGATAAAGCCAAAGAAGATAGTGGCCCAAAAAAGTAAATAACAGGTCGGTGCTACAGTGTCTGCTGAGCGCGGTACTTTGGTTACTGTGGAGCTTGCAGCCAGTGCCGCGGGTAACATCATATCGCCAATGTTTGTGTTCCTACGTATAAAGTACTTATAAAAACCTGTATGTTTGGTTATAGGTGATGAAGTCACTTATGTGTGTCCCAAATTTGAATCAGATAAAGAAATAAGTAATGAATAAAATTGCTGATAAATATGAACGGAGATTGCTAAAGTTAATTACGCCTGATAAAAGTAAGACTGATGACTAATCTTAATTATAATTTAAATAATTAAAAATAAGTTTATCTAGAGGTTACCAGTTACGTTTCGTTATTTTTAACCCCCGGCGCAAAAACGACGGGATGTTATAAGTTTGACGTGCCTGTGTGTGTGTTTGTGTGTGTGTGTGTGTGTGTGTGTGTGTCTGAGGCAACGTAGCTCCCGAACGGATCAACCGATTTTGTTTTTTTTTATATAGTAATCTGACAAAATGTTTAAGTTAATAGATCTCAATTATAATTTAACCAAATAAAAAAGTTTATCTGGACCACTATTGTTTTGTAGGCATTTTTTTAAACTTAATTGTACATAGAACAAACATAACATACATACATTTAAACAAATAGTAGTTTTATTTAAGAAAACCTTTGTTATTCTGACAATATATTGTCATAATCGAAGCGGAACAATTTGCCTCGAAGGTGGAACAACTCGCCCCAAAGCGGGGCTGAAAGTTCCGCTCCGAAATTTGCCAAAAAATTGCTTCTGGAAAAAAACTATCGAGACATTAGTAGAAGTTCCTTTAATATTACAATAAAACGATAAACATCCGTTCAATATTTGCACAAATTGATGGTAAAATCCTTCATTTTTATACTAAAACTTCATGTTATTTGAAAATCGGAACTTCCAGCCCCGCTCTCCCCTATCAAAGTTTACCTAACCGAACCAAGTTTGCATAGGATCGTCATAACTTTGCTTCCAGGTGACGCATTTCGACGCTGTTTTCAGCTGAGTAATTCATATTTAGGCCACCCGAGACCGTCCGAGTGGAAATTGTGACGAAAACGCGAAAAAATTTTCTTTTCGCCTATAGACTTGGAAAATTCTCAAAATTTTTATGCTGGTTACATAGTTTAATTTTTATTTCAAAATTCTTACATTAAAACACGTTCAAATTAGTTTCAATAGATACTTACCTGCCTTACCTGCATTCCGGTGCGCGTTACGCGAGTCCGAGACGTAAGGGGTAGACAGCATTCCTGGTTTTGTTCAAATTTTTGGTGAAAATTCACGTTTTTCATTGGAAAATCAAAATTTTTGTTCAGCATAATTTTCTGTGACACCGTAGTTGGCTAGCTCGCGCGGAGACGCGTCTTTCGATACCTCGCTCGTGCGCCTAGCGTATATAGCCACCTTAATACATAGAATTTCGATTTGTTCTATGTAATTTGTATGTATCAAAGTTTACCTAACCGAACCAAGTTTGCATAGGATCGTCATAACTTTGCTTCCAGGTGACGCATTTCGACGCTGTTTTCAGCTGAGTAATTCATATTTAGGCCACCCGAGACCGTCCGAGTGGAAATTGTGACGAAAACGCGAAAAAATTTTCTTTTCGCCTATAGACTTGGAAAATTCTCAAAATTTTTATGCTGGTTACATAGTTTAATTTTTATTTCAAAATTCTTACATTAAAACACGTTCAAATTAGTTTCAATAGATACTTACCTGCCTTACCTGCATTCCGGTGCGCGTTACGCGAGTCCGAGACGTAAGGGGTAGACAGCATTCCTGGTTTTGTTCAAATTTTTGGTGAAAATTCACGTTTTTCATTGGAAAATCAAAATTTTTGTTCAGCATAATTTTCTGTGACACCGTAGTTGGCTAGCTCGCGCGGAGACGCGTCTTTCGATACCTCGCTCGTGCGCCTAGCGTATATAGCCACCTTAATACATAGAATTTCGATTTGTTCTATGTAATTTGTATGTATCAAAGTTTACCTAACCGAACCAAGTTTGCATAGGATCGTCATAACTTTGCTTCCAGGTGACGCATTTCGACGCTGTTTTCAGCTGAGTAATTCATATTTAGGCCACCCGAGACCGTCCGAGTGGAAATTGTGACGAAAACGCGAAAAAATTTTCTTTTCGCCTATAGACTTGGAAAATTCTCAAAATTTTTATGCTGGTTACATAGTTTAATTTTTATTTCAAAATTCTTACATTAAAACACGTTCAAATTAGTTTCAATAGATACTTACCTGCCTTACCTGCATTCCGGTGCGCGTTACGCGAGTCCGAGACGTAAGGGGTAGACAGCATTCCTGGTTTTGTTCAAATTTTTGGTGAAAATTCACGTTTTTCATTGGAAAATCAAAATTTTTGTTCAGCATAATTTTCTGTGACACCGTAGTTGGCTAGCTCGCGCGGAGACGCGTCTTTCGATACCTCGCTCGTGCGCCTAGCGTATATAGCCACCTTAATACATAGAATTTCGATTTGTTCTATGTAATTTGTATGTATCAAAGTTTACCTAACCGAACCAAGTTTGCATAGGATCGTCATAACTTTGCTTCCAGGTGACGCATTTCGACGCTGTTTTCAGCTGAGTAATTCATATTTAGGCCACCCGAGACCGTCCGAGTGGAAATTGTGACGAAAACGCGAAAAAATTTTCTTTTCGCCTATAGACTTGGAAAATTCTCAAAATTTTTATGCTGGTTACATAGTTTAATTTTTATTTCAAAATTCTTACATTAAAACACGTTCAAATTAGTTTCAATAGATACTTACCTGCCTTACCTGCATTCCGGTGCGCGTTACGCGAGTCCGAGACGTAAGGGGTAGACAGCATTCCTGGTTTTGTTCAAATTTTTGGTGAAAATTCACGTTTTTCATTGGAAAATCAAAATTTTTGTTCAGCATAATTTTCTGTGACACCGTAGTTGGCTAGCTCGCGCGGAGACGCGTCTTTCGATACCTCGCTCGTGCGCCTAGCGTATATAGCCACCTTAATACATAGAATTTCGATTTGTTCTATGTAATTTGTATGTATCAAAGTTTACCTAACCGAACCAAGTTTGCATAGGATCGTCATAACTTTGCTTCCAGGTGACGCATTTCGACGCTGTTTTCAGCTGAGTAATTCATATTTAGGCCACCCGAGACCGTCCGAGTGGAAATTGTGACGAAAACGCGAAAAAATTTTCTTTTCGCCTATAGACTTGGAAAATTCTCAAAATTTTTATGCTGGTTACATAGTTTAATTTTTATTTCAAAATTCTTACATTAAAACACGTTCAAATTAGTTTCAATAGATACTTACCTGCCTTACCTGCATTCCGGTGCGCGTTACGCGAGTCCGAGACGTAAGGGGTAGACAGCATTCCTGGTTTTGTTCAAATTTTTGGTGAAAATTCACGTTTTTCATTGGAAAATCAAAATTTTTGTTCAGCATAATTTTCTGTGACACCGTAGTTGGCTAGCTCGCGCGGAGACGCGTCTTTCGATACCTCGCTCGTGCGCCTAGCGTATATAGCCACCTTAATACATAGAATTTCGATTTGTTCTATGTAATTTGTATGTATCAAAGTTTACCTAACCGAACCAAGTTTGCATAGGATCGTCATAACTTTGCTTCCAGGTGACGCATTTCGACGCTGTTTTCAGCTGAGTAATTCATATTTAGGCCACCCGAGACCGTCCGAGTGGAAATTGTGACGAAAACGCGAAAAAATTTTCTTTTCGCCTATAGACTTGGAAAATTCTCAAAATTTTTATGCTGGTTACATAGTTTAATTTTTATTTCAAAATTCTTACATTAAAACACGTTCAAATTAGTTTCAATAGATACTTACCTGCCTTACCTGCATTCCGGTGCGCGTTACGCGAGTCCGAGACGTAAGGGGTAGACAGCATTCCTGGTTTTGTTCAAATTTTTGGTGAAAATTCACGTTTTTCATTGGAAAATCAAAATTTTTGTTCAGCATAATTTTCTGTGACACCGTAGTTGGCTAGCTCGCGCGGAGACGCGTCTTTCGATACCTCGCTCGTGCGCCTAGCGTATATAGCCACCTTAATACATAGAATTTCGATTTGTTCTATGTAATTTGTATGTATCAAAGTTTACCTAACCGAACCAAGTTTGCATAGGATCGTCATAACTTTGCTTCCAGGTGACGCATTTCGACGCTGTTTTCAGCTGAGTAATTCATATTTAGGCCACCCGAGACCGTCCGAGTGGAAATTGTGACGAAAACGCGAAAAAATTTTCTTTTCGCCTATAGACTTGGAAAATTCTCAAAATTTTTATGCTGGTTACATAGTTTAATTTTTATTTCAAAATTCTTACATTAAAACACGTTCAAATTAGTTTCAATAGATACTTACCTGCCTTACCTGCATTCCGGTGCGCGTTACGCGAGTCCGAGACGTAAGGGGTAGACAGCATTCCTGGTTTTGTTCAAATTTTTGGTGAAAATTCACGTTTTTCATTGGAAAATCAAAATTTTTGTTCAGCATAATTTTCTGTGACACCGTAGTTGGCTAGCTCGCGCGGAGACGCGTCTTTCGATACCTCGCTCGTGCGCCTAGCGTATATAGCCACCTTAATACATAGAATTTCGATTTGTTCTATGTAATTTGTATGTATCAAAGTTTACCTAACCGAACCAAGTTTGCATAGGATCGTCATAACTTTGCTTCCAGGTGACGCATTTCGACGCTGTTTTCAGCTGAGTAATTCATATTTAGGCCACCCGAGACCGTCCGAGTGGAAATTGTGACGAAAACGCGAAAAAATTTTCTTTTCGCCTATAGACTTGGAAAATTCTCAAAATTTTTATGCTGGTTACATAGTTTAATTTTTATTTCAAAATTCTTACATTAAAACACGTTCAAATTAGTTTCAATAGATACTTACCTGCCTTACCTGCATTCCGGTGCGCGTTACGCGAGTCCGAGACGTAAGGGGTAGACAGCATTCCTGGTTTTGTTCAAATTTTTGGTGAAAATTCACGTTTTTCATTGGAAAATCAAAATTTTTGTTCAGCATAATTTTCTGTGACACCGTAGTTGGCTAGCTCGCGCGGAGACGCGTCTTTCGATACCTCGCTCGTGCGCCTAGCGTATATAGCCACCTTAATACATAGAATTTCGATTTGTTCTATGTAATTTGTATGTATCAAAGTTTACCTAACCGAACCAAGTTTGCATAGGATCGTCATAACTTTGCTTCCAGGTGACGCATTTCGACGCTGTTTTCAGCTGAGTAATTCATATTTAGGCCACCCGAGACCGTCCGAGTGGAAATTGTGACGAAAACGCGAAAAAATTTTCTTTTCGCCTATAGACTTGGAAAATTCTCAAAATTTTTATGCTGGTTACATAGTTTAATTTTTATTTCAAAATTCTTACATTAAAACACGTTCAAATTAGTTTCAATAGATACTTACCTGCCTTACCTGCATTCCGGTGCGCGTTACGCGAGTCCGAGACGTAAGGGGTAGACAGCATTCCTGGTTTTGTTCAAATTTTTGGTGAAAATTCACGTTTTTCATTGGAAAATCAAAATTTTTGTTCAGCATAATTTTCTGTGACACCGTAGTTGGCTAGCTCGCGCGGAGACGCGTCTTTCGATACCTCGCTCGTGCGCCTAGCGTATATAGCCACCTTAATACATAGAATTTCGATTTGTTCTATGTAATTTGTATGTATCAAAGTTTACCTAACCGAACCAAGTTTGCATAGGATCGTCATAACTTTGCTTCCAGGTGACGCATTTCGACGCTGTTTTCAGCTGAGTAATTCATATTTAGGCCACCCGAGACCGTCCGAGTGGAAATTGTGACGAAAACGCGAAAAAATTTTCTTTTCGCCTATAGACTTGGAAAATTCTCAAAATTTTTATGCTGGTTACATAGTTTAATTTTTATTTCAAAATTCTTACATTAAAACACGTTCAAATTAGTTTCAATAGATACTTACCTGCCTTACCTGCATTCCGGTGCGCGTTACGCGAGTCCGAGACGTAAGGGGTAGACAGCATTCCTGGTTTTGTTCAAATTTTTGGTGAAAATTCACGTTTTTCATTGGAAAATCAAAATTTTTGTTCAGCATAATTTTCTGTGACACCGTAGTTGGCTAGCTCGCGCGGAGACGCGTCTTTCGATACCTCGCTCGTGCGCCTAGCGTATATAGCCACCTTAATACATAGAATTTCGATTTGTTCTATGTAATTTGTATGTATCAAAGTTTACCTAACCGAACCAAGTTTGCATAGGATCGTCATAACTTTGCTTCCAGGTGACGCATTTCGACGCTGTTTTCAGCTGAGTAATTCATATTTAGGCCACCCGAGACCGTCCGAGTGGAAATTGTGACGAAAACGCGAAAAAATTTTCTTTTCGCCTATAGACTTGGAAAATTCTCAAAATTTTTATGCTGGTTACATAGTTTAATTTTTATTTCAAAATTCTTACATTAAAACACGTTCAAATTAGTTTCAATAGATACTTACCTGCCTTACCTGCATTCCGGTGCGCGTTACGCGAGTCCGAGACGTAAGGGGTAGACAGCATTCCTGGTTTTGTTCAAATTTTTGGTGAAAATTCACGTTTTTCATTGGAAAATCAAAATTTTTGTTCAGCATAATTTTCTGTGACACCGTAGTTGGCTAGCTCGCGCGGAGACGCGTCTTTCGATACCTCGCTCGTGCGCCTAGCGTATATAGCCACCTTAATACATAGAATTTCGATTTGTTCTATGTAATTTGTAGGGGAGGTCAGCCCAAAACGGGTAAGCTAAGGTTGATGATTAAAAAAAACAGTTTTTAGATACAAATTGAACGTTTATTTGTACATTTTGAAATATTTAGTTATCAAGGACCATAAAATAAATGACATATTTATTAGTTTTGTACATTAAGAATACAAAAATAACAAAAAACTTTACCATTCGAATTACCCGTTTTACCCGTAGGGGGGGCCTAAAGCAGGTAGGGCTTTTGGGCAAAGCGGGTAAGTACGGCGCAGACTAACTTCCGAATGACCCATCTTGAAGCCTGACGCAGGTCCTCAGCGAACACGGTTGTTTCGGGAGGTTCCTGTTTCGGATAAGGCGGGAGGAAACGCCCGGGTGTTTCCATTGCGAAAATCGCCCTGAGGACACGGTGGAGCATACGGTGGAGGTCTGCCCGGCTTGGGCGGAGCAACTCCGTTTCCTTGTGGAGGCGATCTCTCGCGTCCGGCCCTGGTCCAGGCCGTGGTACGGAGCGAGAGTGCATGGGTAGCCGTCGCTTCCTTCTGCAAAGCAGTGATGCTCGCGAAGAGGGAGGCGGCGCACGTGAGGGAGAGCCCTATAAGCGCCCTCAAGGCCGCAATCTCCGCAAGAGACGCCCTGGGCCTCGGCAATCCCAGGCTGATTCCCGGTCACCGTAGGCGTGGGCTTGTGGACGGTGAGAAATGGGTAGCTCGCTGTCCGTTAAGGACCAAAAGCGGGGCGATGGCGCGTTGTGTTCCACGCACGCCTCAAAGAGATCTCAGCACAAACTGATGGGGCCCGCAAGGGCCGATGCCTGCCAGGGGTGCGGGTTGTTCGAAATAGATACCGTGGCACCTGGTACACAGGCTACTGAGGGAACACGGTTGGGTTTTAGTCAGTAAAAGTCTGATATGCACTCCTGCGCCACCCAGAGTGGGAGAAGTTATTTGATGATTTCCCAAGCTCTAATTCTTGAGCTGCTGTAAAAACTGTTGTGAATCTTCCTAGTTTTTTTTGGACAACATTTTTCCATGTATCTGTAGTGCCGAAAGGTTGATGCCATACTTTTTGGCTGCACCATTGACGGAAGTTTTGAAACCTAGTTCTATTGAAAGCTTCTTATCTTCCTCATCCCACGACGCATTTGCAGTCTTTCTTTTAATATTTAGGTAACCATCTATAAAAGTAAAAGAATTAGTAAACACTCAATAAAACTATAAAGGGCAAATCGGGTATGGGCAAAACGGGTACCTGCTTTACCCCTACCCTTTTTGCCCACAAGCATGTTTTTTTTTCAATGGACTCATATCTTTAAAACCGAAATAATAAACACCAACCTATTGCACAAATAAAACGTCCATTAATTGCAAAAAAAAAACACAAACCTTGTAAAAACATATTGTAGACCATTTTCGAGTATTCAAAAGTAATGTAACTCAATTTTTTTTAGTGGAAATAGCAAAAAACTTTGTTCTTGTCTTACCGTGGACTCATGTTTGCCAGAGAAGCGCGCCGACTGCCTGTGATTGGCGAGCGGCAGGCACCGCGCCCTGCACGTACACATTCTCAATAGCACTAACGGCGCGCAATTTAAAACGCATACCCGTTTTAGGCGGGCTACCCGTTTTGGGCTTACCTCCCCTATGTATCAAAGTTTACCTAACCGAACCAAGTTTGCATAGGATCGTCATAACTTTGCTTCCAGGTGACGCATTTCGACGCTGTTTTCAGCTGAGTAATTCATATTTAGGCCACCCGAGACCGTCCGAGTGGAAATTGTGACGAAAACGCGAAAAAATTTTCTTTTCGCCTATAGACTTGGAAAATTCTCAAAATTTTTATGCTGGTTACATAGTTTAATTTTTATTTCAAAATTCTTACATTAAAACACGTTCAAATTAGTTTCAATAGATACTTACCTGCCTTACCTGCATTCCGGTGCGCGTTACGCGAGTCCGAGACGTAAGGGGTAGACAGCATTCCTGGTTTTGTTCAAATTTTTGGTGAAAATTCACGTTTTTCATTGGAAAATCAAAATTTTTGTTCAGCATAATTTTCTGTGACACCGTAGTTGGCTAGCTCGCGCGGAGACGCGTCTTTCGATACCTCGCTCGTGCGCCTAGCGTATATAGCCACCTTAATACATAGAATTTCGATTTGTTCTATGTAATTTGTATGTATCAAAGTTTACCTAACCGAACCAAGTTTGCATAGGATCGTCATAACTTTGCTTCCAGGTGACGCATTTCGACGCTGTTTTCAGCTGAGTAATTCATATTTAGGCCACCCGAGACCGTCCGAGTGGAAATTGTGACGAAAACGCGAAAAAATTTTCTTTTCGCCTATAGACTTGGAAAATTCTCAAAATTTTTATGCTGGTTACATAGTTTAATTTTTATTTCAAAATTCTTACATTAAAACACGTTCAAATTAGTTTCAATAGATACTTACCTGCCTTACCTGCATTCCGGTGCGCGTTACGCGAGTCCGAGACGTAAGGGGTAGACAGCATTCCTGGTTTTGTTCAAATTTTTGGTGAAAATTCACGTTTTTCATTGGAAAATCAAAATTTTTGTTCAGCATAATTTTCTGTGACACCGTAGTTGGCTAGCTCGCGCGGAGACGCGTCTTTCGATACCTCGCTCGTGCGCCTAGCGTATATAGCCACCTTAATACATAGAATTTCGATTTGTTCTATGTAATTTGTATGTATCAAAGTTTACCTAACCGAACCAAGTTTGCATAGGATCGTCATAACTTTGCTTCCAGGTGACGCATTTCGACGCTGTTTTCAGCTGAGTAATTCATATTTAGGCCACCCGAGACCGTCCGAGTGGAAATTGTGACGAAAACGCGAAAAAATTTTCTTTTCGCCTATAGACTTGGAAAATTCTCAAAATTTTTATGCTGGTTACATAGTTTAATTTTTATTTCAAAATTCTTACATTAAAACACGTTCAAATTAGTTTCAATAGATACTTACCTGCCTTACCTGCATTCCGGTGCGCGTTACGCGAGTCCGAGACGTAAGGGGTAGACAGCATTCCTGGTTTTGTTCAAATTTTTGGTGAAAATTCACGTTTTTCATTGGAAAATCAAAATTTTTGTTCAGCATAATTTTCTGTGACACCGTAGTTGGCTAGCTCGCGCGGAGACGCGTCTTTCGATACCTCGCTCGTGCGCCTAGCGTATATAGCCACCTTAATACATAGAATTTCGATTTGTTCTATGTAATTTGTATGTATCAAAGTTTACCTAACCGAACCAAGTTTGCATAGGATCGTCATAACTTTGCTTCCAGGTGACGCATTTCGACGCTGTTTTCAGCTGAGTAATTCATATTTAGGCCACCCGAGACCGTCCGAGTGGAAATTGTGACGAAAACGCGAAAAAATTTTCTTTTCGCCTATAGACTTGGAAAATTCTCAAAATTTTTATGCTGGTTACATAGTTTAATTTTTATTTCAAAATTCTTACATTAAAACACGTTCAAATTAGTTTCAATAGATACTTACCTGCCTTACCTGCATTCCGGTGCGCGTTACGCGAGTCCGAGACGTAAGGGGTAGACAGCATTCCTGGTTTTGTTCAAATTTTTGGTGAAAATTCACGTTTTTCATTGGAAAATCAAAATTTTTGTTCAGCATAATTTTCTGTGACACCGTAGTTGGCTAGCTCGCGCGGAGACGCGTCTTTCGATACCTCGCTCGTGCGCCTAGCGTATATAGCCACCTTAATACATAGAATTTCGATTTGTTCTATGTAATTTGTATGTATCAAAGTTTACCTAACCGAACCAAGTTTGCATAGGATCGTCATAACTTTGCTTCCAGGTGACGCATTTCGACGCTGTTTTCAGCTGAGTAATTCATATTTAGGCCACCCGAGACCGTCCGAGTGGAAATTGTGACGAAAACGCGAAAAAATTTTCTTTTCGCCTATAGACTTGGAAAATTCTCAAAATTTTTATGCTGGTTACATAGTTTAATTTTTATTTCAAAATTCTTACATTAAAACACGTTCAAATTAGTTTCAATAGATACTTACCTGCCTTACCTGCATTCCGGTGCGCGTTACGCGAGTCCGAGACGTAAGGGGTAGACAGCATTCCTGGTTTTGTTCAAATTTTTGGTGAAAATTCACGTTTTTCATTGGAAAATCAAAATTTTTGTTCAGCATAATTTTCTGTGACACCGTAGTTGGCTAGCTCGCGCGGAGACGCGTCTTTCGATACCTCGCTCGTGCGCCTAGCGTATATAGCCACCTTAATACATAGAATTTCGATTTGTTCTATGTAATTTGTATGTATCAAAGTTTACCTAACCGAACCAAGTTTGCATAGGATCGTCATAACTTTGCTTCCAGGTGACGCATTTCGACGCTGTTTTCAGCTGAGTAATTCATATTTAGGCCACCCGAGACCGTCCGAGTGGAAATTGTGACGAAAACGCGAAAAAATTTTCTTTTCGCCTATAGACTTGGAAAATTCTCAAAATTTTTATGCTGGTTACATAGTTTAATTTTTATTTCAAAATTCTTACATTAAAACACGTTCAAATTAGTTTCAATAGATACTTACCTGCCTTACCTGCATTCCGGTGCGCGTTACGCGAGTCCGAGACGTAAGGGGTAGACAGCATTCCTGGTTTTGTTCAAATTTTTGGTGAAAATTCACGTTTTTCATTGGAAAATCAAAATTTTTGTTCAGCATAATTTTCTGTGACACCGTAGTTGGCTAGCTCGCGCGGAGACGCGTCTTTCGATACCTCGCTCGTGCGCCTAGCGTATATAGCCACCTTAATACATAGAATTTCGATTTGTTCTATGTAATTTGTATGTATCAAAGTTTACCTAACCGAACCAAGTTTGCATAGGATCGTCATAACTTTGCTTCCAGGTGACGCATTTCGACGCTGTTTTCAGCTGAGTAATTCATATTTAGGCCACCCGAGACCGTCCGAGTGGAAATTGTGACGAAAACGCGAAAAAATTTTCTTTTCGCCTATAGACTTGGAAAATTCTCAAAATTTTTATGCTGGTTACATAGTTTAATTTTTATTTCAAAATTCTTACATTAAAACACGTTCAAATTAGTTTCAATAGATACTTACCTGCCTTACCTGCATTCCGGTGCGCGTTACGCGAGTCCGAGACGTAAGGGGTAGACAGCATTCCTGGTTTTGTTCAAATTTTTGGTGAAAATTCACGTTTTTCATTGGAAAATCAAAATTTTTGTTCAGCATAATTTTCTGTGACACCGTAGTTGGCTAGCTCGCGCGGAGACGCGTCTTTCGATACCTCGCTCGTGCGCCTAGCGTATATAGCCACCTTAATACATAGAATTTCGATTTGTTCTATGTAATTTGTATGTATCAAAGTTTACCTAACCGAACCAAGTTTGCATAGGATCGTCATAACTTTGCTTCCAGGTGACGCATTTCGACGCTGTTTTCAGCTGAGTAATTCATATTTAGGCCACCCGAGACCGTCCGAGTGGAAATTGTGACGAAAACGCGAAAAAATTTTCTTTTCGCCTATAGACTTGGAAAATTCTCAAAATTTTTATGCTGGTTACATAGTTTAATTTTTATTTCAAAATTCTTACATTAAAACACGTTCAAATTAGTTTCAATAGATACTTACCTGCCTTACCTGCATTCCGGTGCGCGTTACGCGAGTCCGAGACGTAAGGGGTAGACAGCATTCCTGGTTTTGTTCAAATTTTTGGTGAAAATTCACGTTTTTCATTGGAAAATCAAAATTTTTGTTCAGCATAATTTTCTGTGACACCGTAGTTGGCTAGCTCGCGCGGAGACGCGTCTTTCGATACCTCGCTCGTGCGCCTAGCGTATATAGCCACCTTAATACATAGAATTTCGATTTGTTCTATGTAATTTGTATGTATCAAAGTTTACCTAACCGAACCAAGTTTGCATAGGATCGTCATAACTTTGCTTCCAGGTGACGCATTTCGACGCTGTTTTCAGCTGAGTAATTCATATTTAGGCCACCCGAGACCGTCCGAGTGGAAATTGTGACGAAAACGCGAAAAAATTTTCTTTTCGCCTATAGACTTGGAAAATTCTCAAAATTTTTATGCTGGTTACATAGTTTAATTTTTATTTCAAAATTCTTACATTAAAACACGTTCAAATTAGTTTCAATAGATACTTACCTGCCTTACCTGCATTCCGGTGCGCGTTACGCGAGTCCGAGACGTAAGGGGTAGACAGCATTCCTGGTTTTGTTCAAATTTTTGGTGAAAATTCACGTTTTTCATTGGAAAATCAAAATTTTTGTTCAGCATAATTTTCTGTGACACCGTAGTTGGCTAGCTCGCGCGGAGACGCGTCTTTCGATACCTCGCTCGTGCGCCTAGCGTATATAGCCACCTTAATACATAGAATTTCGATTTGTTCTATGTAATTTGTATGTATCAAAGTTTACCTAACCGAACCAAGTTTGCATAGGATCGTCATAACTTTGCTTCCAGGTGACGCATTTCGACGCTGTTTTCAGCTGAGTAATTCATATTTAGGCCACCCGAGACCGTCCGAGTGGAAATTGTGACGAAAACGCGAAAAAATTTTCTTTTCGCCTATAGACTTGGAAAATTCTCAAAATTTTTATGCTGGTTACATAGTTTAATTTTTATTTCAAAATTCTTACATTAAAACACGTTCAAATTAGTTTCAATAGATACTTACCTGCCTTACCTGCATTCCGGTGCGCGTTACGCGAGTCCGAGACGTAAGGGGTAGACAGCATTCCTGGTTTTGTTCAAATTTTTGGTGAAAATTCACGTTTTTCATTGGAAAATCAAAATTTTTGTTCAGCATAATTTTCTGTGACACCGTAGTTGGCTAGCTCGCGCGGAGACGCGTCTTTCGATACCTCGCTCGTGCGCCTAGCGTATATAGCCACCTTAATACATAGAATTTCGATTTGTTCTATGTAATTTGTACGTATCAAAGTTTACCTAATCGAACCAAGTTTGCATAGGATCGTCATAACTTTGCTTCCAGGTGACGCATTTCGACGCTGTTTTCAGCTGAGTAATTCATATTTAGGCCACCCGAGACCGTCCGAGTGGAAATTGTGACGAAAACGCGAAAAAATTTTCTTTTCGCCTATAGACTTGGAAAATTCTCAAAATTTTTATGCTGGTTACATAGTTTAATTTTTATTTCAAAATTCTTACATTAAAACACGTTCAAATTAGTTTCAATAGATACTTACCTGCCTTACCTGCATTCCGGTGCGCGTTACGCGAGTCCGAGACGTAAGGGGTAGACAGCATTCCTGGTTTTGTTCAAATTTTTGGTGAAAATTCACGTTTTTCATTGGAAAATCAAAATTTTTGTTCAGCATAATTTTCTGTGACACCGTAGTTGGCTAGCTCGCGCGGAGACGCGTCTTTCGATACCTCGCTCGTGCGCCTAGCGTATATAGCCACCTTAATACATAGAATTTCGATTTGTTCTATGTAATTTGTACGTATCAAAGTTTACCTAACCGAACCAAGTTTGCATAGGATCGTCATAACTTTGCTTCCAGGTGACGCATTTCGACGCTGTTTTCAGCTGAGTAATTCATATTTAGGCCACCCGAGACCGTCCGAGTGGAAATTGTGACGAAAACGCGAAAAAATTTTCTTTTCGCCTATAGACTTGGAAAATTCTCAAAATTTTTATGCTGGTTACATAGTTTAATTTTTATTTCAAAATTCTTACATTAAAACACGTTCAAATTAGTTTCAATAGATACTTACCTGCCTTACCTGCATTCCGGTGCGCGTTACGCGAGTCCGAGACGTAAGGGGTAGACAGCATTCCTGGTTTTGTTCAAATTTTTGGTGAAAATTCACGTTTTTCATTGGAAAATCAAAATTTTTGTTCAGCATAATTTTCTGTGACACCGTAGTTGGCTAGCTCGCGCGGAGACGCGTCTTTCGATACCTCGCTCGTGCGCCTAGCGTATATAGCCACCTTAATACATAGAATTTCGATTTGTTCTATGTAATTTGTATGTATCAAAGTTTACCTAACCGAACCAAGTTTGCATAGGATCGTCATAACTTTGCTTCCAGGTGACGCATTTCGACGCTGTTTTCAGCTGAGTAATTCATATTTAGGCCACCCGAGACCGTCCGAGTGGAAATTGTGACGAAAACGCGAAAAAATTTTCTTTTCGCCTATAGACTTGGAAAATTCTCAAAATTTTTATGCTGGTTACATAGTTTAATTTTTATTTCAAAATTCTTACATTAAAACACGTTCAAATTAGTTTCAATAGATACTTACCTGCCTTACCTGCATTCCGGTGCGCGTTACGCGAGTCCGAGACGTAAGGGGTAGACAGCATTCCTGGTTTTGTTCAAATTTTTGGTGAAAATTCACGTTTTTCATTGGAAAATCAAAATTTTTGTTCAGCATAATTTTCTGTGACACCGTAGTTGGCTAGCTCGCGCGGAGACGCGTCTTTCGATACCTCGCTCGTGCGCCTAGCGTATATAGCCACCTTAATACATAGAATTTCGATTTGTTCTATGTAATTTGTATGTATCAAAGTTTACCTAACCGAACCAAGTTTGCATAGGATCGTCATAACTTTGCTTCCAGGTGACGCATTTCGACGCTGTTTTCAGCTGAGTAATTCATATTTAGGCCACCCGAGACCGTCCGAGTGGAAATTGTGACGAAAACGCGAAAAAATTTTCTTTTCGCCTATAGACTTGGAAAATTCTCAAAATTTTTATGCTGGTTACATAGTTTAATTTTTATTTCAAAATTCTTACATTAAAACACGTTCAAATTAGTTTCAATAGATACTTACCTGCCTTACCTGCATTCCGGTGCGCGTTACGCGAGTCCGAGACGTAAGGGGTAGACAGCATTCCTGGTTTTGTTCAAATTTTTGGTGAAAATTCACGTTTTTCATTGGAAAATCAAAATTTTTGTTCAGCATAATTTTCTGTGACACCGTAGTTGGCTAGCTCGCGCGGAGACGCGTCTTTCGATACCTCGCTCGTGCGCCTAGCGTATATAGCCACCTTAATACATAGAATTTCGATTTGTTCTATGTAATTTGTATGTATCAAAGTTTACCTAACCGAACCAAGTTTGCATAGGATCGTCATAACTTTGCTTCCAGGTGACGCATTTCGACGCTGTTTTCAGCTGAGTAATTCATATTTAGGCCACCCGAGACCGTCCGAGTGGAAATTGTGACGAAAACGCGAAAAAATTTTCTTTTCGCCTATAGACTTGGAAAATTCTCAAAATTTTTATGCTGGTTACATAGTTTAATTTTTATTTCAAAATTCTTACATTAAAACACGTTCAAATTAGTTTCAATAGATACTTACCTGCCTTACCTGCATTCCGGTGCGCGTTACGCGAGTCCGAGACGTAAGGGGTAGACAGCATTCCTGGTTTTGTTCAAATTTTTGGTGAAAATTCACGTTTTTCATTGGAAAATCAAAATTTTTGTTCAGCATAATTTTCTGTGACACCGTAGTTGGCTAGCTCGCGCGGAGACGCGTCTTTCGATACCTCGCTCGTGCGCCTAGCGTATATAGCCACCTTAATACATAGAATTTCGATTTGTTCTATGTAATTTGTATGTATCAAAGTTTACCTAACCGAACCAAGTTTGCATAGGATCGTCATAACTTTGCTTCCAGGTGACGCATTTCGACGCTGTTTTCAGCTGAGTAATTCATATTTAGGCCACCCGAGACCGTCCGAGTGGAAATTGTGACGAAAACGCGAAAAAATTTTCTTTTCGCCTATAGACTTGGAAAATTCTCAAAATTTTTATGCTGGTTACATAGTTTAATTTTTATTTCAAAATTCTTACATTAAAACACGTTCAAATTAGTTTCAATAGATACTTACCTGCCTTACCTGCATTCCGGTGCGCGTTACGCGAGTCCGAGACGTAAGGGGTAGACAGCATTCCTGGTTTTGTTCAAATTTTTGGTGAAAATTCACGTTTTTCATTGGAAAATCAAAATTTTTGTTCAGCATAATTTTCTGTGACACCGTAGTTGGCTAGCTCGCGCGGAGACGCGTCTTTCGATACCTCGCTCGTGCGCCTAGCGTATATAGCCACCTTAATACATAGAATTTCGATTTGTTCTATGTAATTTGTATGTATCAAAGTTTACCTAACCGAACCAAGTTTGCATAGGATCGTCATAACTTTGCTTCCAGGTGACGCATTTCGACGCTGTTTTCAGCTGAGTAATTCATATTTAGGCCACCCGAGACCGTCCGAGTGGAAATTGTGACGAAAACGCGAAAAAATTTTCTTTTCGCCTATAGACTTGGAAAATTCTCAAAATTTTTATGCTGGTTACATAGTTTAATTTTTATTTCAAAATTCTTACATTAAAACACGTTCAAATTAGTTTCAATAGATACTTACCTGCCTTACCTGCATTCCGGTGCGCGTTACGCGAGTCCGAGACGTAAGGGGTAGACAGCATTCCTGGTTTTGTTCAAATTTTTGGTGAAAATTCACGTTTTTCATTGGAAAATCAAAATTTTTGTTCAGCATAATTTTCTGTGACACCGTAGTTGGCTAGCTCGCGCGGAGACGCGTCTTTCGATACCTCGCTCGTGCGCCTAGCGTATATAGCCACCTTAATACATAGAATTTCGATTTGTTCTATGTAATTTGTATGTATCAAAGTTTACCTAACCGAACCAAGTTTGCATAGGATCGTCATAACTTTGCTTCCAGGTGACGCATTTCGACGCTGTTTTCAGCTGAGTAATTCATATTTAGGCCACCCGAGACCGTCCGAGTGGAAATTGTGACGAAAACGCGAAAAAATTTTCTTTTCGCCTATAGACTTGGAAAATTCTCAAAATTTTTATGCTGGTTACATAGTTTAATTTTTATTTCAAAATTCTTACATTAAAACACGTTCAAATTAGTTTCAATAGATACTTACCTGCCTTACCTGCATTCCGGTGCGCGTTACGCGAGTCCGAGACGTAAGGGGTAGACAGCATTCCTGGTTTTGTTCAAATTTTTGGTGAAAATTCACGTTTTTCATTGGAAAATCAAAATTTTTGTTCAGCATAATTTTCTGTGACACCGTAGTTGGCTAGCTCGCGCGGAGACGCGTCTTTCGATACCTCGCTCGTGCGCCTAGCGTATATAGCCACCTTAATACATAGAATTTCGATTTGTTCTATGTAATTTGTATGTATCAAAGTTTACCTAACCGAACCAAGTTTGCATAGGATCGTCATAACTTTGCTTCCAGGTGACGCATTTCGACGCTGTTTTCAGCTGAGTAATTCATATTTAGGCCACCCGAGACCGTCCGAGTGGAAATTGTGACGAAAACGCGAAAAAATTTTCTTTTCGCCTATAGACTTGGAAAATTCTCAAAATTTTTATGCTGGTTACATAGTTTAATTTTTATTTCAAAATTCTTACATTAAAACACGTTCAAATTAGTTTCAATAGATACTTACCTGCCTTACCTGCATTCCGGTGCGCGTTACGCGAGTCCGAGACGTAAGGGGTAGACAGCATTCCTGGTTTTGTTCAAATTTTTGGTGAAAATTCACGTTTTTCATTGGAAAATCAAAATTTTTGTTCAGCATAATTTTCTGTGACACCGTAGTTGGCTAGCTCGCGCGGAGACGCGTCTTTCGATACCTCGCTCGTGCGCCTAGCGTATATAGCCACCTTAATACATAGAATTTCGATTTGTTCTATGTAATTTGTATGTATCAAAGTTTACCTAACCGAACCAAGTTTGCATAGGATCGTCATAACTTTGCTTCCAGGTGACGCATTTCGACGCTGTTTTCAGCTGAGTAATTCATATTTAGGCCACCCGAGACCGTCCGAGTGGAAATTGTGACGAAAACGCGAAAAAATTTTCTTTTCGCCTATAGACTTGGAAAATTCTCAAAATTTTTATGCTGGTTACATAGTTTAATTTTTATTTCAAAATTCTTACATTAAAACACGTTCAAATTAGTTTCAATAGATACTTACCTGCCTTACCTGCATTCCGGTGCGCGTTACGCGAGTCCGAGACGTAAGGGGTAGACAGCATTCCTGGTTTTGTTCAAATTTTTGGTGAAAATTCACGTTTTTCATTGGAAAATCAAAATTTTTGTTCAGCATAATTTTCTGTGACACCGTAGTTGGCTAGCTCGCGCGGAGACGCGTCTTTCGATACCTCGCTCGTGCGCCTAGCGTATATAGCCACCTTAATACATAGAATTTCGATTTGTTCTATGTAATTTGTATGTATCAAAGTTTACCTAACCGAACCAAGTTTGCATAGGATCGTCATAACTTTGCTTCCAGGTGACGCATTTCGACGCTGTTTTCAGCTGAGTAATTCATATTTAGGCCACCCGAGACCGTCCGAGTGGAAATTGTGACGAAAACGCGAAAAAATTTTCTTTTCGCCTATAGACTTGGAAAATTCTCAAAATTTTTATGCTGGTTACATAGTTTAATTTTTATTTCAAAATTCTTACATTAAAACACGTTCAAATTAGTTTCAATAGATACTTACCTGCCTTACCTGCATTCCGGTGCGCGTTACGCGAGTCCGAGACGTAAGGGGTAGACAGCATTCCTGGTTTTGTTCAAATTTTTGGTGAAAATTCACGTTTTTCATTGGAAAATCAAAATTTTTGTTCAGCATAATTTTCTGTGACACCGTAGTTGGCTAGCTCGCGCGGAGACGCGTCTTTCGATACCTCGCTCGTGCGCCTAGCGTATATAGCCACCTTAATACATAGAATTTCGATTTGTTCTATGTAATTTGTATGTATCAAAGTTTACCTAACCGAACCAAGTTTGCATAGGATCGTCATAACTTTGCTTCCAGGTGACGCATTTCGACGCTGTTTTCAGCTGAGTAATTCATATTTAGGCCACCCGAGACCGTCCGAGTGGAAATTGTGACGAAAACGCGAAAAAATTTTCTTTTCGCCTATAGACTTGGAAAATTCTCAAAATTTTTATGCTGGTTACATAGTTTAATTTTTATTTCAAAATTCTTACATTAAAACACGTTCAAATTAGTTTCAATAGATACTTACCTGCCTTACCTGCATTCCGGTGCGCGTTACGCGAGTCCGAGACGTAAGGGGTAGACAGCATTCCTGGTTTTGTTCAAATTTTTGGTGAAAATTCACGTTTTTCATTGGAAAATCAAAATTTTTGTTCAGCATAATTTTCTGTGACACCGTAGTTGGCTAGCTCGCGCGGAGACGCGTCTTTCGATACCTCGCTCGTGCGCCTAGCGTATATAGCCACCTTAATACATAGAATTTCGATTTGTTCTATGTAATTTGTATGTATCAAAGTTTACCTAACCGAACCAAGTTTGCATAGGATCGTCATAACTTTGCTTCCAGGTGACGCATTTCGACGCTGTTTTCAGCTGAGTAATTCATATTTAGGCCACCCGAGACCGTCCGAGTGGAAATTGTGACGAAAACGCGAAAAAATTTTCTTTTCGCCTATAGACTTGGAAAATTCTCAAAATTTTTATGCTGGTTACATAGTTTAATTTTTATTTCAAAATTCTTACATTAAAACACGTTCAAATTAGTTTCAATAGATACTTACCTGCCTTACCTGCATTCCGGTGCGCGTTACGCGAGTCCGAGACGTAAGGGGTAGACAGCATTCCTGGTTTTGTTCAAATTTTTGGTGAAAATTCACGTTTTTCATTGGAAAATCAAAATTTTTGTTCAGCATAATTTTCTGTGACACCGTAGTTGGCTAGCTCGCGCGGAGACGCGTCTTTCGATACCTCGCTCGTGCGCCTAGCGTATATAGCCACCTTAATACATAGAATTTCGATTTGTTCTATGTAATTTGTATGTATCAAAGTTTACCTAACCGAACCAAGTTTGCATAGGATCGTCATAACTTTGCTTCCAGGTGACGCATTTCGACGCTGTTTTCAGCTGAGTAATTCATATTTAGGCCACCCGAGACCGTCCGAGTGGAAATTGTGACGAAAACGCGAAAAAATTTTCTTTTCGCCTATAGACTTGGAAAATTCTCAAAATTTTTATGCTGGTTACATAGTTTAATTTTTATTTCAAAATTCTTACATTAAAACACGTTCAAATTAGTTTCAATAGATACTTACCTGCCTTACCTGCATTCCGGTGCGCGTTACGCGAGTCCGAGACGTAAGGGGTAGACAGCATTCCTGGTTTTGTTCAAATTTTTGGTGAAAATTCACGTTTTTCATTGGAAAATCAAAATTTTTGTTCAGCATAATTTTCTGTGACACCGTAGTTGGCTAGCTCGCGCGGAGACGCGTCTTTCGATACCTCGCTCGTGCGCCTAGCGTATATAGCCACCTTAATACATAGAATTTCGATTTGTTCTATGTAATTTGTATGTATCAAAGTTTACCTAACCGAACCAAGTTTGCATAGGATCGTCATAACTTTGCTTCCAGGTGACGCATTTCGACGCTGTTTTCAGCTGAGTAATTCATATTTAGGCCACCCGAGACCGTCCGAGTGGAAATTGTGACGAAAACGCGAAAAAATTTTCTTTTCGCCTATAGACTTGGAAAATTCTCAAAATTTTTATGCTGGTTACATAGTTTAATTTTTATTTCAAAATTCTTACATTAAAACACGTTCAAATTAGTTTCAATAGATACTTACCTGCCTTACCTGCATTCCGGTGCGCGTTACGCGAGTCCGAGACGTAAGGGGTAGACAGCATTCCTGGTTTTGTTCAAATTTTTGGTGAAAATTCACGTTTTTCATTGGAAAATCAAAATTTTTGTTCAGCATAATTTTCTGTGACACCGTAGTTGGCTAGCTCGCGCGGAGACGCGTCTTTCGATACCTCGCTCGTGCGCCTAGCGTATATAGCCACCTTAATACATAGAATTTCGATTTGTTCTATGTAATTTGTATGTATCAAAGTTTACCTAACCGAACCAAGTTTGCATAGGATCGTCATAACTTTGCTTCCAGGTGACGCATTTCGACGCTGTTTTCAGCTGAGTAATTCATATTTAGGCCACCCGAGACCGTCCGAGTGGAAATTGTGACGAAAACGCGAAAAAATTTTCTTTTCGCCTATAGACTTGGAAAATTCTCAAAATTTTTATGCTGGTTACATAGTTTAATTTTTATTTCAAAATTCTTACATTAAAACACGTTCAAATTAGTTTCAATAGATACTTACCTGCCTTACCTGCATTCCGGTGCGCGTTACGCGAGTCCGAGACGTAAGGGGTAGACAGCATTCCTGGTTTTGTTCAAATTTTTGGTGAAAATTCACGTTTTTCATTGGAAAATCAAAATTTTTGTTCAGCATAATTTTCTGTGACACCGTAGTTGGCTAGCTCGCGCGGAGACGCGTCTTTCGATACCTCGCTCGTGCGCCTAGCGTATATAGCCACCTTAATACATAGAATTTCGATTTGTTCTATGTAATTTGTATGTATCAAAGTTTACCTAACCGAACCAAGTTTGCATAGGATCGTCATAACTTTGCTTCCAGGTGACGCATTTCGACGCTGTTTTCAGCTGAGTAATTCATATTTAGGCCACCCGAGACCGTCCGAGTGGAAATTGTGACGAAAACGCGAAAAAATTTTCTTTTCGCCTATAGACTTGGAAAATTCTCAAAATTTTTATGCTGGTTACATAGTTTAATTTTTATTTCAAAATTCTTACATTAAAACACGTTCAAATTAGTTTCAATAGATACTTACCTGCCTTACCTGCATTCCGGTGCGCGTTACGCGAGTCCGAGACGTAAGGGGTAGACAGCATTCCTGGTTTTGTTCAAATTTTTGGTGAAAATTCACGTTTTTCATTGGAAAATCAAAATTTTTGTTCAGCATAATTTTCTGTGACACCGTAGTTGGCTAGCTCGCGCGGAGACGCGTCTTTCGATACCTCGCTCGTGCGCCTAGCGTATATAGCCACCTTAATACATAGAATTTCGATTTGTTCTATGTAATTTGTATGTATCAAAGTTTACCTAACCGAACCAAGTTTGCATAGGATCGTCATAACTTTGCTTCCAGGTGACGCATTTCGACGCTGTTTTCAGCTGAGTAATTCATATTTAGGCCACCCGAGACCGTCCGAGTGGAAATTGTGACGAAAACGCGAAAAAATTTTCTTTTCGCCTATAGACTTGGAAAATTCTCAAAATTTTTATGCTGGTTACATAGTTTAATTTTTATTTCAAAATTCTTACATTAAAACACGTTCAAATTAGTTTCAATAGATACTTACCTGCCTTACCTGCATTCCGGTGCGCGTTACGCGAGTCCGAGACGTAAGGGGTAGACAGCATTCCTGGTTTTGTTCAAATTTTTGGTGAAAATTCACGTTTTTCATTGGAAAATCAAAATTTTTGTTCAGCATAATTTTCTGTGACACCGTAGTTGGCTAGCTCGCGCGGAGACGCGTCTTTCGATACCTCGCTCGTGCGCCTAGCGTATATAGCCACCTTAATACATAGAATTTCGATTTGTTCTATGTAATTTGTATGTATCAAAGTTTACCTAACCGAACCAAGTTTGCATAGGATCGTCATAACTTTGCTTCCAGGTGACGCATTTCGACGCTGTTTTCAGCTGAGTAATTCATATTTAGGCCACCCGAGACCGTCCGAGTGGAAATTGTGACGAAAACGCGAAAAAATTTTCTTTTCGCCTATAGACTTGGAAAATTCTCAAAATTTTTATGCTGGTTACATAGTTTAATTTTTATTTCAAAATTCTTACATTAAAACACGTTCAAATTAGTTTCAATAGATACTTACCTGCCTTACCTGCATTCCGGTGCGCGTTACGCGAGTCCGAGACGTAAGGGGTAGACAGCATTCCTGGTTTTGTTCAAATTTTTGGTGAAAATTCACGTTTTTCATTGGAAAATCAAAATTTTTGTTCAGCATAATTTTCTGTGACACCGTAGTTGGCTAGCTCGCGCGGAGACGCGTCTTTCGATACCTCGCTCGTGCGCCTAGCGTATATAGCCACCTTAATACATAGAATTTCGATTTGTTCTATGTAATTTGTATGTATCAAAGTTTACCTAACCGAACCAAGTTTCTGTACGAGGGGTACAGAGTGGCGAAGACCGCCCTCCGAGATGAGATCCTGCGGGCCAGAGTAGTGGCCCGCGAGGAGTCGCTGGAGACTCTGAACAGAGACCCGTGGGGACGCCCCTACAAAACGGTGCGGGATAAAATCCGCCCGTGGGCTCCCCCGCTGACGCAGAGTCTCCGGCCTCATCTCGTGCAGGACGTGGTGAGCGCTCTGTTCCCCTCACGAGGGGAGCACGCTCCCCCGCCTATGGCTCCGCCTCCTGCGGTGCCCGATGCGGACCACACCGACGACGACTACGACTCTCCAGAGGTGACCGAGGTAGACCTGAGAGTGGCGGTACGTAGGCTGAGTGCCAAGAATACCGCCCCAGGACCCGACGGCTTGCCCGGCAAAGCCTGGGTCCTGGCCTTGCAGGCTCTCGGGCCTCGACTAAGAGGGCTCCTAAGCGCATGCTTGGAGGAGGGCCAGTTCCCACTTCGCTGGAAGACGGGGAAACTGGTCCTCATTAAGAAGCCGGGGCGCCCAGCGGACTCTCCGTCCGCTTACCGGCCCATTGTGCTGCTCGACGAGGTGGGCAAGCTCTTTGAGAGAGTAATTGCAGACCGCCTCGTCGGGCGGTTGGTGCGGGTGGGGCCGGATTTGGCGGAGAGCCAGTTTGGTTTCCGCAAGGGGCGCTCCACGGTGGATGCCATCATGCGCGTGCGAGCCCTCACGACGGGGGATGCTGTGGCCCGGGGTGGGGTCGTCTTGGCGGTGTCATTAGACATCGCCAATGCCTTCAACACCCTGCCCTGGAGTTGCATAAGGGAGGCACTCCGTTATCACCGGATGCCGACCTACCTCTGTCGTGTGGTCGAGGCCTATTTGACGGACAGGGCCGTCATCTACCCCGGTCACCTCGGAGAGTGGAACCGGCGAGAGATGTCGTGCGGTGTCCCACAGGGATCGGTCCTGGGACCGCATCTGTGGGACATCGGATACGACTGGGTGCTGCGCGCCGACCTCCCTAGCGGCGTCAGTGTAGTTTGCTACGCTGACGACACGCTGGTCCTGGCGCAGGGGAGGTCGTACCAGGCGGCGGCCGACTTAGCGACACACGGGGTTGCGACAATCGTGGATAGGATCCGGCAACTGGGACTCGAGGTGGCATTGCACAAGTCCGAGGCCATGTGGTTTCATGGTCCTCGGAATGCGCCACCGACGGGTTCCCAGATAACGGTGGGAGGGGTTCACATCGGCGTCGAGTCGACGATGAAGTACCTAGGACTCGTCCTCGACAGCCGGTGGAACTTCGCGGAACATTTCCGCCGTTTGGCTCCCAGACTGGAGCGGGCCGGGGCTGCGTTGAAGCGGCTCTTGCCCAATCTAGGGGGGCCAAACGCCTCCTGCCGGAGGCTCTACGCGGGGATCGTGCGGTCCATGGCCCTATACGGGGCGCCGGTGTGGGCGCCTACATTGAGGCGCCAACCAGCTCGCCGGTTGAGGGCGTCCCATAGGGTCATGGCGATCAGAATGATCCGGGGATATCGCACGATCTCCGGCGAGGCGGCGGGCCTCCTTGCCGGATTACCGCCATGGGATCTGGAGGCAAAGGTCCTCGCGCAAATCTGGGAGTGGCGCGAGGAGGCCAAACGCCGGGGCGTAACTCCGCTGCCGCAGGAAATCGCGGCACAGCGGACAGAGCTCCGGCGGGATCTCATGGTGACATGGAGAGAGCGATTGTCGCAACCCAGTGCTGGGCACGCCACGATTGCGGCGGTAAGTCCCCTCTTTGAGGAGTGGTTTGAGAGGCGGCATGGCGTCCTCACCTTCCGCCTGACGCAGGTCCTCACCGGACACGGTTGTTTCGGGAGGTTCCTGTTTCGGATAGGGCGGGAGGAAACGCCCGGGTGTTTCCACTGCGAAGATCGCCCTGAGGACACGGTGGAGCACACGGTGGCGGTCTGCCCTGCTTGGGCGGAGCACCGCCGTGTCCTCGTGGAGGCGATCGGCGGCGGCGATCTCTCGCGTCCGGCCCTGGTCCAGGCCATGGTACGGAGCGAGAGGGCATGGGGAGCCGTCACCTCCTTCAGCGAAGCAGTGATGCTCGCGAAGAGGGAGGCGGCGCACGTGAGGGAGAGGCAGCATATGCGCCCTCGCGACCCCAGCCGCCGCAGGATACGGAGACGCCCTGGGCGTCGGGAATCCCAGGCCGATTTCCGGCCACCGTAGGCATGGGCTTGCGGACGGCGAGTAATGGGTAGCTCGCTGTCCGGTAAGGACCAAGCCCAAGTCGACGGCGCGTTGTGTTCCACGCGCGCCTCAAAGAGATGTCAGCACAAATAGTGATGGGACCCGCAAGGGTCGATGCCTGCCAGGGGTGCGGGTTTGTTCGAAAGAGACACCACAGCCCCTGGCTTAAGGGCTACTGAAGGAACACGGGTGGGTTTTAGTCAGTAAAAGTCTGACACGCCCTCCTGCTCCACCCAGAGCGGGAGAAGTTATTTGATGATTTCCCACCCAAAAAAAAAAAAAAAAAAAAAAAAAAAAAAAAAAAACCGAACCAAGTTTGCATAGGATCGTCATAACTTTGCTTCCAGGTGACGCATTTCGACGCTGTTTTCAGCTGAGTAATTCATATTTAGGCCACCCGAGACCGTCCGAGTGGAAATTGTGACGAAAACGCGAAAAAATTTTCTTTTCGCCTATAGACTTGGAAAATTCTCAAAATTTTTATGCTGGTTACATAGTTTAATTTTTATTTCAAAATTCTTACATTAAAACACGTTCAAATTAGTTTCAATAGATACTTACCTGCCTTACCTGCATTCCGGTGCGCGTTACGCGAGTCCGAGACGTAAGGGGTAGACAGCATTCCTGGTTTTGTTCAAATTTTTGGTGAAAATTCACGTTTTTCATTGGAAAATCAAAATTTTTGTTCAGCATAATTTTCTGTGACACCGTAGTTGGCTAGCTCGCGCGGAGACGCGTCTTTCGATACCTCGCTCGTGCGCCTAGCGTATATAGCCACCTTAATACATAGAATTTCGATTTGTTCTATGTAATTTGTATGTTTCAAAGTTTACCTAACCGAACCAAGTTTGCATAGGATCGTCATAACTTTGCTTCCAGGTGACGCATTTCGACGCTGTTTTCAGCTGAGTAATTCATATTTAGGCCACCCGAGACCGTCCGAGTGGAAATTGTGACGAAAACGCGAAAAAATTTTCTTTTCGCCTATAGACTTGGAAAATTCTCAAAATTTTTATGCTGGTTACATAGTTTAATTTTTATTTCAAAATTCTTACATTAAAACACGTTCAAATTAGTTTCAATAGATACTTACCTGCCTTACCTGCATTCCGGTGCGCGTTACGCGAGTCCGAGACGTAAGGGGTAGACAGCATTCCTGGTTTTGTTCAAATTTTTGGTGAAAATTCACGTTTTTCA
This sequence comes from Polymixis flavicincta, assembly GCA_949987655.1. Taxonomy (NCBI): domain Eukaryota; kingdom Metazoa; phylum Arthropoda; class Insecta; order Lepidoptera; family Noctuidae; genus Polymixis; species Polymixis flavicincta. Next base: position 14,517 of record CATLJQ010000037.1, on the reverse strand, counting down.
TTGGAAAATCAAAATTTTTGTTCAGCATAATTTTCTGTGACACCGTAGTTGGCTAGCTCGCGCGGAGACGCGTCTTTCGATACCTCGCTCGTGCGCCTAGCGTATATAGCCACCTTAATACATAGAATTTCGATTTGTTCTATGTAATTTGTATGTATCAAAGTTTACCTAACCGAACCAAGTTTGCATAGGATCGTCATAACTTTGCTTCCAGGTGACGCATTTCGACGCTGTTTTCAGCTGAGTAATTCATATTTAGGCCACCCGAGACCGTCCGAGTGGAAATTGTGACGAAAACGCGAAAAAATTTTCTTTTCGCCTATAGACTTGGAAAATTCTCAAAATTTTTATGCTGGTTACATAGTTTAATTTTTATTTCAAAATTCTTACATTAAAACACGTTCAAATTAGTTTCAATAGATACTTACCTGCCTTACCTGCATTCCGGTGCGCGTTACGCGAGTCCGAGACGTAAGGGGTAGACAGCATTCCTGGTTTTGTTCAAATTTTTGGTGAAAATTCACGTTTTTCATTGGAAAATCAAAATTTTTGTTCAGCATAATTTTCTGTGACACCGTAGTTGGCTAGCTCGCGCGGAGACGCGTCTTTCGATACCTCGCTCGTGCGCCTAGCGTATATAGCCACCTTAATACATAGAATTTCGATTTGTTCTATGTAATTTGTACGTATCAAAGTTTACCTAACCGAACCAAGTTTGCATAGGATCGTCATAACTTTGCTTCCAGGTGACGCATTTCGACGCTGTTTTCAGCTGAGTAATTCATATTTAGGCCACCCGAGACCGTCCGAGTGGAAATTGTGACGAAAACGCGAAAAAATTTTCTTTTCGCCTATAGACTTGGAAAATTCTCAAATTTTTTATGCTGGTTACATAGTTTAATTTTTATTTCAAAATTCTTACATTAAAACACGTTCAAATTAGTTTCAATAGATACTTACCTGCCTTACCTGCATTCCGGTGCGCGTTACGCGAGTCCGAGACGTAAGGGGTAGACAGCATTCCTGGTTTTGTTCAAATTTTTGGTGAAAATTCACGTTTTTCATTGGAAAATCAAAATTTTTGTTCAGCATAATTTTCTGTGACACCGTAGTTGGCTAGCTCGCGCGGAGACGCGTCTTTCGATACCTCGCTCGTGCGCCTAGCGTATATAGCCACCTTAATACATAGAATTTCGATTTGTTCTATGTAATTTGTACGTATCAAAGTTTACCTAACCGAACCAAGTTTGCATAGGATCGTCATAACTTTGCTTCCAGGTGACGCATTTCGACGCTGTTTTCAGCTGAGTAATTCATATTTAGGCCACCCGAGACCGTCCGAGTGGAAATTGTGACGAAAACGCGAAAAAATTTTCTTTTCGCCTATAGACTTGGAAAATTCTCAAAATTTTTATGCTGGTTACATAGTTTAATTTTTATTTCAAAATTCTTACATTAAAACACGTTCAAATTAGTTTCAATAGATACTTACCTGCCTTACCTGCATTCCGGTGCGCGTTACGCGAGTCCGAGACGTAAGGGGTAGACAGCATTCCTGGTTTTGTTCAAATTTTTGGTGAAAATTCACGTTTTTCATTGGAAAATCAAAATTTTTGTTCAGCATAATTTTCTGTGACACCGTAGTTGGCTAGCTCGCGCGGAGACGCGTCTTTCGATACCTCGCTCGTGCGCCTAGCGTATATAGCCACCTTAATACATAGAATTTCGATTTGTTCTATGTAATTTGTATGTATCAAAGTTTACCTAACCGAACCAAGTTTGCATAGGATCGTCATAACTTTGCTTCCAGGTGACGCATTTCGACGCTGTTTTCAGCTGAGTAATTCATATTTAGGCCACCCGAGACCGTCCGAGTGGAAATTGTGACGAAAACGCGAAAAAATTTTCTTTTCGCCTATAGACTTGGAAAATTCTCAAAATTTTTATGCTGGTTACATAGTTTAATTTTTATTTCAAAATTCTTACATTAAAACACGTTCAAATTAGTTTCAATAGATACTTACCTGCCTTACCTGCATTCCGGTGCGCGTTACGCGAGTCCGAGACGTAAGGGGTAGACAGCATTCCTGGTTTTGTTCAAATTTTTGGTGAAAATTCACGTTTTTCATTGGAAAATCAAAATTTTTGTTCAGCATAATTTTCTGTGACACCGTAGTTGGCTAGCTCGCGCGGAGACGCGTCTTTCGATACCTCGCTCGTGCGCCTAGCGTATATAGCCACCTTAATACATAGAATTTCGATTTGTTCTATGTAATTTGTATGTATCAAAGTTTACCTAACCGAACCAAGTTTGCATAGGATCGTCATAACTTTGCTTCCAGGTGACGCATTTCGACGCTGTTTTCAGCTGAGTAATTCATATTTAGGCCACCCGAGACCGTCCGAGTGGAAATTGTGACGAAAACGCGAAAAAATTTTCTTTTCGCCTATAGACTTGGAAAATTCTCAAAATTTTTATGCTGGTTACATAGTTTAATTTTTATTTCAAAATTCTTACATTAAAACACGTTCAAATTAGTTTCAATAGATACTTACCTGCCTTACCTGCATTCCGGTGCGCGTTACGCGAGTCCGAGACGTAAGGGGTAGACAGCATTCCTGGTTTTGTTCAAATTTTTGGTGAAAATTCACGTTTTTCATTGGAAAATCAAAATTTTTGTTCAGCATAATTTTCTGTGACACCGTAGTTGGCTAGCTCGCGCGGAGACGCGTCTTTCGATACCTCGCTCGTGCGCCTAGCGTATATAGCCACCTTAATACATAGAATTTCGATTTGTTCTATGTAATTTGTATGTATCAAAGTTTACCTAACCGAACCAAGTTTGCATAGGATCGTCATAACTTTGCTTCCAGGTGACGCATTTCGACGCTGTTTTCAGCTGAGTAATTCATATTTAGGCCACCCGAGACCGTCCGAGTGGAAATTGTGACGAAAACGCGAAAAAATTTTCTTTTCGCCTATAGACTTGGAAAATTCTCAAAATTTTTATGCTGGTTACATAGTTTAATTTTTATTTCAAAATTCTTACATTAAAACACGTTCAAATTAGTTTCAATAGATACTTACCTGCCTTACCTGCATTCCGGTGCGCGTTACGCGAGTCCGAGACGTAAGGGGTAGACAGCATTCCTGGTTTTGTTCAAATTTTTGGTGAAAATTCACGTTTTTCATTGGAAAATCAAAATTTTTGTTCAGCATAATTTTCTGTGACACCGTAGTTGGCTAGCTCGCGCGGAGACGCGTCTTTCGATACCTCGCTCGTGCGCCTAGCGTATATAGCCACCTTAATACATAGAATTTCGATTTGTTCTATGTAATTTGTATGTATCAAAGTTTACCTAACCGAACCAAGTTTGCATAGGATCGTCATAACTTTGCTTCCAGGTGACGCATTTCGACGCTGTTTTCAGCTGAGTAATTCATATTTAGGCCACCCGAGACCGTCCGAGTGGAAATTGTGACGAAAACGCGAAAAAATTTTCTTTTCGCCTATAGACTTGGAAAATTCTCAAAATTTTTATGCTGGTTACATAGTTTAATTTTTATTTCAAAATTCTTACATTAAAACACGTTCAAATTAGTTTCAATAGATACTTACCTGCCTTACCTGCATTCCGGTGCGCGTTACGCGAGTCCGAGACGTAAGGGGTAGACAGCATTCCTGGTTTTGTTCAAATTTTTGGTGAAAATTCACGTTTTTCATTGGAAAATCAAAATTTTTGTTCAGCATAATTTTCTGTGACACCGTAGTTGGCTAGCTCGCGCGGAGACGCGTCTTTCGATACCTCGCTCGTGCGCCTAGCGTATATAGCCACCTTAATACATAGAATTTCGATTTGTTCTATGTAATTTGTATGTATCAAAGTTTACCTAACCGAACCAAGTTTGCATAGGATCGTCATAACTTTGCTTCCAGGTGACGCATTTCGACGCTGTTTTCAGCTGAGTAATTCATATTTAGGCCACCCGAGACCGTCCGAGTGGAAATTGTGACGAAAACGCGAAAAAATTTTCTTTTCGCCTATAGACTTGGAAAATTCTCAAAATTTTTATGCTGGTTACATAGTTTAATTTTTATTTCAAAATTCTTACATTAAAACACGTTCAAATTAGTTTCAATAGATACTTACCTGCCTTACCTGCATTCCGGTGCGCGTTACGCGAGTCCGAGACGTAAGGGGTAGACAGCATTCCTGGTTTTGTTCAAATTTTTGGTGAAAATTCACGTTTTTCATTGGAAAATCAAAATTTTTGTTCAGCATAATTTTCTGTGACACCGTAGTTGGCTAGCTCGCGCGGAGACGCGTCTTTCGATACCTCGCTCGTGCGCCTAGCGTATATAGCCACCTTAATACATAGAATTTCGATTTGTTCTATGTAATTTGTATGTATCAAAGTTTACCTAACCGAACCAAGTTTGCATAGGATCGTCATAACTTTGCTTCCAGGTGACGCATTTCGACGCTGTTTTCAGCTGAGTAATTCATATTTAGGCCACCCGAGACCGTCCGAGTGGAAATTGTGACGAAAACGCGAAAAAATTTTCTTTTCGCCTATAGACTTGGAAAATTCTCAAAATTTTTATGCTGGTTACATAGTTTAATTTTTATTTCAAAATTCTTACATTAAAACACGTTCAAATTAGTTTCAATAGATACTTACCTGCCTTACCTGCATTCCGGTGCGCGTTACGCGAGTCCGAGACGTAAGGGGTAGACAGCATTCCTGGTTTTGTTCAAATTTTTGGTGAAAATTCACGTTTTTCATTGGAAAATCAAAATTTTTGTTCAGCATAATTTTCTGTGACACCGTAGTTGGCTAGCTCGCGCGGAGACGCGTCTTTCGATACCTCGCTCGTGCGCCTAGCGTATATAGCCACCTTAATACATAGAATTTCGATTTGTTCTATGTAATTTGTATGTATCAAAGTTTACCTAACCGAACCAAGTTTGCATAGGATCGTCATAACTTTGCTTCCAGGTGACGCATTTCGACGCTGTTTTCAGCTGAGTAATTCATATTTAGGCCACCCGAGACCGTCCGAGTGGAAATTGTGACGAAAACGCGAAAAAATTTTCTTTTCGCCTATAGACTTGGAAAATTCTCAAAATTTTTATGCTGGTTACATAGTTTAATTTTTATTTCAAAATTCTTACATTAAAACACGTTCAAATTAGTTTCAATAGATACTTACCTGCCTTACCTGCATTCCGGTGCGCGTTACGCGAGTCCGAGACGTAAGGGGTAGACAGCATTCCTGGTTTTGTTCAAATTTTTGGTGAAAATTCACGTTTTTCATTGGAAAATCAAAATTTTTGTTCAGCATAATTTTCTGTGACACCGTAGTTGGCTAGCTCGCGCGGAGACGCGTCTTTCGATACCTCGCTCGTGCGCCTAGCGTATATAGCCACCTTAATACATAGAATTTCGATTTGTTCTATGTAATTTGTATGTATCAAAGTTTACCTAACCGAACCAAGTTTGCATAGGATCGTCATAACTTTGCTTCCAGGTGACGCATTTCGACGCTGTTTTCAGCTGAGTAATTCATATTTAGGCCACCCGAGACCGTCCGAGTGGAAATTGTGACGAAAACGCGAAAAAATTTTCTTTTCGCCTATAGACTTGGAAAATTCTCAAAATTTTTATGCTGGTTACATAGTTTAATTTTTATTTCAAAATTCTTACATTAAAACACGTTCAAATTAGTTTCAATAGATACTTACCTGCCTTACCTGCATTCCGGTGCGCGTTACGCGAGTCCGAGACGTAAGGGGTAGACAGCATTCCTGGTTTTGTTCAAATTTTTGGTGAAAATTCACGTTTTTCATTGGAAAATCAAAATTTTTGTTCAGCATAATTTTCTGTGACACCGTAGTTGGCTAGCTCGCGCGGAGACGCGTCTTTCGATACCTCGCTCGTGCGCCTAGCGTATATAGCCACCTTAATACATAGAATTTCGATTTGTTCTATGTAATTTGTATGTATCAAAGTTTACCTAACCGAACCAAGTTTGCATAGGATCGTCATAACTTTGCTTCCAGGTGACGCATTTCGACGCTGTTTTCAGCTGAGTAATTCATATTTAGGCCACCCGAGACCGTCCGAGTGGAAATTGTGACGAAAACGCGAAAAAATTTTCTTTTCGCCTATAGACTTGGAAAATTCTCAAAATTTTTATGCTGGTTACATAGTTTAATTTTTATTTCAAAATTCTTACATTAAAACACGTTCAAATTAGTTTCAATAGATACTTACCTGCCTTACCTGCATTCCGGTGCGCGTTACGCGAGTCCGAGACGTAAGGGGTAGACAGCATTCCTGGTTTTGTTCAAATTTTTGGTGAAAATTCACGTTTTTCATTGGAAAATCAAAATTTTTGTTCAGCATAATTTTCTGTGACACCGTAGTTGGCTAGCTCGCGCGGAGACGCGTCTTTCGATACCTCGCTCGTGCGCCTAGCGTATATAGCCACCTTAATACATAGAATTTCGATTTGTTCTATGTAATTTGTATGTATCAAAGTTTACCTAACCGAACCAAGTTTGCATAGGATCGTCATAACTTTGCTTCCAGGTGACGCATTTCGACGCTGTTTTCAGCTGAGTAATTCATATTTAGGCCACCCGAGACCGTCCGAGTGGAAATTGTGACGAAAACGCGAAAAAATTTTCTTTTCGCCTATAGACTTGGAAAATTCTCAAAATTTTTATGCTGGTTACATAGTTTAATTTTTATTTCAAAATTCTTACATTAAAACACGTTCAAATTAGTTTCAATAGATACTTACCTGCCTTACCTGCATTCCGGTGCGCGTTACGCGAGTCCGAGACGTAAGGGGTAGACAGCATTCCTGGTTTTGTTCAAATTTTTGGTGAAAATTCACGTTTTTCATTGGAAAATCAAAATTTTTGTTCAGCATAATTTTCTGTGACACCGTAGTTGGCTAGCTCGCGCGGAGACGCGTCTTTCGATACCTCGCTCGTGCGCCTAGCGTATATAGCCACCTTAATACATAGAATTTCGATTTGTTCTATGTAATTTGTATGTATCAAAGTTTACCTAACCGAACCAAGTTTGCATAGGATCGTCATAACTTTGCTTCCAGGTGACGCATTTCGACGCTGTTTTCAGCTGAGTAATTCATATTTAGGCCACCCGAGACCGTCCGAGTGGAAATTGTGACGAAAACGCGAAAAAATTTTCTTTTCGCCTATAGACTTGGAAAATTCTCAAAATTTTTATGCTGGTTACATAGTTTAATTTTTATTTCAAAATTCTTACATTAAAACACGTTCAAATTAGTTTCAATAGATACTTACCTGCCTTACCTGCATTCCGGTGCGCGTTACGCGAGTCCGAGACGTAAGGGGTAGACAGCATTCCTGGTTTTGTTCAAATTTTTGGTGAAAATTCACGTTTTTCATTGGAAAATCAAAATTTTTGTTCAGCATAATTTTCTGTGACACCGTAGTTGGCTAGCTCGCGCGGAGACGCGTCTTTCGATACCTCGCTCGTGCGCCTAGCGTATATAGCCACCTTAATACATAGAATTTCGATTTGTTCTATGTAATTTGTATGTATCAAAGTTTACCTAACCGAACCAAGTTTGCATAGGATCGTCATAACTTTGCTTCCAGGTGACGCATTTCGACGCTGTTTTCAGCTGAGTAATTCATATTTAGGCCACCCGAGACCGTCCGAGTGGAAATTGTGACGAAAACGCGAAAAAATTTTCTTTTCGCCTATAGACTTGGAAAATTCTCAAAATTTTTATGCTGGTTACATAGTTTAATTTTTATTTCAAAATTCTTACATTAAAACACGTTCAAATTAGTTTCAATAGATACTTACCTGCCTTACCTGCATTCCGGTGCGCGTTACGCGAGTCCGAGACGTAAGGGGTAGACAGCATTCCTGGTTTTGTTCAAATTTTTGGTGAAAATTCACGTTTTTCATTGGAAAATCAAAATTTTTGTTCAGCATAATTTTCTGTGACACCGTAGTTGGCTAGCTCGCGCGGAGACGCGTCTTTCGATACCTCGCTCGTGCGCCTAGCGTATATAGCCACCTTAATACATAGAATTTCGATTTGTTCTATGTAATTTGTATGTATCAAAGTTTACCTAACCGAACCAAGTTTGCATAGGATCGTCATAACTTTGCTTCCAGGTGACGCATTTCGACGCTGTTTTCAGCTGAGTAATTCATATTTAGGCCACCCGAGACCGTCCGAGTGGAAATTGTGACGAAAACGCGAAAAAATTTTCTTTTCGCCTATAGACTTGGAAAATTCTCAAAATTTTTATGCTGGTTACATAGTTTAATTTTTATTTCAAAATTCTTACATTAAAACACGTTCAAATTAGTTTCAATAGATACTTACCTGCCTTACCTGCATTCCGGTGCGCGTTACGCGAGTCCGAGACGTAAGGGGTAGACAGCATTCCTGGTTTTGTTCAAATTTTTGGTGAAAATTCACGTTTTTCATTGGAAAATCAAAATTTTTGTTCAGCATAATTTTCTGTGACACCGTAGTTGGCTAGCTCGCGCGGAGACGCGTCTTTCGATACCTCGCTCGTGCGCCTAGCGTATATAGCCACCTTAATACATAGAATTTCGATTTGTTCTATGTAATTTGTATGTATCAAAGTTTACCTAACCGAACCAAGTTTGCATAGGATCGTCATAACTTTGCTTCCAGGTGACGCATTTCGACGCTGTTTTCAGCTGAGTAATTCATATTTAGGCCACCCGAGACCGTCCGAGTGGAAATTGTGACGAAAACGCGAAAAAATTTTCTTTTCGCCTATAGACTTGGAAAATTCTCAAAATTTTTATGCTGGTTACATAGTTTAATTTTTATTTCAAAATTCTTACATTAAAACACGTTCAAATTAGTTTCAATAGATACTTACCTGCCTTACCTGCATTCCGGTGCGCGTTACGCGAGTCCGAGACGTAAGGGGTAGACAGCATTCCTGGTTTTGTTCAAATTTTTGGTGAAAATTCACGTTTTTCATTGGAAAATCAAAATTTTTGTTCAGCATAATTTTCTGTGACACCGTAGTTGGCTAGCTCGCGCGGAGACGCGTCTTTCGATACCTCGCTCGTGCGCCTAGCGTATATAGCCACCTTAATACATAGAATTTCGATTTGTTCTATGTAATTTGTATGTATCAAAGTTTACCTAACCGAACCAAGTTTGCATAGGATCGTCATAACTTTGCTTCCAGGTGACGCATTTCGACGCTGTTTTCAGCTGAGTAATTCATATTTAGGCCACCCGAGACCGTCCGAGTGGAAATTGTGACGAAAACGCGAAAAAATTTTCTTTTCGCCTATAGACTTGGAAAATTCTCAAAATTTTTATGCTGGTTACATAGTTTAATTTTTATTTCAAAATTCTTACATTAAAACACGTTCAAATTAGTTTCAATAGATACTTACCTGCCTTACCTGCATTCCGGTGCGCGTTACGCGAGTCCGAGACGTAAGGGGTAGACAGCATTCCTGGTTTTGTTCAAATTTTTGGTGAAAATTCACGTTTTTCATTGGAAAATCAAAATTTTTGTTCAGCATAATTTTCTGTGACACCGTAGTTGGCTAGCTCGCGCGGAGACGCGTCTTTCGATACCTCGCTCGTGCGCCTAGCGTATATAGCCACCTTAATACATAGAATTTCGATTTGTTCTATGTAATTTGTACGTATCAAAGTTTACCTAACCGAACCAAGTTTGCATAGGATCGTCATAACTTTGCTTCCAGGTGACGCATTTCGACGCTGTTTTCAGCTGAGTAATTCATATTTAGGCCACCCGAGACCGTCCGAGTGGAAATTGTGACGAAAACGCGAAAAAATTTTCTTTTCGCCTATAGACTTGGAAAATTCTCAAATTTTTTATGCTGGTTACATAGTTTAATTTTTATTTCAAAATTCTTACATTAAAACACGTTCAAATTAGTTTCAATAGATACTTACCTGCCTTACCTGCATTCCGGTGCGCGTTACGCGAGTCCGAGACGTAAGGGGTAGACAGCATTCCTGGTTTTGTTCAAATTTTTGGTGAAAATTCACGTTTTTCATTGGAAAATCAAAATTTTTGTTCAGCATAATTTTCTGTGACACCGTAGTTGGCTAGCTCGCGCGGAGACGCGTCTTTCGATACCTCGCTCGTGCGCCTAGCGTATATAGCCACCTTAATACATAGAATTTCGATTTGTTCTATGTAATTTGTACGTATCAAAGTTTACCTAACCGAACCAAGTTTGCATAGGATCGTCATAACTTTGCTTCCAGGTGACGCATTTCGACGCTGTTTTCAGCTGAGTAATTCATATTTAGGCCACCCGAGACCGTCCGAGTGGAAATTGTGACGAAAACGCGAAAAAATTTTCTTTTCGCCTATAGACTTGGAAAATTCTCAAAATTTTTATGCTGGTTACATAGTTTAATTTTTATTTCAAAATTCTTACATTAAAACACGTTCAAATTAGTTTCAATAGATACTTACCTGCCTTACCTGCATTCCGGTGCGCGTTACGCGAGTCCGAGACGTAAGGGGTAGACAGCATTCCTGGTTTTGTTCAAATTTTTGGTGAAAATTCACGTTTTTCATTGGAAAATCAAAATTTTTGTTCAGCATAATTTTCTGTGACACCGTAGTTGGCTAGCTCGCGCGGAGACGCGTCTTTCGATACCTCGCTCGTGCGCCTAGCGTATATAGCCACCTTAATACATAGAATTTCGATTTGTTCTATGTAATTTGTATGTATCAAAGTTTACCTAACCGAACCAAGTTTGCATAGGATCGTCATAACTTTGCTTCCAGGTGACGCATTTCGACGCTGTTTTCAGCTGAGTAATTCATATTTAGGCCACCCGAGACCGTCCGAGTGGAAATTGTGACGAAAACGCGAAAAAATTTTCTTTTCGCCTATAGACTTGGAAAATTCTCAAAATTTTTATGCTGGTTACATAGTTTAATTTTTATTTCAAAATTCTTACATTAAAACACGTTCAAATTAGTTTCAATAGATACTTACCTGCCTTACCTGCATTCCGGTGCGCGTTACGCGAGTCCGAGACGTAAGGGGTAGACAGCATTCCTGGTTTTGTTCAAATTTTGGTGAAAATTCACGTTTTTCATTGGAAAATCAAAATTTTTGTTCAGCATAATTTTCTGTGACACCGTAGTTGGCTAGCTCGCGCGGAGACGCGTCTTTCGATACCTCGCTCGTGCGCCTAGCGTATATAGCCACCTTAATACATAGAATTTCGATTTGTTCTATGTAATTTGTATGTATCAAAGTTTACCTAACCGAACCAAGTTTGCATAGGATCGTCATAACTTTGCTTCCAGGTGACGCATTTCGACGCTGTTTTCAGCTGAGTAATTCATATTTAGGCCACCCGAGACCGTCCGAGTGGAAATTGTGACGAAAACGCGAAAAAATTTTCTTTTCGCCTATAGACTTGGAAAATTCTCAAAATTTTTATGCTGGTTACATAGTTTAATTTTTATTTCAAAATTCTTACATTAAAACACGTTCAAATTAGTTTCAATAGATACTTACCTGCCTTACCTGCATTCCGGTGCGCGTTACGCGAGTCCGAGACGTAAGGGGTAGACAGCATTCCTGGTTTTGTTCAAATTTTTGGTGAAAATTCACGTTTTTCATTGGAAAATCAAAATTTTTGTTCAGCATAATTTTCTGTGACACCGTAGTTGGCTAGCTCGCGCGGAGACGCGTCTTTCGATACCTCGCTCGTGCGCCTAGCGTATATAGCCACCTTAATACATAGAATTTCGATTTGTTCTATGTAATTTGTATGTATCAAAGTTTACCTAACCGAACCAAGTTTGCATAGGATCGTCATAACTTTGCTTCCAGGTGACGCATTTCGACGCTGTTTTCAGCTGAGTAATTCATATTTAGGCCACCCGAGACCGTCCGAGTGGAAATTGTGACGAAAACGCGAAAAAATTTTCTTTTCGCCTATAGACTTGGAAAATTCTCAAAATTTTTATGCTGGTTACATAGTTTAATTTTTATTTCAAAATTCTTACATTAAAACACGTTCAAATTAGTTTCAATAGATACTTACCTGCCTTACCTGCATTCCGGTGCGCGTTACGCGAGTCCGAGACGTAAGGGGTAGACAGCATTCCTGGTTTTGTTCAAATTTTTGGTGAAAATTCACGTTTTTCATTGGAAAATCAAAATTTTTGTTCAGCATAATTTTCTGTGACACCGTAGTTGGCTAGCTCGCGCGGAGACGCGTCTTTCGATACCTCGCTCGTGCGCCTAGCGTATATAGCCACCTTAATACATAGAATTTCGATTTGTTCTATGTAATTTGTATGTATCAAAGTTTACCTAACCGAACCAAGTTTGCATAGGATCGTCATAACTTTGCTTCCAGGTGACGCATTTCGACGCTGTTTTCAGCTGAGTAATTCATATTTAGGCCACCCGAGACCGTCCGAGTGGAAATTGTGACGAAAACGCGAAAAAATTTTCTTTTCGCCTATAGACTTGGAAAATTCTCAAAATTTTTATGCTGGTTACATAGTTTAATTTTTATTTCAAAATTCTTACATTAAAACACGTTCAAATTAGTTTCAATAGATACTTACCTGCCTTACCTGCATTCCGGTGCGCGTTACGCGAGTCCGAGACGTAAGGGGTAGACAGCATTCCTGGTTTTGTTCAAATTTTTGGTGAAAATTCACGGTTTTTCATTGGAAAATCAAAATTTTTGTTCAGCATAATTTTCTGTGACACCGTAGTTGGCTAGCTCGCGCGGAGACGCGTCTTTCGATACCTCGCTCGTGCGCCTAGCGTATATAGCCACCTTAATACATAGAATTTCGATTTGTTCTATGTAATTTGTATGTATCAAAGTTTACCTAACCGAACCAAGTTTGCATAGGATCGTCATAACTTTGCTTCCAGGTGACGCATTTCGACGCTGTTTTCAGCTGAGTAATTCATATTTAGGCCACCCGAGACCGTCCGAGTGGAAATTGTGACGAAAACGCGAAAAAATTTTCTTTTCGCCTATAGACTTGGAAAATTCTCAAAATTTTTATGCTGGTTACATAGTTTAATTTTTATTTCAAAATTCTTACATTAAAACACGTTCAAATTAGTTTCAATAGATACTTACCTGCCTTACCTGCATTCCGGTGCGCGTTACGCGAGTCCGAGACGTAAGGGGTAGACAGCATTCCTGGTTTTGTTCAAATTTTTGGTGAAAATTCACGTTTTTCATTGGAAAATCAAAATTTTTGTTCAGCATAATTTTCTGTGACACCGTAGTTGGCTAGCTCGCGCGGAGACGCGTCTTTCGATACCTCGCTCGTGCGCCCTAGCGTATATAGCCACCTTAATACATAGAATTTCGATTTGTTCTATGTAATTTGTATGTATCAAAGTTTACCTAACCGAACCAAGTTTGCATAGGATCGTCATAACTTTGCTTCCAGGTGACGCATTTCGACGCTGTTTTCAGCTGAGTAATTCATATTTAGCGCCACCCGAGACCGTCCGAGTGGAAATTGTGACGAAAACGCGAAAAAATTTTCTTTTCGCCTATAGACTTGGAAAATTCTCAAATTTTTATGCTGGTTACATAGTTTAATTTTTATTTCAAATTCTTACATTAAAACACGTTCAAATTAGTTTCAATAGATACTTACCTGCCTTACCTGCATTCCGGTGCGCGTTACGCGAGTCCGAGACGTAAGGGGTAGACAGCATTCCTGGTTTTGTTCAAATTTTTGGTGAAAATTCACGTTTTTCATTGAAAATCAAAATTTTTGTTCAGCATAATTTTCTGTGACACCGTAGTTGGCTAGCTCGCGCGGAGACGCGTCTTTCGATACCTCGCTCGTGCGCCTAGCGTATATAGCCACCTTAATACATAGAATTTCGATTTGTTCTATGTAATTTGTATGTATCAAAGTTTACCTAACCGAACCAAGTTTGCATAGGATCGTCATAACTTTGCTTCCAGGTGACGCATTTCGACGCTGTTTTCAGCTGAGTAATTCATATTTAGGCCACCCGAGACCGTCCGAGTGGAAATTGTGACGAAAACGCGAAAAAATTTTCTTTTCGCCTATAGACTTGGAAAATTCTCAAAATTTTTATGCTGGTTACATAGTTTAATTTTTATTTCAAAATTCTTACATTAAAACACGTTCAAATTAGTTTCAATAGATACTTACCTGCCCTTACCTGCATTCCGGTGCGCGTTACGCGAGTCCGAGACGTAAGGGGTAGACAGCATTCCTGGTTTTGTTCAAATTTTTGGTGAAAATTCACGTTTTTCATTGGAAAATCAAAATTTTTGTTCAGCATAATTTTCTGTGACACCGTAGTTGGCTAGCTCGCGCGGAGACGCGTCTTTCGATACCTCGCTCGTGCGCCTAGCGTATATAGCCACCTTAATACATAGAATTTCGATTTGTTCTATGTAATTTGTA
>CATLJQ010000036.1:30000-38733 GCA_949987655.1 Polymixis flavicincta | reverse complement strand
CCGAGGTATGGCAGGTAAGTAATTTATAGCGAAAACAGAAACTAATTATATACAAGGAATTTTTAGAAAAACGAGATTATTGTATTAATTAAAACTGAAAATTACGAAAATTGCATTTTAGCACTTTTTATGAAGACAGATGGATTGTGATCGATAAAAAGGTAGGACAGAGCCTAATTAAAGTTGATAGCGTCGAAAACCGCGTCGAAATCCGAGATCAAAATTTCAAATTCTAATTACTTGTGTGTTTTCATGCATCGGGTATGAAGATTTCGTGGTAGGTATAATAGTAAAAGTTTCACTTTTTTGCAGCTAGACACGCGTGTGAGGTGTCAAAACACGCGTCCGCGCGCGGCCTAACTAACGACGGTGAAATGGACGATAGGTCCGGTACAAAATTTTGAATTTAAGGTAAAAAAACGTGATTTTGTACTACGAAAATACGAAAATCGATTATTTTGGCCCTCCAACCGGCAGATCTGAACGCGCTACACGGTCCAGCCCCGAGGTATGGCAGGTAAGTAATTTATAGCGAAAACAGAAACTAATTATATACAAGGAATTTTAGAAAAACGAGATTATTGTATTAATTAAAACTGAAAATTACGAAAATTGCATTTTAGCACTTTTTATGAAGACAGATGGATTGTGATCGATAAAAAGGTAGGACAGAGCCTAATTAAAGTTGATAGCGTCGAAAACCGCGTCGAAATCCGAGATCAAAATTTCAAATTCTAATTACTTGTGTGTTTTCATGCATCGGGTATGAAGATTTCGTGGTAGGTATAATAGTAAAAGTTTCACTTTTTTGCAGCTAGACACGCGTGTGAGGTGTCAAAACACGCGTCCGCGCGCGGCCTAACTAACGACGGTGAAATGGACGATAGGTCCGGTACAAAATTTTGAATTTAAGGTAAAAAAACGTGATTTTGTACTACGAAAATACGAAAATCGATTATTTTGGCCCTCCAACCGGCAGATCTGAACGCGCTACACGGTCCAGCCCCGAGGTATGGCAGGTAAGTAATTTATAGCGAAAACAGAAACTAATTATATACAAGGAATTTTAGAAAAACGAGATTATTGTATTAATTAAAACTGAAAATTACGAAAATTGCATTTTAGCACTTTTTATGAAGACAGATGGATTGTGATCGATAAAAAGGTAGGACAGAGCCTAATTAAAGTTGATAGCGTCGAAAACCGCGTCGAAATCCGAGATCAAAATTTCAAATTCTAATTACTTGTGTGTTTTCATGCATCGGGTATGAAGATTTCGTGGTAGGTATAATAGTAAAAGTTTCACTTTTTTGCAGCTAGACACGCGTGTGAGGTGTCAAAACACGCGTCCGCGCGCGGCCTAACTAACGACGGTGAAATGGACGATAGGTCCGGTACAAAATTTTGAATTTAAGGTAAAAAAACGTGATTTTGTACTACGAAAATACGAAAATCGATTATTTTGGCCCTCCAACCGGCAGATCTGAACGCGCTACACGGTCCAGCCCCGAGGTATGGCAGGTAAGTAATTTATAGCGAAAACAGAAACTAATTATATACAAGGAATTTTAGAAAAACGAGATTATTGTATTAATTAAAACTGAAAATTACGAAAATTGCATTTTAGCACTTTTTATGAAGACAGATGGATTGTGATCGATAAAAAGGTAGGACAGAGCCTAATTAAAGTTGATAGCGTCGAAAACCGCGTCGAAATCCGAGATCAAAATTTCAAATTCTAATTACTTGTGTGTTTTCATGCATCGGGTATGAAGATTTCGTGGTAGGTATAATAGTAAAAGTTTCACTTTTTTGCAGCTAGACACGCGTGTGAGGTGTCAAAACACGCGTCCGCGCGCGGCCTAACTAACGACGGTGAAATGGACGATAGGTCCGGTACAAAATTTTGAATTTAAGGTAAAAAAACGTGATTTTGTACTACGAAAATACGAAAATCGATTATTTTGGCCCTCCAACCGGCAGATCTGAACGCGCTACACGGTCCAGCCCCGAGGTATGGCAGGTAAGTAATTTATAGCGAAAACAGAAACTAATTATATACAAGGAATTTTAGAAAAACGAGATTATTGTATTAATTAAAACTGAAAATTACGAAAATTGCATTTTAGCACTTTTTATGAAGACAGATGGATTGTGATCGATAAAAAGGTAGGACAGAGCCTAATTAAAGTTGATAGCGTCGAAAACCGCGTCGAAATCCGAGATCAAAATTTCAAATTCTAATTACTTGTGTGTTTTCATGCATCGGGTATGAAGATTTCGTGGTAGGTATAATAGTAAAAGTTTCACTTTTTTGCAGCTAGACACGCGTGTGAGGTGTCAAAACACGCGTCCGCGCGCGGCCTAACTAACGACGGTGAAATGGACGATAGGTCCGGTACAAAATTTTGAATTTAAGGTAAAAAAACGTGATTTTGTACTACGAAAATACGAAAATCGATTATTTTGGCCCTCCAACCGGCAGATCTGAACGCGCTACACGGTCCAGCCCCGAGGTATGGCAGGTAAGTAATTTATAGCGAAAACAGAAACTAATTATATACAAGGAATTTTAGAAAAACGAGATTATTGTATTAATTAAAACTGAAAATTACGAAAATTGCATTTTAGCACTTTTTATGAAGACAGATGGATTGTGATCGATAAAAAGGTAGGACAGAGCCTAATTAAAGTTGATAGCGTCGAAAACCGCGTCGAAATCCGAGATCAAAATTTCAAATTCTAATTACTTGTGTGTTTTCATGCATCGGGTATGAAGATTTCGTGGTAGGTATAATAGTAAAAGTTTCACTTTTTTGCAGCTAGACACGCGTGTGAGGTGTCAAAACACGCGTCCGCGCGCGGCCTAACTAACGACGGTGAAATGGACGATAGGTCCGGTACAAAATTTTGAATTTAAGGTAAAAAAACGTGATTTTGTACTACGAAAATACGAAAATCGATTATTTTGGCCCTCCAACCGGCAGATCTGAACGCGCTACACGGTCCAGCCCCGAGGTATGGCAGGTAAGTAATTTATAGCGAAAACAGAAACTAATTATATACAAGGAATTTTAGAAAAACGAGATTATTGTATTAATTAAAACTGAAAATTACGAAAATTGCATTTTAGCACTTTTTATGAAGACAGATGGATTGTGATCGATAAAAAGGTAGGACAGAGCCTAATTAAAGTTGATAGCGTCGAAAACCGCGTCGAAATCCGAGATCAAAATTTCAAATTCTAATTACTTGTGTGTTTTCATGCATCGGGTATGAAGATTTCGTGGTAGGTATAATAGTAAAAGTTTCACTTTTTTGCAGCTAGACACGCGTGTGAGGTGTCAAAACACGCGTCCGCGCGCGGCCTAACTAACGACGGTGAAATGGACGATAGGTCCGGTACAAAATTTTGAATTTAAGGTAAAAAAACGTGATTTTGTACTACGAAAATACGAAAATCGATTATTTTGGCCCTCCAACCGGCAGATCTGAACGCGCTACACGGTCCAGCCCCGAGGTATGGCAGGTAAGTAATTTATAGCGAAAACAGAAACTAATTATATACAAGGAATTTTAGAAAAACGAGATTATTGTATTAATTAAAACTGAAAATTACGAAAATTGCATTTTAGCACTTTTTATGAAGACAGATGGATTGTGATCGATAAAAAGGTAGGACAGAGCCTAATTAAAGTTGATAGCGTCGAAAACCGCGTCGAAATCCGAGATCAAAATTTCAAATTCTAATTACTTGTGTGTTTTCATGCATCGGGTATGAAGATTTCGTGGTAGGTATAATAGTAAAAGTTTCACTTTTTTGCAGCTAGACACGCGTGTGAGGTGTCAAAACACGCGTCCGCGCGCGGCCTAACTAACGACGGTGAAATGGACGATAGGTCCGGTACAAAATTTTGAATTTAAGGTAAAAAAACGTGATTTTGTACTACGAAAATACGAAAATCGATTATTTTGGCCCTCCAACCGGCAGATCTGAACGCGCTACACGGTCCAGCCCCGAGGTATGGCAGGTAAGTAATTTATAGCGAAAACAGAAACTAATTATATACAAGGAATTTTAGAAAAACGAGATTATTGTATTAATTAAAACTGAAAATTACGAAAATTGCATTTTAGCACTTTTTATGAAGACAGATGGATTGTGATCGATAAAAAGGTAGGACAGAGCCTAATTAAAGTTGATAGCGTCGAAAACCGCGTCGAAATCCGAGATCAAAATTTCAAATTCTAATTACTTGTGTGTTTTCATGCATCGGGTATGAAGATTTCGTGGTAGGTATAATAGTAAAAGTTTCACTTTTTTGCAGCTAGACACGCGTGTGAGGTGTCAAAACACGCGTCCGCGCGCGGCCTAACTAACGACGGTGAAATGGACGATAGGTCCGGTACAAAATTTTGAATTTAAGGTAAAAAAACGTGATTTTGTACTACGAAAATACGAAAATCGATTATTTTGGCCCTCCAACCGGCAGATCTGAACGCGCTACACGGTCCAGCCCCGAGGTATGGCAGGTAAGTAATTTATAGCGAAAACAGAAACTAATTATATACAAGGAATTTTAGAAAAACGAGATTATTGTATTAATTAAAACTGAAAATTACGAAAATTGCATTTTAGCACTTTTTATGAAGACAGATGGATTGTGATCGATAAAAAGGTAGGACAGAGCCTAATTAAAGTTGATAGCGTCGAAAACCGCGTCGAAATCCGAGATCAAAATTTCAAATTCTAATTACTTGTGTGTTTTCATGCATCGGGTATGAAGATTTCGTGGTAGGTATAATAGTAAAAGTTTCACTTTTTTGCAGCTAGACACGCGTGTGAGGTGTCAAAACACGCGTCCGCGCGCGGCCTAACTAACGACGGTGAAATGGACGATAGGTCCGGTACAAAATTTTGAATTTAAGGTAAAAAAACGTGATTTTGTACTACGAAAATACGAAAATCGATTATTTTGGCCCTCCAACCGGCAGATCTGAACGCGCTACACGGTCCAGCCCCGAGGTATGGCAGGTAAGTAATTTATAGCGAAAACAGAAACTAATTATATACAAGGAATTTTAGAAAAACGAGATTATTGTATTAATTAAAACTGAAAATTACGAAAATTGCATTTTAGCACTTTTTATGAAGACAGATGGATTGTGATCGATAAAAAGGTAGGACAGAGCCTAATTAAAGTTGATAGCGTCGAAAACCGCGTCGAAATCCGAGATCAAAATTTCAAATTCTAATTACTTGTGTGTTTTCATGCATCGGGTATGAAGATTTCGTGGTAGGTATAATAGTAAAAGTTTCACTTTTTTGCAGCTAGACACGCGTGTGAGGTGTCAAAACACGCGTCCGCGCGCGGCCTAACTAACGACGGTGAAATGGACGATAGGTCCGGTACAAAATTTTGAATTTAAGGTAAAAAAACGTGATTTTGTACTACGAAAATACGAAAATCGATTATTTTGGCCCTCCAACCGGCAGATCTGAACGCGCTACACGGTCCAGCCCCGAGGTATGGCAGGTAAGTAATTTATAGCGAAAACAGAAACTAATTATATACAAGGAATTTTAGAAAAACGAGATTATTGTATTAATTAAAACTGAAAATTACGAAAATTGCATTTTAGCACTTTTTATGAAGACAGATGGATTGTGATCGATAAAAAGGTAGGACAGAGCCTAATTAAAGTTGATAGCGTCGAAAACCGCGTCGAAATCCGAGATCAAAATTTCAAATTCTAATTACTTGTGTGTTTTCATGCATCGGGTATGAAGATTTCGTGGTAGGTATAATAGTAAAAGTTTCACTTTTTTGCAGCTAGACACGCGTGTGAGGTGTCAAAACACGCGTCCGCGCGCGGCCTAACTAACGACGGTGAAATGGACGATAGGTCCGGTACAAAATTTTGAATTTAAGGTAAAAAAACGTGATTTTGTACTACGAAAATACGAAAATCGATTATTTTGGCCCTCCAACCGGCAGATCTGAACGCGCTACACGGTCCAGCCCCGAGGTATGGCAGGTAAGTAATTTATAGCGAAAACAGAAACTAATTATATACAAGGAATTTTAGAAAAACGAGATTATTGTATTAATTAAAACTGAAAATTACGAAAATTGCATTTTAGCACTTTTTATGAAGACAGATGGATTGTGATCGATAAAAAGGTAGGACAGAGCCTAATTAAAGTTGATAGCGTCGAAAACCGCGTCGAAATCCGAGATCAAAATTTCAAATTCTAATTACTTGTGTGTTTTCATGCATCGGGTATGAAGATTTCGTGGTAGGTATAATAGTAAAAGTTTCACTTTTTTGCAGCTAGACACGCGTGTGAGGTGTCAAAACACGCGTCCGCGCGCGGCCTAACTAACGACGGTGAAATGGACGATAGGTCCGGTACAAAATTTTGAATTTAAGGTAAAAAAACGTGATTTTGTACTACGAAAATACGAAAATCGATTATTTTGGCCCTCCAACCGGCAGATCTGAACGCGCTACACGGTCCAGCCCCGAGGTATGGCAGGTAAGTAATTTATAGCGAAAACAGAAACTAATTATATACAAGGAATTTTAGAAAAACGAGATTATTGTATTAATTAAAACTGAAAATTACGAAAATTGCATTTTAGCACTTTTTATGAAGACAGATGGATTGTGATCGATAAAAAGGTAGGACAGAGCCTAATTAAAGTTGATAGCGTCGAAAACCGCGTCGAAATCCGAGATCAAAATTTCAAATTCTAATTACTTGTGTGTTTTCATGCATCGGGTATGAAGATTTCGTGGTAGGTATAATAGTAAAAGTTTCACTTTTTTGCAGCTAGACACGCGTGTGAGGTGTCAA
The DNA here is from genome assembly GCA_949987655.1 of Polymixis flavicincta. NCBI lineage: Eukaryota > Metazoa > Arthropoda > Insecta > Lepidoptera > Noctuidae > Polymixis > Polymixis flavicincta. The sequence continues at coordinate 31,871 of CATLJQ010000036.1, read as the reverse complement.
AACACGCGTCCGCGCGCGGCCTAACTAACGACGGTGAAATGGACGATAGGTCCGGTACAAAATTTTGAATTTAAGGTAAAAAAACGTGATTTTGTACTACGAAAATACGAAAATCGATTATTTTGGCCCTCCAACCGGCAGATCTGAACGCGCTACACGGTCCAGCCCCGAGGTATGGCAGGTAAGTAATTTATAGCGAAAACAGAAACTAATTATATACAAGGAATTTTAGAAAAACGAGATTATTGTATTAATTAAAACTGAAAATTACGAAAATTGCATTTTAGCACTTTTTATGAAGACAGATGGATTGTGATCGATAAAAAGGTAGGACAGAGCCTAATTAAAGTTGATAGCGTCGAAAACCGCGTCGAAATCCGAGATCAAAATTTCAAATTCTAATTACTTGTGTGTTTTCATGCATCGGGTATGAAGATTTCGTGGTAGGTATAATAGTAAAAGTTTCACTTTTTTGCAGCTAGACACGCGTGTGAGGTGTCAAAACACGCGTCCGCGCGCGGCCTAACTAACGACGGTGAAATGGACGATAGGTCCGGTACAAAATTTTGAATTTAAGGTAAAAAAACGTGATTTTGTACTACGAAAATACGAAAATCGATTATTTTGGCCCTCCAACCGGCAGATCTGAACGCGCTACACGGTCCAGCCCCGAGGTATGGCAGGTAAGTAATTTATAGCGAAAACAGAAACTAATTATATACAAGGAATTTTAGAAAAACGAGATTATTGTATTAATTAAAACTGAAAATTACGAAAATTGCATTTTAGCACTTTTTATGAAGACAGATGGATTGTGATCGATAAAAAGGTAGGACAGAGCCTAATTAAAGTTGATAGCGTCGAAAACCGCGTCGAAATCCGAGATCAAAATTTCAAATTCTAATTACTTGTGTGTTTTCATGCATCGGGTATGAAGATTTCGTGGTAGGTATAATAGTAAAAGTTTCACTTTTTTGCAGCTAGACACGCGTGTGAGGTGTCAAAACACGCGTCCGCGCGCGGCCTAACTAACGACGGTGAAATGGACGATAGGTCCGGTACAAAATTTTGAATTTAAGGTAAAAAAACGTGATTTTGTACTACGAAAATACGAAAATCGATTATTTTGGCCCTCCAACCGGCAGATCTGAACGCGCTACACGGTCCAGCCCCGAGGTATGGCAGGTAAGTAATTTATAGCGAAAACAGAAACTAATTATATACAAGGAATTTTAGAAAAACGAGATTATTGTATTAATTAAAACTGAAAATTACGAAAATTGCATTTTAGCACTTTTTATGAAGACAGATGGATTGTGATCGATAAAAAGGTAGGACAGAGCCTAATTAAAGTTGATAGCGTCGAAAACCGCGTCGAAATCCGAGATCAAAATTTCAAATTCTAATTACTTGTGTGTTTTCATGCATCGGGTATGAAGATTTCGTGGTAGGTATAATAGTAAAAGTTTCACTTTTTTGCAGCTAGACACGCGTGTGAGGTGTCAAAACACGCGTCCGCGCGCGGCCTAACTAACGACGGTGAAATGGACGATAGGTCCGGTACAAAATTTTGAATTTAAGGTAAAAAAACGTGATTTTGTACTACGAAAATACGAAAATCGATTATTTTGGCCCTCCAACCGGCAGATCTGAACGCGCTACACGGTCCAGCCCCGAGGTATGGCAGGTAAGTAATTTATAGCGAAAACAGAAACTAATTATATACAAGGAATTTTAGAAAAACGAGATTATTGTATTAATTAAAACTGAAAATTACGAAAATTGCATTTTAGCACTTTTTATGAAGACAGATGGATTGTGATCGATAAAAAGGTAGGACAGAGCCTAATTAAAGTTGATAGCGTCGAAAA
>CATLJQ010000036.1:0-27500 GCA_949987655.1 Polymixis flavicincta | reverse complement strand
TACTTTATCTTTCTTTCATCCATCTACATTTTTCCTGTGGGTGGGACTCCCACTTTAACTACCTTTCCTATTCTTCTACTTTATGTATTGTATATCTTATATAATTAGGGGACTAATACACAGGTTTTGTTTTATTTACACAGTTAAACTCACTTTTTACAATACATATCAATCTTAAACTACTTTATGCTTTATTTTCTCTTACTTCTACTTATCTTTACTGCTTAAAATTATACATAACTTACGATATACATTTCTCTAGATAAATCTAACCATTTACCAATAACTCTTAACCTACTGCTTATCTCTATTTGTAAATTAAAAACTCTATTTTCCTATGTTACTGTTAGTATATTTATAATATAATACGAAACATAGTTTTTTCACCTTGTTTTATTCCTCAGTATTACCTTTTGTGCTATATTCTCACAGTAGGTTATAAATTCGATTCTATTTTTTCCCAACATTACTTCCGCCACGCTTTCTCTACTCAGTCTCTTAGCTATCTTTTGTTCTAAGTTATAGCGTTCCTTTCCATGTATTGGGCAGTCCAGTATAAGATGCGGGACTGATTCCGCTACATTGGGATCACAGGGGCACGACGGGCTCTCCTTACACTTAAAACGGTTTAAGTATTCGGAGAACCCGCCGTGTCCCGTTAAGACTTGCGTGAGCACGCCTGTTGGCCTCACCCGTTGTACAATACGGTAGGCAGCTACGGCGTCCGGAAGAAACATTTTCGTCACCGAGGCCGTCTCGCCAGACACGTATCTCCGATTCCATTCGTCAAGCGAATCCAGACGGATTTGACGCTTGATGAATGACACCGGACACTGGTCATAGTCCGGCTTCCTCCGTGACGACAACGCTGCCTCCTTCGCCAGCTCGTCCGCTCGCTCATTCCCCGGCAATCCTGCATGGGCCTTGACCCAAAAGAAAGATACATCTTTATTCTGGTCCAACGCCCGAGTTAAATTTGCCCGTGCGCGGACCGCCAGGGGGTGGAGGGAGCCATGGCATGCAAGCGTCTGCAATGCTGACATTGAGTCACTGTACACGCCATAACTCGTCTCTTTTCGCCTGAGGATTTGATCCGTTGCTTTGCAAATGGCCAGGAGTTCCGCCTGGTAGACAGTGCAGTACGCGGCTAGGCTAAGCTTGAGGTTCTGGATTTCGCCTTCATTATCCCACAAGGATAATGCAGCTCCAACCTTCCCCTCAATCTTGCTGCCGTCAGTGAATATTCGCACTGCCTGCACATTATGGCTGTCCACAAGCTGTTGGTCTGCCAGGCAAGTGAACCCCAAGGGCATTTGCTTGGCAGGGTGAGATGTTTCTGCAAATCTTACCATACTCTCAATAACCCTGTCTCCTGGCACAAACCGGGACGACCCTTTCCTTGCCTCATACAAAGCTGCTGCCTCTTGTATTCGGAGGTCTAAAGGTAGTATCCCAGCCAGCACCAGTGCAGAGTTGAGTGAGACTGTACGGTAAGACTTGCAGAGCTTCTGGACGAATCCTCGTTGGACAGAGCCTAGCTTCTTCCGTATCCCCAGCTTTTTCGTAGCGGGGGCCCAGGCTCCAGCCGCGTACGTAACTATAGGTTCGATTGTAGCTGTATAAATAATATGTATGACCTCCCTGTTAAGTCCCCAGCTTACTTTTGCCGCACGCGCCAGCTGCTTATAAATTTCCGCCACCTTTATGCAGACATTCTTGGTATGTTCGCTGAACGTCAGTTTGTCGTCTATGGTGAGCCCTAGCAGCTTCATACTCCTGACCATACCAATGCCGACCCCGGCCATGCTCAGAATTGGGGTGTCGTACTTAAGCTTGTTGGTTATTAACATCGCACAAGTTTTGTGCGGTGCAAACCTAAGCTTATTTCTGACACCCCAACTCTGAACACGGGCGAGGGCTGCATTGGCAGTTCTGGAGACTTCAGCCGCTGTGTCGCCATCGACTACCAAGACGACATCGTCTGCAAAGGCCTGCACGAAGTAACCCTTTCCTTCCAGATCTTGCAGAAGCGGGTCCAGTAGAAGGTTCCAAAGTATGGGACCACCAATTGACCCTTGGACACAGCCCTTGTTTGTTTCCCTCATGCATTCCTCCCCGGCATACCTCACTCTTACTTTTCTGCAGTCGAGGTAACTGTCAAGTAGCCTCCTGATGTTCACCGGGCACTTTTCCTCAGCCAGCCTGACCTTGATTGCCGGCCACCAGGCGCTATCGAAGGCGCCCTCTATATCCAATGACACCAGGACAATTAACTTCTTCAGCCTCAACTTGTCCTGCACGTGCTTTATTAGCGTATAGAGGGCGTCCTCGGTGCTCCTCTGGGGCATAAAGCCAAACTGGCGAGTACTAAGCCGCGGCACAAGTTGCCACTTGATCCTCGCCACTACCATCCTCTCCAGGACCTTCCCCAGAACCGGCAGAAGACCTATCGGCCTATACGATTTGGGGTTCAAGTAGTTTTCCTTGCCCGGCTTTCTGAGGACCACCACCGTTGCCTCTTTCCAGATGTCCGGGAAGTGCGCCAGTTCAAGGCATTTGTTATATAGGGCAAGAAAAGAGTCCAGGTCCTGGTAGATCGCTCGACTGCAGATGTCCGACGTAAATCCATCCATTCCAGGGGCTTTCTTTGGATTAAAATGTCCCACGGCTGTCTTCAGCTCCAGCGGTGTAAATGGTGGGTCATGAAATTCATTATGCTGCCGATCATTTACCCGTCTGGCTGCTTCCCTAATGAGCCTGTGGTCTGCGTTGTCCTCTTCCGCTGTGTCCTTTGGAAAGAGGGTGTCGGCGAGTAAGGCTGCCGATTCCTGCGGGTTCAGATATGCACCATCGTTTATCAGGGTCAGATCTTCTTGTCTCCTGGTGGTCCCCCTAATGACTCTATATATACCCTCCCACAGGCCTTCTCCGTCTTGTCTCTCGCAGAAATTTTTCCAGCTGGCTACCAGGGCTTTCTTGGCTTGGCACTCATACTCTTCTTTCGCTTCCAGGTACTCGTCGACGACCATCGCTCTCCGGACCGGTGCAGCGTTGCGGATGCGGTTCTTCTTGGTTGCGACTTCCTTCCTCCTCGCAGCGAGCTCCTCGGACCACCATGGAATTTTAATTTTTTCTTTGCTACTAATTTTAGGGATAGATTCATCACATGCTTTTTCAATTACATTATTATAATTTAGTATTAATTCTTCCAGATCTTGCTTATTACCCACACTATTTATACTGTCTAAATTTAAATTGTTTTCAGTTTTTTGTTCCCCCAGTATATTTTTAAATTTTTCCCAATTTGCCTTTTTTGTATTATACTTCCTTGTTGTCCTGGTAATACTTATCCCTTTTTCCTTTTTTACTTTAAGATTAAATATAATGGTATTGTGGTCCGAACTCGTTACCCCTGTATCAACCCGCCAGTCGTCCACCAGGTCATATAGGTCGAGCGAGCATGCCGTGACGTCCACGTGGCTCTTATATACTAAGCCGCCTCTCACTGTGTAAAAAGTCGGCGTATCTCCAGTGTTCAGTACCTGAAGCTCCAACTCTTCCAGGGTCCCGGACATCTCTTCACCCCTGAGGTCTTCCATGGTGCTTCCCCACCAGGTGCTCTTTGCATTCGCATCTCCGCCTATTAGTAGTTTTCGGGTGCCCAGCTCTGACTTTATTTTGGTCAGCTGATCCAGGTAAAGCCCTATGGGTTGGTCTGGCTCGAAGTAATAAGAGACTACTGCAATTTCCCAGGCTTTGGTCCGGATCCCCACCACCACGATATTGTTGGTGGTGAGTTTCGGGTAGGGAATGACATCCAAGTCCTCATCAAAGACGGCTATTGCCGCCTTTACCCTCCCGCTTCCTTCAACCTGGCACTGGTAGACTCTCGCGCCACGGTAACTCTTCATACTCCTAGCCCCCCCCACATATGGTTCCTGGATCAGTGCCCATGCGATTGCTCGCTCACTAGCCTCTAAAAAGAGTTCGGTGGTTGCCAGTTGCTTCCTTTGTAGGTTGGCTTGAGCTACTACATATCCTCTGATTGGGGTGCCTACCCTGTCGCCCGTATCCACTTTAGCAATACGCTACCCTGGCTCTGGCCAGGACCTCACATCTCTTTCTGACTGGGCATTCGTCGCTGAATGCGTTGTGCTCAAAGTTATCTAACTTAGCATGCACACAGTTACAGCATGATGGCGCTGTCCCGGCCATCCATTCTGCGCATTGCGTCCTCATGTGAGGGCCCCCACAATGACTACACTTTTCCACTTGCTCCTTACAGAGCCGTCGCCCATGTCCGAAACCTAGGCATAGGGAACACTGGACCAGTGGAGTCTGGTCAGACACTCGGATCCTCTGCAAGTCGATGTGGACAGTCTGTCGATCCTGTAGTCTGTTCCACAATTTTGGGGAGACCCTGAGGACCACGTGGTGTGTGTGGGGGTTTCGTGTCTTCTTTTTAAAAAGTATCTCTACCCGGTCGTCGTCTTTCGCTAGCTCTTCGAACACGTCCCTATTCTGGTTACGAAGAGCCTTGAGAATGTCTTCGTCTGTGTTGTAGGTCAAGACGTCCCTCAAGATAACCAGAGGGTCTCTGTTTTTGACGTCCTCAACCTTCAACAACTCCCCCACACTTGCCAATCTTTCCTTAATCCTTTCTCTTCCTTCTTCTGTTTTGCATCCCAGTACTATTTTCCTGTCTTTTGCTTTCCGTATCCTATCCACGGTGACCCATCCCTCCTTCGCATTTACTGCCTTTCTAATATGATCGATTATTTCGTCCCCAGTTTCCGTTTCTTTGGTGGAGGTGACTACAATGGAGTGGAGAGCCGTCTGCTTTGGTGGTTGCTTTATGGGCTGACTTGCCGCTACACTAGCGTAGGAGAACTTCTCCATATGCTCTTCGCTAGTCTTTAGTGCCTCGGTTAGGTTAGGTTAGGTTAGGTTAGGTTAGGTTAGGTTAGGTTAGGTTAGGTTAGGTTAGGTTAGGTTAGGTTAGGTTTGGGGATCGTGCGATCGATGGCCCTGTATGGGGCCCCGATCTGGGCGGCTGACCTGACGGCCGGCAGCATCGCTGTCCTGCGGAAACCGCAGCGAGCTATGGCCGTCAGAGTCATAAGGGGATATCGCACGATCTCCTACGAGGCGGCTTGCGTACTGGCCGGATCCCCACCGTGGGACCTCGAGGCGAAGGTACTCGCGTCGCTGCATCGGTGGCGCGAGGACTCGAGGGCGCGGGGCGAGTGGCTGACGCCGCGACATTCGGAGTTGCGTCGGTCACAGCTTCGCGCAGCCCTGGTGGCGGAATGGCGGGACAGGCTTTCACGCCCTACCGCCGGCTCCGCCACCATCGGGGCGATCCGGCCAGTACTCGAGCGCTGGCTCGGGAGGAGGCACGGCTCCCTGTCGTTTCGGGTGACACAGGTGCTCTCGGGGCATGGTTGCTTCGGGAAGTACCTGTGTCGCATAAACAGGGAGCCGGACGCTCGGTGTCACCACTGCGTCGACTGTCGGGAGGACACGGCGTGGCACACGCTGGCAGAGTGTGCCGCTTGGACGGAGCCGCGCCGTGCCCTCGTCTCAGGAGTGGGCAGTGACCTGTCGCTGCCGGCCGTTGTCGACTCGATGGTCGACAGCGAGGAGTCCTGGGACGCGGTGGTGTCCTTCTGCGAAACAGTCATCTCGCAGAAGGAGGCTGCGGAGAGGGAGCGGGAGATTGCTTCAGCTAACCTGATCCGCAGCAGACGCACCGGGCGTCGGCGGAGGGCGGACAACGCCCTCTTCCAGCCCCCCTAAATGGGTCCAGGGGCGACGGACTGGGGAATCCGTCGCCCCCTACTTCTTAGGACCCGAGATGGCGGCGCGTAGTGTTCCACGCGCGCCTCTCATTGATGTGGGGGGGAGTTTAACACCTCACTCCCCCCTATCGCGAGGTGGCCCGCATTGGCGGGCCGGCACTAGTCGGGGATCGCGGAAGACTTACTAGTTCCCGTGATCCCCGGCGTAAGTGAGAGACGGAACACCGGGGTGGTTTTAGTCAGTAAGAGTCTGACAGACCCCTCCGCCCTCCCCGGGGCGGAGGACATCCATGAGGATTTCCCCCCGTAATCAAAAAAAAAAAAAAAAGGTTAGGTTAGGTTAGGTTAGGTTAGGTTAGGTTAGGTTAGGTTAGGTTAGGTTAGGTTAGGTTAGGTTAGGTTAGGTTAGGTTAGGTTAGGTTAGGTTAGGTTAGGTTAGGTTTTTTTTTTCCCATGTTTGTTGTTTCTCTTTGGTTTTTGTTTTGTATTATTTTATGTTCTTGATTTGGTTTCGACAGTGTCTGCGATTTGATACAGACACTGTCTTTTTGTTATGGTTTTTTCGCTTATGTTATGTAAGATCTATATAATATAGTATATAATAGTGATAAATGTTTATTCAAAGAAATATATATAATATTTTAATCACGTGCCATTAAACTTTTTAAGATGGCTCATAATTTTGGTCACATATTTGACGTAGGCGTCAAAGACATCCTTGTTTTCCGTCAGCATCCCGATGTCATACGCTGTGATACCAAATCGCTCAGAGATTGCCTCATATTGCATGCGATCCATGGCGAATCTGGGGCAATCCCTGAGGAGGTGGTCAAGTGTTTGTGTAGTGTTGTCGTGGCAGGGACAGTTGTCATCATCAGTTATTTTGAATCGGTGTAGATATTGTTTATGGAATCCGTGGCCTGTAAGAATTTGGGTTATGAAGAAGTTTTGCTGTAATTTTTTGCGGAATTTGTGGATTTGTAACAATGTCGGGAATGTGATTTTAGTGTGTTGCCCCTGCTCACTTGATGTATACCTGGCTTGCCACTTGGCCAGGTTGGTTTTCCTGAGTTCGTGTTTGACATATGACATCGGGTATGCACTATAGTCAGGCGCTTTGTGTAGCCGAGTGGCCATTTTCGCAGCAGCATCCACTGCTTCGTTTCCTGCAATGCCGCTGTGCCCTTTCACCCACTTGATTTTTATTGTTGGTGTTGTATCCGTGGTGTTCTGTGTGTGATTATGGATAATTTTGTGGATTTTTGCGACCAGTGGGTGTGTGTTGCTCCGGTCTGCGATTGCCTGTATGGCCGACTGGGAGTCTGAGAAGATGATGGTGCTGGTTTGTTTCCTTGTGTGTGCCCATTTGCAAGCTTCCAGGATGGCCAACAATTCAGCCTGGAAGACTGTGCAGACGTTGTGGAGTTTAAATTTTTTCGTGGTTGCCGTTCCTCCCGGGTCGTAGCAGATAAAGGCCGCTCCAACGGTGCCGTCGTCCTGTTTGCTGCCGTCGGTGAAAATATTGTGCTGCGACGCTGGTGTTGATTGGGTCACTTGTTCTTCGTCATATTTCCGGGTACTGGTGACGGATTTTGGAAGTCTTGTCGCTGGGTGTAATAGCTCACGCACGGGTGTGGGACGCTCGGGGATTATGTCTGCTGGCAGAAGATGACTAGTGCCCGTGAGCCGGATCGTCTCGATATGGTGGACTTCTTCTATCCTAAGATCGAGTGGCATGAGCTCTGCCAATGCAAGAGCGGCAGTTGTAGAGACGGTCCGGAAGGCACGAATGGCCTTTAATGCGAAACCTCGCTGAAGGCTGGCAATTTGTTTTTTGACGCACTTTCTTTTTACTATGTGCCCCCATATGCCAGCAGCATACGTAATTGTTGGTTCAATGACGTGTAGATAGATTGTGCGGGCGTTTTCTGGGTGTGCACCCCACGTGCACCTAGTGTACATTCTCAATTTGTTGAATATGCGAGTCGCTTTGCCCAGAACATACTTCAGGTGGCTATTAAAGCGCAGGTGTTCGTCTAAGATGACGCCAAGGAGTTTTATCTCGGGCACAAACATAAGGTCAGTGCCGTCCATTCGAAGCTGCGCGGTTTTCGCTTTGGGCGTGAAGGCGATGACTTGTGTTTTTGCTGGACCAAAGGTGAGTTTCACGCGTTTGCCCCATTCGCTGATGTTAGCAAGGGTGCTGTTGGCTAGTTCTTCCAATGTTTCAGAAGTATCCGCCGTAACTACGAGCAGGACGTCATCAGCGAAGGCTTGCATGTGGCAGCCTGATGGAAGTTGCATGTCCAGGAGCTCGTCCAAGATCAGGTTCCATAGGACCGGACCGCACGCGGAACCTTGAATGCAACCCTTAGTCAGAGTTTTACGCACTCGAACTCCCGCGTGGTCCAACGTGGCTGTTCTATCCTCCACATAGTTTTTGATCAGCCCATAGATGTTTTGCGGCGTTCCGATATATTTAAGTCGATGGAATAGGGCAGGCCACCAAGCGTTATCAAATGCCGCCCTAATGTCAAGTGAGATAGCTATTGCAAGTTTATTGTTTTGTTTGGCATGGTGTACGTGATTCAGAGCTGAATGGATGGCTTGGGTGGTGCTTTTTTGTTGGCGGAAACCGAATTGTTGAGGGTTAAGTTGGTTCTCCACCTCAGCGTGGTGGGCCACCCTTTTAATGAAGAGCTTTTCTAAGAGTTTCCCGAATACTGGAATGAGGCCTATGGGGCGGAAGGATTTGAGGTCCGTTGGATCATCCTTTCCCGGTTTGGGAATGATCTTGACATAGGCCTCTTTCCATATTCGGGGGAAGTACTGTAGAGTGAGGCATCTGTTCATGATTTCGGTTACCAAGTGCGGGTAGTGAACGGTGAATTGGAGGCAGATATCGGAGGTGAGGTTGTCGAGTCCAGGGGCTTTATTGGGGCTTATCTGTTTGAGTTGCTCGAGAACCTCTTCTTCTGTGAACGGATGGTCATCTATTGTGTTGGTCGTAGGGCTATGATACTGAAGACGGAGTTGTTCTTGTATAGGCATGAGATCGCGGGTATCGTCAGGGTAGAAGTGATTTAGGAGGGCCGTGGCTGTCTCCTCTCCATCGGTGGTGAATTTGTCACCTACTTTAAGGGTGATGGGTGGTCTTCTAGGCGCAGTCTCTTTCAGAAGTCGGTTGGTCAACGACCAGACGTTCTCTTTCTGCTGGAGTTCGCAAAACTTTCTAAAGTTTTTGGTGGACTCCTTTTTGAGTTCCTCCGAGTAGACGGCTTTCTTGTTCTGACTCTCTTCTAGAAGCGTTTCGAGTGGTAGGCCTTGCCGTTTTGCGGTGTGAATGCGTCTGTGGAGATCGATGATGTCTCTCTTTTGTGTTTCGAGGTTCTCGGTCCACCATGGAGGCTTGAACTTACGGTTCTGACCTTTGGTAGGCATGGTTTCGTTGCAGCTGTCGCGTATCAACCCGGTAATTTCTATGACGAGATACTCCAGCTGCTCGATATCGAGGTTGGGCACATCCCTATCGAGCAAGTCCGAGGTTGTCATCCTGTGCAGCACAGCATCTTTAAAGGCTGCCCAGTCCGCCCCTTTGGTGTTAAATAGGAAAGTGGAATTGTTGTTATTTCCTTTGTTTATGGGTCTGCGAGTGGCGATGCAGAAATCGATGGCATTGTGTTGTGATGACGTGCAACAGTCCAGGTTGACCCTCCAATCCCGTACCGAGTCGTACATTGTGGCTGAAGCCAACGTCACGTCAATGATAGACGATCGGTCGCGCCCGTGTGTTACTGTCTCAAAAGTCGGGGTGGTTCCGGTATTACAGACGTACATGTCATTGGCGTATGCAAGTTCCAAGACGCTGGTTCCTCTAGGGTTCGATTTTACGCTGCCCCACGCAGGGTGCCAGCCATTAAAATCTCCCCCCACTAAGCACTTGTATTGCGATGTGGCTTTGAGGAAAAAGTCGATTGCTTCAAGCGTGCAGGACGTGTCATCTCTTGGCTCTACGTAAGCTGAGGCTAGGTACCATTTCTGGTGGTCGGTTTGCAGCTGAATCACGCTTAAGTTTGCTGAAGACATTCCGGACTCCCCCAACACCACACCACATCCAGGTTTGACGAGGATGCATGCCTTAACATTGCATCCATTCGAAAATTGGAAGATGTCGATACCCGATATAGGCTTGACCTCCTTGCCAGATCCTATATAGGGTTCGGATAACAAGGCTATGTCGTAATGGCCATTACAGAAATATGTTAGGAATTCGTGAAAACTGTTTTTTGAGCGATCGATGTTACACTGTACTATTTTAATGAGTGTATTATCCATAATCAGTGCGGCTAGTAATTTTGAGTTTCAGTGATTTCACTCTGGGGCAATTATTTGCAGTGGCCTTGTGCCCAACGTCGTAGCTGGTGTTAAATTTATGATTGTGTTGTTGGCAGTTGAAACATTTGGGAGTGCCTTTCTTCTCTCGAAGCGGGCAGCTTTCGATGTCGTGGCCTTCTACAGAGCAGTAGGCGCAAGGGAATTGCTTCGCAGTGCATTTGGTCTTGATATGCCCGAACTGCAGGCACTTTTTGCACTGGATAAATGGCGAGAAGTCTTCGCAATGGACGCGTTGATAGTCGATGCAAAGCCTTCCCATTTCGACCATTTTGCGCCATAAGGTGGGGTGCGCGATAAGGATGGCGTTGTAGAGGTTTGGGTTTCGATTATTTCTTTTAAAGGCAAGTCGCAGGTCATCCTTATTCTCGATGAGGGGTGATAGCTCTTCGTTCTGACCGCTTATGATGTCGATTAGCTCCTCCGAGGGCGTGTCGGTGGAGATTCCCTTGAGGATGAGCATGGGTTGTAGCTTCCTTGCCGGTTCCGCGGTGAGCTGGGTGGAAGTTTCAAGCTTCTTGAGGATCTCGTCCCGCTGTTTCTCAGTTTCGAATTCGACCCTAAGTTTGTTGTTCGACACAGACTGAATTCTTGAAGGCGCATAGGTGGTGGTGCGGAAATTGATGCTATTTCTGAAGGACTGGACGACTTCCTGGCGAGTTTGTGTGTCGCTTTTGGCCGCGATGATGAGGGCAGGTCTGGTTTGTGGTGTTTCTTTAATTTGACGCCGGGCTGCTGGCGCACTGGCAGTCGACGCGTAAGTTGGAATCGCAGGTGCAGTAGCACCGGGTGTAGTAGGTGGATTCGAGATAGTAGTGAGGTGCTTAGTCAACTCCTCTCGCACACAAGTCGCTATCTCTTTTTTGAGTACCTCGTTATCATCATCTGTTCTGACGAGGTTTTTCATCTCTTGGACTTCTGCCTTAACACTAGTGATGATATCATTTTTCAGGTCGCCGATGTAAGATGGTGGTTCACCTTCGTGGCCGAGTTCATCGCTAAGAGGGCGAGCAAAGTTGGGGAGCTTTGATATCGCTATGCGTATTTCGTCCGACGCCAACGCAATAGTCTTTTTATTGCCGGCCGTGACACTTTTGCTCTCGTTAACGGAAGTTTTGATGCATTCGGCAAGTCTGCTTATGACGGAGATGCATGATTCCACGCTGATGACCTCTGACGAGTCAGCGGGGAGGAGAGGCGTTTTGATAGGGGGTGGAGGAATGATAGAACGGGGGGGTGAGTGCAGTAAGGCCATTTTCTATTGGCTCAATTTCATTCCGACTTGATTAAATACGTCTCTAAAGGCTAAGGTTAGGTTAGGTTAGGTTAGGTTAGGTTAGGTTAGGTTAGGTTAGGTTAGGTTAGGTTAGGTTAGGTTAGGTTAGGTTAGGTTAGGTTAGGTTAGGTTAGGTTAGGTTAGGTTAGGTTAGGTTAGGTTAGGTTTTTTTTTTTTTTTTTTTCCCCATGTTTGTTGTTTCTCTTTGGTTTTTGTTTTGTATTATTTTATGTTCTTGATTTGGTTTCGACAGTGTCTGCGATTTGATACAGACACTGTCTTTTTGTTATGGTTTTTTCGCTTATGTTATGTAAGATCGTATATAATAGTGATAAATGTTTATTCAAAGAAATATATATAATATTTTAATCACGTGCCATTAAACTTTTTAAGATGGCTCATAATTTTGGTCACATATTTGACGTAGGCGTCAAAGACATCCTTGTTTTCCGTCAGCATCCCGATGTCATACGCTGTGATACCAAATCGCTCAGAGATTGCCTCATATTGCATGCGATCCATGGCGAATCTGGGGCAATCCCTGAGGAGGTGGTCAAGTGTTTGTGTAGTGTTGTCGTGGCAGGGACAGTTGTCATCATCAGTTATTTTGAATCGGTGTAGATATTGTTTATGGAATCCGTGGCCTGTAAGAATTTGGGTTATGAAGAAGTTTTGTTGTAATTTTTTGCGGAATTTGTGGATTTGTAACAATGTCGGGAATATGATTTTAGTGTGTTGCCCCTGCTCACTTGATGTATACCTGGCTTGCCACTTGGCCAGGTTGGTTTTCCTGAGTTCGTGTTTGACATATGACATCGAGTATGCACTATAGTCAGGCGCTTTGTGTAGCCGAGTGGCCATTTTCGCAGCAGCATCCACTGCTTCGTTTCCAGCAATGCCGCTGTGCCCTTTCACCCACTTGATTTTTATTGTTGGTGTTGTATCCGTGGTGTTCTGTGTGTGATTATGGATAATTTTGTGGATTTTTGCGACCAGTGGGTGTGTGTTGCTCCGGTCTGCGATTGCCTGTATGGCCGACTGGGAGTCTGAGAAGATGATGGTGCTGGTTTGTTTCCTTGTGTGTGCCCATTTGCAAGCTTCCAGGATGGCCAACAATTCAGCCTGGAAGACTGTGCAGACGTTGTGGAGTTTAAATTTTTTCGTGGTTGCCGTTCCTCCCGGGTCGTAGCAGATAAAGGCCGCTCCAACGGTGCCGTCGTCCTGTTTGCTGCCGTCGGTGAAAATATTGTGCTGCGACGCTGGTGTTGATTGGGTCACTTGTTCTTCGTCATATTTCCGGGTACTGGTGACGGATTTTAGAAGTCTTGTCGCTGGGTGTAATAGCTCACGCACGGGTGTGGGACGCTCGGGGATTATGTCTGCTGGCAGAAGATGACTAGTGCCCGTGAGCCGGATCGTCTCGATATGGTGGACTTCTTCTATCCTAAGATCGAGTGGCATGAGCTCTGCCAATGCAAGAGCGGCAGTTGTAGAGACGGTCCGGAAGGCACGAATGGCCTTTAATGCGAAACCTCGCTGAAGGCTGGCAATTTGTTTTTTGACGCACTTTCTTTTTACTATGTGCCCCCATATGCCAGCAGCATACGTAATTGTTGGTTCAATGACGTGTAGATAGATTGTGCGGGCGTTTTCTGGGTGTGCACCCCACGTGCACCTAGTGTACATTCTCAATTTGTTGAATATGCGAGTCGCTTTGCCCAGAACATACTTCAGGTGGCTATTAAAGCGCAGGTGTTCGTCTAAGATGACGCCAAGGAGTTTTATCTCGGGCACAAACATAAGGTCAGTGCCGTCCATTCGAAGCTGCGCGGTTTTCGCTTTGGGCGTGAAGGCGATGACTTGTGTTTTTGCTGGACCAAAGGTGAGTTTCACGCGTTTGCCCCATTCGCTGATGTTAGCAAGGGTGCTGTTGGCTAGTTCTTCCAATGTTTCAGAAGTATCCGCCGTAACTACGAGCAGGACGTCATCAGCGAAGGCTTGCATGTGGCAGCCTGATGGAAGTTGCATGTCCAGGAGCTCGTCCAAGATCAGGTTCCATAGGACCGGACCGCACGCGGAGCCTTGAATGCAACCCTTAGTCAGAGTTTTACGCACTCGAACTCCCGCGTGGTCCAACGTGGCTGTTCTATCCTCCACATAGTTTTTGATCAGCCCATAGATGTTTTGCGGCGTTCCGATATATTTAAGTCGATGGAATAGGGCAGGCCACCAAGCGTTATCAAATGCCGCCCTAATGTCAAGTGAGATAGCTATTGCAAGTTTGTTGTTTTGTTTGGCATGGTGTACGTGATTCAGAGCTGAATGGATGGCTTGGGTGGTGCTTTTTTGTTGGCGGAAACCGAATTGTTGAGGGTTAAGTTGGTTCTCCACCTCAGCGTGGTGGGCCACCCTTTTAATGAAGAGCTTTTCTAAGAGTTTCCCGAATACTGGAATGAGGCCTATGGGGCGGAAGGATTTGAGGTCCGTTGGATCATCCTTTCCCGGTTTGGGAATGATCTTGACATAGGCCTCTTTCCATATTCGGGGGAAGTACTGTAGAGTGAGGCATCTGTTCATGATTTCGGTTACCAAGTGCGGGTAGTGAACGGTGAATTGGAGGCAGATATCGGAGGTGAGGTTGTCGAGTCCAGGGGCTTTATTGGGGCTTATCTGTTTGAGTTGCTCGAGAACCTCTTCTTCTGTGAACGGATGGTCATCTATTGTGTTGGTCGTAGGGCTATGATACTGAAGACGGAGTTGTTCTTGTATAGGCATGAGATCGCGGGTATCGTCAGGGTAGAAGTGATTTAGGAGGGCCGTGGCTGTCTCCTCTCCATCGGTGGTGAATTTGTCACCTACTTTAAGGGTGATGGGTGGTCTTCTAGGCGCAGTCTCTTTCAGAAGTCGGTTGGTCAACGACCAGACGTTCTCTTTCTGCTGGAGTTCGCAAAACTTTCTAAAGTTTTTGGTGGACTCCTTTTTGAGTTCCTCCGAGTAGACGGCTTTCTTGTTCTGACTCTCTTCTAGAAGCGTTTCGAGTGGTAGGCCTTGCCGTTTTGCGGTGTGAATGCGTCTGTGGAGATCGATGATGTCTCTCTTTTGTGTTTCGAGGTTCTCGGTCCACCATGGAGGCTTGAACTTACGGTTCTGACCTTTGGTAGGCATGGTTTCGTTGCAGCTGTCGCGTATCAACCCGGTAATTTCTATGACGAGATACTCCAGCTGCTCGATATCGAGGTTGGGCACATCCCTATCGAGCAAGTCCGAGGTTGTCATCCTGTGCAGCACAGCATCTTTAAAGGCTGCCCAGTCCGCCCCTTTGGTGTTAAATAGGAAAGTGGAATTGTTGTTATTTCCTTTGTTTATGGGTCTGCGAGTGGCGATGCAGAAATCGATGGCATTGTGTTGTGATGACGTGCAACAGTCCAGGTTGACCCTCCAGTCCCGTACCGAGTCGTACATTGTGGCTGAAGCCAACGTCACGTCAATGATAGACGATCGGTCGCGCCCGTGTGTTACTGTCTCAAAAGTCGGGGTGGTTCCGGTATTACAGACGTACATGTCATTGGCGTATGCAAGTTCCAAGACGCTGGTTCCTCTAGGGTTCGATTTTACGCTGCCCCACGCAGGGTGCCAGCCATTAAAATCTCCCCCCACTAAGCACTTGTATTGCGATGTGGCTTTGAGGAAAAAGTCGATTGCTTCAAGCGTGCAGGACGTGTCATCTCTTGGCTCTACGTAAGCTGAGGCTAGGTACCATTTCTGGTGGTCGGTTTGCAGCTGAATCACGCTTAAGTTTGCTGAAGACATTCCGGACTCCCCCAACACCACACCACATCCAGGTTTGACGAGGATGCATGCCTTAACATTGCATCCATTCGAAAATTGGAAGATGTCGATACCCGATATAGGCTTGACCTCCTTGCCAGATCCTATATAGGGTTCGGATAACAAGGCTATGTCGTAATGGCCATTACAGAAATATGTTAGGAATTCGTGAAAACTGTTTTTTGAGCGATCGATGTTACACTGTACTATTTTAATGAGTGTATTATCCATAATCAGTGCGGCTAGTAATTTTGAGTTTCAGTGATTTCACTCTGGGGCAATTATTTGCAGTGGCCTTGTGCCCAACGTCGTAGCTGGTGTTAAATTTATGATTGTGTTGTTGGCAGTTGAAACATTTGGGAGTGCCTTTCTTCTCTCGAAGCGGGCAGCTTTCGATGTCGTGGCCTTCTACAGAGCAGTAGGCGCAAGGGAATTGCTTCGCAGTGCATTTGGTCTTGATATGCCCGAACTGCAGGCACTTTTTGCACTGGATAAATGGCGAGAAGTCTTCGCAATGGACGCGTTGATAGTCGATGCAAAGCCTTCCCATTTCGACCATTTTGCGCCATAAGGTGGGGTGCGCGATAAGGATGGCGTTGTAGAGGTTTGGGTTTCGATTATTTCTTTTAAAGGCAAGTCGCAGGTCATCCTTATTCTCGATGAGGGGTGATAGCTCTTCGTTCTGACCACTTATGATGTCGATTAGCTCCTCCGAGGGCGTGTCGGTGGAGATTCCCTTGAGGATGAGCATGGGTTGTAGCTTCCTTGCCGGTTCCGCGGTGAGCTGGGTGGAAGTTTCAAGCTTCTTGAGGATCTCGTCCCGCTGTTTCTCAGTTTCGAATTCGACCCTAAGTTTGTTGTTCGACACAGACTGAATTCTTGAAGGCGCATAGGTGGTGGTGCGGAAATTGATGCTATTTCTGAAGGACTGGACGACTTCCTGGCGAGTTTGTGTGTCGCTTTTGGCCGCGATGATGAGGGCAGGTCTGGTTTGTGGTGTTTCTTTAATTTGACGCCGGGCTGCTGGCGCACTGGCAGTCGACGCGTAAGTTGGAATCGCAGGTGCAGTAGCACCGGGTGTAGTAGGTGGATTCGAGATAGTAGTGAGGTGCTTAGTCAACTCCTCTCGCACACAAGTCGCTATCTCTTTTTTGAGTACCTCGTTATCATCATCTGTTCTGACGAGGTTTTTCATCTCTTGGACTTCTGCCTTAACACTAGTGATGATATCATTTTTCAGGTCGCCGATGTAAGATGGTGGTTCACCTTCGTGGCCGAGTTCATCGCTAAGAGGGCGAGCAAAGTTGGGGAGCTTTGATATCGCTATGCGTATTTCATCCGACGCCAACGCAATAGTCTTTTTATTGCCGGCCGTGACACTTTTGCTCTCGTTAACGGAAGTTTTGATGCATTCGGCAAGTCTGCTTATGACGGAGATGCATGATTCCACGCTGATGACCTCTGACGAGTCAGCGGGGAGGAGAGGCGTTTTGATAGGGGGTGGAGGAATGATAGAACGGGGGGGTGAATGCAGTAAGGCCATTTTCTATTGGCTCAATTTCATTCCGACTTGATTAAATACGTCTCTAAAGGCTAAGGGATGGGTGTTTTCATCGTGTTTGACTTCGGACAGCTTTAAAAGCAGCCGGGAGCAATAAAAAGCGATTAAATTTTTTTGGTAATATTCACCAAGATTCTCTACCCTGCTGCTATAGGGCGGGTGGGCGGGCAAAATTTTTTCACTTTTTTGCAGCTAGACACGCGTGTGAGGTGTCAAAACACGCGTCCGCGCGCGGCCTAACTTTTTTGCAGCTAGACACGCGTGTGAGGTGTCAAAACACGCGTCCGCGCGCGGCCTAACTAACGACGGTGAAATGGACGATAGGTCCGGTACAAAATTTTGAATTTAAGGTAAAAAAACGTGATTTTGTACTACGAAAATACGAAAATCGATTATTTTGGCCCTCCAACCGGCAGATCTGAACGCGCTACACGGTCCAGCCCCGAGGTATGGCAGGTAAGTAATTTATAGCGAAAACAGAAACTAATTATATACAAGGAATTTTAGAAAAACGAGATTATTGTATTAATTAAAACTGAAAATTACGAAAATTGCATTTTAGCACTTTTTATGAAGACAGATGGATTGTGATCGATAAAAAGGTAGGACAGAGCCTAATTAAAGTTGATAGCGTCGAAAACCGCGTCGAAATCCGAGATCAAAATTTCAAATTCTAATTGGTTAGGTTAGGTTAGGTTAGGTTAGGTTAGGTTAGGTTAGGTTAGGTTAGGTTAGGTTAGGTTAGGTTAGGTTAGGTTAGGTTAGGTTAGGTTAGGTTAGGTTAGGTTAGGTTAGGTTAGGTTAGGTTAGGTTAGGTTAGGTTAGGTTAGGTTAGGTTAGGTTAGGTTAGGTTAGGTTAGGTTAGGTTAGGTTAGGTTAGGTTAGGTTAGGTTAGGTTAGGTTAGGTTAGGTTAGGTTAGGTTAGGTTAGGTTAGGTTAGGTTAGGTTAGGTTAGGTTAGGTTAGGTTAGGTTAGGTTAGGTTAGGTTAGGTTAGGTTAGGTTAGGTTAGGTTAGGTTAGGTTAGGTTAGGTTAGGTTAGGTTAGGTTAGGTTAGGTTAGGTTAGGTTAGGTTAGGTTAGGTTAGGTTAGGTTAGGTTAGGTTAGGTTAGGTTAGGTTAGGTTAGGTTAGGTTAGGTTAGGTTAGGTTAGGTTAGGTTAGGTTAGGTTAGGTTAGGTTAGGTTAGGTTAGGTTAGGTTAGGTTAGGTTAGGTTAGGTTAGGTTAGGTTAGGTTAGGTTAGGTTAGGTTAGGTTAGGTTAGGTTAGGTTAGGTTAGGTTAGGTTAGGTTAGGTTAGGTTAGGTTAGGTTAGGTTAGGTTAGGTTAGGTTAGGTTAGGTTAGGTTAGGTTAGGTTAGGTTAGGTTAGGTTAGGTTAGGTTAGGTTAGGTTAGGTTAGGTTAGGTTAGGTTAGGTTAGGTTAGGTTAGGTTAGGTTAGGTTAGGTTAGGTTAGGTTAGGTTAGGTTAGGTTAGGTTAGGTTAGGTTAGGTTAGGTTAGGTTAGGTTAGGTTAGGTTAGGTTAGGTTAGGTTAGGTTAGGTTAGGTTAGGTTAGGTTAGGTTAGGTTAGGTTAGGTTAGGTTAGGTTAGGTTAGGTTAGGTTAGGTTAGGTTAGGTTAGGTTAGGTTAGGTTAGGTTAGGTTAGGTTAGGTTAGGTTAGGTTAGGTTAGGTTAGGTTAGGTTAGGTTAGGTTAGGTTAGGTTAGGTTAGGTTAGGTTAGGTTAGGTTAGGTTAGGTTAGGTTAGGTTAGGTTAGGTTAGGTTAGGTTAGGTTAGGTTAGGTTAGGTTAGGTTAGGTTAGGTTAGGTTAGGTTAGGTTAGGTTAGGTTAGGTTAGGTTAGGTTAGGTTAGGTTAGGTTAGGTTAGGTTAGGTTAGGTTAGGTTAGGTTAGGTTAGGTTAGGTTAGGTTAGGTTAGGTTAGGTTAGGTTAGGTTAGGTTAGGTTAGGTTAGGTTAGGTTAGGTTAGGTTAGGTTAGGTTAGGTTAGGTTAGGTTAGGTTAGGTTAGGTTAGGTTAGGTTAGGTTAGGTTAGGTTAGGTTAGGTTAGGTTAGGTTAGGTTAGGTTAGGTTAGGTTAGGTTAGGTTAGGTTAGGTTAGGTTAGGTTAGGTTAGGTTAGGTTAGGTTAGGTTAGGTTAGGTTAGGTTAGGTTAGGTTAGGTTAGGTTAGGTTAGGTTAGGTTAGGTTAGGTTAGGTTAGGTTAGGTTAGGTTAGGTTAGGTTAGGTTAGGTTAGGTTAGGTTAGGTTAGGTTAGGTTAGGTTAGGTTAGGTTAGGTTAGGTTAGGTTAGGTTAGGTTAGGTTAGGTTAGGTTAGGTTAGGTTAGGTTAGGTTAGGTTAGGTTAGGTTAGGTTAGGTTAGGTTAGGTTAGGTTAGGTTAGGTTAGGTTAGGTTAGGTTAGGTTAGGTTAGGTTAGGTTAGGTTAGGTTAGGTTAGGTTAGGTTAGGTTAGGTTAGGTTAGGTTAGGTTAGGTTAGGTTAGGTTAGGTTAGGTTAGGTTAGGTTAGGTTAGGTTAGGTTAGGTTAGGTTAGGTTAGGTTAGGTTAGGTTAGGTTAGGTTAGGTTAGGTTAGGTTAGGTTAGGTTAGGTTAGGTTAGGTTAGGTTAGGTTAGGTTAGGTTAGGTTAGGTTAGGTTAGGTTAGGTTAGGTTAGGTTAGGTTAGGTTAGGTTAGGTTAGGTTAGGTTAGGTTAGGTTAGGTTAGGTTAGGTTAGGTTAGGTTAGGTTAGGTTAGGTTAGGTTAGGTTAGGTTAGGTTAGGTTAGGTTAGGTTAGGTTAGGTTAGGTTAGGTTAGGTTAGGTTAGGTTAGGTTAGGTTAGGTTAGGTTAGGTTAGGTTAGGTTAGGTTAGGTTAGGTTAGGTTAGGTTAGGTTAGGTTAGGTTAGGTTAGGTTAGGTTAGGTTAGGTTAGGTTAGGTTAGGTTAGGTTAGGTTAGGTTAGGTTAGGTTAGGTTAGGTTAGGTTAGGTTAGGTTAGGTTAGGTTAGGTTAGGTTAGGTTAGGTTAGGTTAGGTTAGGTTAGGTTAGGTTAGGTTAGGTTAGGTTAGGTTAGGTTAGGTTAGGTTAGGTTAGGTTAGGTTAGGTTAGGTTAGGTTAGGTTAGGTTAGGTTAGGTTAGGTTAGGTTAGGTTAGGTTAGGTTAGGTTAGGTTAGGTTAGGTTAGGTTAGGTTAGGTTAGGTTAGGTTAGGTTAGGTTAGGTTAGGTTAGGTTAGGTTAGGTTAGGTTAGGTTAGGTTAGGTTAGGTTAGGTTAGGTTAGGTTAGGTTAGGTTAGGTTAGGTTAGGTTAGGTTAGGTTAGGTTAGGTTAGGTTAGGTTAGGTTAGGTTAGGTTAGGTTAGGTTAGGTTAGGTTAGGTTAGGTTAGGTTAGGTTAGGTTAGGTTAGGTTAGGTTAGGTTAGGTTAGGTTAGGTTAGGTTAGGTTAGGTTAGGTTAGGTTAGGTTAGGTTAGGTTAGGTTAGGTTAGGTTAGGTTAGGTTAGGTTAGGTTAGGTTAGGTTAGGTTAGGTTAGGTTAGGTTAGGTTAGGTTAGGTTAGGTTAGGTTAGGTTAGGTTAGGTTAGGTTAGGTTAGGTTAGGTTAGGTTAGGTTAGGTTAGGTTAGGTTAGGTTAGGTTAGGTTAGGTTAGGTTAGGTTAGGTTAGGTTAGGTTAGGTTAGGTTAGGTTAGGTTAGGTTAGGTTAGGTTAGGTTAGGTTAGGTTAGGTTAGGTTAGGTTAGGTTAGGTTAGGTTAGGTTAGGTTAGGTTAGGTTAGGTTAGGTTAGGTTAGGTTAGGTTAGGTTAGGTTAGGTTAGGTTAGGTTAGGTTAGGTTAGGTTAGGTTAGGTTAGGTTAGGTTAGGTTAGGTTAGGTTAGGTTAGGTTAGGTTAGGTTAGGTTAGGTTAGGTTAGGTTAGGTTAGGTTAGGTTAGGTTAGGTTAGGTTAGGTTAGGTTAGGTTAGGTTAGGTTAGGTTAGGTTAGGTTAGGTTAGGTTAGGTTAGGTTAGGTTAGGTTAGGTTAGGTTAGGTTAGGTTAGGTTAGGTTAGGTTAGGTTAGGTTAGGTTAGGTTAGGTTAGGTTAGGTTAGGTTAGGTTAGGTTAGGTTAGGTTAGGTTAGGTTAGGTTAGGTTAGGTTAGGTTAGGTTAGGTTAGGTTAGGTTAGGTTAGGTTAGGTTAGGTTAGGTTAGGTTAGGTTAGGTTAGGTTAGGTTAGGTTAGGTTAGGTTAGGTTAGGTTAGGTTAGGTTAGGTTAGGTTAGGTTAGGTTAGGTTAGGTTAGGTTAGGTTAGGTTAGGTTAGGTTAGGTTAGGTTAGGTTAGGTTAGGTTAGGTTAGGTTAGGTTAGGTTAGGTTAGGTTAGGTTAGGTTAGGTTAGGTTAGGTTAGGTTAGGTTAGGTTAGGTTAGGTTAGGTTAGGTTAGGTTAGGTTAGGTTAGGTTAGGTTAGGTTAGGTTAGGTTAGGTTAGGTTAGGTTAGGTTAGGTTAGGTTAGGTTAGGTTAGGTTAGGTTAGGTTAGGTTAGGTTAGGTTAGGTTAGGTTAGGTTAGGTTAGGTTAGGTTAGGTTAGGTTAGGTTAGGTTAGGTTAGGTTAGGTTAGGTTAGGTTAGGTTAGGTTAGGTTAGGTTAGGTTAGGTTAGGTTAGGTTAGGTTAGGTTAGGTTAGGTTAGGTTAGGTTAGGTTAGGTTAGGTTAGGTTAGGTTAGGTTTTTTTTTTTTTTTTTTTTTTTTTTTTTTTTTTTTTTTTGTTTTGGCAGGAGTGGGAAATCCTCATGGACACCCAGACTGCCCCACTAGTGACGCAGTCTGGGTAGTGCCGGACTCTTACCGGCTAAAACCCACTCCTGCCCTTGCTCACTGTCCCTCTGACATGATCAGAGACCTTGTTTAGGTAGTTTTTTATTCTTCTCGTCATTCGTTTTGTTCGGATGTAACGTCAGTCCTATTTTAAGGACGTGGGCAGGATCCTGGAAGCAGTAGCCTTCACTCTCTTAACTTTTTCCATAAACCATTATTGTTTTTTGTATTTGTTATGTAAAGTTTTAAAATAAAAAAGACAGTTTCTAACATACCTAATAACTAATTAACTTTTATTTCTACATTTTTTAAAATATAATTTATATTTACTTATTTATTAGTTTTTATATATTTTTTTGTTTTATTTTATTATTTTTTGAGTCTTCCTATGTTACAGTCTTATAGTTATAACGTCTTATACTTATTTAACACTAAATATTTGCTATGGCTAACCTAATATATGTGCAATATATCATTTAGACATAATTTCTTACCCTAATCTGGTTAATATATTCCCTATTCTATCATATAGTACATCCAGTTTAATATAACATGTCTGTGCTAGTTCTGTTTTTGATAGTCCTGGCAGACTCACTACTGCTATTCCAAATAAAATGTTTATTAATGATTTTCTATTTTTCTTCAGGTACTGCAGGACAACCTGTGCAATTAGGATTGGTGCAGTACTTTGGATGCAGCTTTTCGAGATATTGACTGTCCTCTTCACAACAAGAGACCACAACAGTAAGGTAGGTTTATTTCTAATTTTTCGAGATTTAATTTTGGTGCCTGCTTGTAATTGGGTCAATTTCTCATGAAATTGACGCCAATTAACATTTTTCGGAATGAACATAATTTTGATTCTATTAAAATGTATAGTTTGGAGTCTTTTATTATTGATTTTGCCATCATAACTGTTGTGGTCATTTATTCTGGGAGACGTTGATTGCACCTTAGCAGTACGCCACCGACAGGCGCGCCAATGCGTCCCACTTCACGCGGATGGGGCACACACTGTCGAAGGCGTTGTGGTCCGTGCTGTCCATCTTGGCTGACACGCAATTGTGGCACTTTGGAACCTCGTCTGCCAATCGCGACGGACAGTCGGCACGCAGGTGGGGGTCACCACAGTGCACGCAGAGATCGGCGGGCTTCGTGCACAGTTTCCTGCCGTGGCCGAAGCACAAGCAGCGAGTGCACTGCACCAGTGGAGACTGGTCCTGCACTCGCACCCGCTGCAGGTCAATGTGCACGCGACCCGCCATCGTAAGTCTCTGCCAGACCATCGGGGACACCTGTAAGATGACGTGGCACATGTGGGGGTTCCTCGTCTTGCGACGGTACTTCACCCCCAACCTCACATCACCCGCAGAAATGTCCCCGATTAGGTGGCTGTTCTGCCTCTGCAGGGCCTGTGTAAGCTCCACGTCAGTGTGGCAGGACAGGACGTCTTTAACAATGACGAGCGGGTCTTTATTTCTCATCTCTTCCGCGATCAACCCGCCAGCCTTCCGGATCCTTTCAGTCACTCTGGTAAGTTCCTCTTTTGTCCTGAAGCCGACGACCACCTTCTGGTCCCTCACCTTCCGTAGTCGTTCAACTCTGGTACCCTCATTTCGGGCATCGACCGCCGTCCTCAGCTTCTCAATAACCTCTTCACTCGTGTCCTGATCATTCACAGATGATACCACCACCGAGTGAAGAGGTTCTTGGATGTTCTGCTTCTGGCCGCCGGCGATTTCCGCGAAAGACGGCCCTTGGCCTGCGACGTAGCGAGGAGACTGTTGGAGTTGCTCCGTCAGAGCGAGTGTATGCTGTTGGCACTCCAGTAGCACCTGCTTGTGCTGCTGGAGGCCTTCCACCAGGTTCTTCATCAAATCTGTCGGCACTGGCGTGGTCGGGTTCAGTGGCACGGCTGCCGATGCCTCCGCAGGTGTTTCAGGAGACACAGGTGCGGTGGGAGCTCTGCTGCGCTCTGACTCTTTGACGAGTTCATAGAGCCTATTTATTGCGGTGAGCACCTCCGTCTTTATTTCGGTCTTCAGGTTGCGAGAGTTGCCCAAATGCAGCTTCGCTTTATTTAGGCAAGCTCTCGCCTCCGCCGTCAGGTTCGGGTACTTCATCTCGGGCTTACTGTTGGGTCCCACGGCGTCCGCGGAGGCTCGCCGCGTCCCCAGAGAGCAGGGGATCTTTTGTGCGACCGGCGGAGTTGCGCCAGGTTTCGAGTTTGCCGGGGACTTTGCCTTGGGCTCTGTTTTCCCGGCCTCCCATTCCCCAATGCTGCGTCTTACGCTCGGCTGCGAGGTCCCAGCTTTCTCTGCAGATCGCGGCGAGGCCCCGGAGACCAGCGAGCTCGCGGTTTGCTTGGCCGGCGTGCGGAACATAGCGGTGGCTTTAGTGAAGGTCAGGTTCATAGATACTTGTCAAAGGACACTGGCGATACTTCTGTGTCCCTGTAAATGGGGGATACACAGAAAGCAACAATACACTATAAAAACTCTAATACGTCGTCAAAAGGACGAACGACCGTCAGGTCAGTAAATTCTAATTATATAATAGACTAATCAAATACTAAAGTTAAGTAAAAATAAAATAAATTGTCAAAACTTCGTCAAAAAACCAGATTCCTCCACCTAGCTAGTAGACACAGGGTGGGTGGGTGGGCAAAATTTTTTCGCGTTTTGTCAATTATTTTCCCTGGGATGGTCTCAGGTAGCCCAATTATGAATATAGTAGCTGAAAACAGCGTCAAATTACCTCACCGGGAAGCAAAGTTATTTCGATTCTATGCAAACTTGGTTTGCTTAGGTAGAATTTGATGGCTACGAATTGTATAGAACAAAGAAAATTTCTAGGTATCTAAGTGGCTATATAAGCTAGACGGACGGGCGAGGTGTCGACAGACGCGTCTCCGCGCGAGCTAGCCAACTATGACGTCACTGAAAATTATGCTGAACAAAAATTTTGAGTTTTAGATGAAAAACGTGAATTTTCTCCGAAAATTATAACAAAACCAGGAATTCTGACTACCCCACAAGACTCGGACTCGCGCAACGCGCACCGGAATGCAGGTAAGGCAGGTAAGTATCTATTGAAACTAATTTAAACGGATTTTAATGGAAGAATTTTGATGTAAAAATTAAAATGTGTTTCTAGTACAAAAATTGAATGAATTTTCTATGTCTATAGGCGAAAAGAAAATTTTTTTTTCGCGTTTTGTCAATTATTTTCCCTGGGATGGTCTCAGGTAGCCCAATTATGAATATAGTAGCTGAAAACAGCGTCAAATTACCTCACCGGGAAGCAAAGTTATTTCGATTCTATGCAAACTTGGTTTGCTTAGGTAGAATTTGATGGCTACGAATTGTATAGAACAAAGAAAATTTCTAGGTATCTAAGTGGCTATATAAGCTAGACGGACGGGCGAGGTGTCGACAGACGCGTCTCCGCGCGAGCTAGCCAACTATGACGTCACTGAAAATTATGCTGAACAAAAATTTTGAGTTTTAGATGAAAAACGTGAATTTTCTCCGAAAATTATAACAAAACCAGGAATTCTGACTACCCCACAAGACTCGGACTCGCGCAACGCGCACCGGAATGCAGGTAAGGCAGGTAAGTATCTATTGAAACTAATTTAAACGGATTTTAATGGAAGAATTTTGATGTAAAAATTAAAATGTGTTTCTAGTACAAAAATTGAATGAATTTTCTATGTCTATAGGCGAAAAGAAAATTTTTTTTTCGCGTTTTGTCAATTATTTTCCCTGGGATGGTCTCAGGTAGCCCAATTATGAATATAGTAGCTGAAAACAGCGTCAAATTACCTCACCGGGAAGCAAAGTTATTTCGATTCTATGCAAACTTGGTTTGCTTAGGTAGAATTTGATGGCTACGAATTGTATAGAACAAAGAAAATTTCTAGGTATCTAAGTGGCTATATAAGCTAGACGGACGGGCGAGGTGTCGACAGACGCGTCTCCGCGCGAGCTAGCCAACTATGACGTCACTGAAAATTATGCTGAACAAAAATTTTGAGTTTTAGATGAAAAACGTGAATTTTCTCCGAAAATTATAACAAAACCAGGAATTCTGACTACCCCACAAGACTCGGACTCGCGCAACGCGCACCGGAATGCAGGTAAGGCAGGTAAGTATCTATTGAAACTAATTTAAACGGATTTTAATGGAAGAATTTTGATGTAAAAATTAAAATGTGTTTCTAGTACAAAAATTGAATGAATTTTCTATGTCTATAGGCGAAAAGAAAATTTTTTTTTCGCGTTTTGTCAATTATTTTCCCTGGGATGGTCTCAGGTAGCCCAATTATGAATATAGTAGCTGAAAACAGCGTCAAATTACCTCACCGGGAAGCAAAGTTATTTCGATTCTATGCAAACTTGGTTTGCTTAGGTAGAATTTGATGGCTACGAATTGTATAGAACAAAGAAAATTTCTAGGTATCTAAGTGGCTATATAAGCTAGACGGACGGGCGAGGTGTCGACAGACGCGTCTCCGCGCGAGCTAGCCAACTATGACGTCACTGAAAATTATGCTGAACAAAAATTTTGAGTTTTAGATGAAAAACGTGAATTTTCTCCGAAAATTATAACAAAACCAGGAATTCTGACTACCCCACAAGACTCGGACTCGCGCAACGCGCACCGGAATGCAGGTAAGGCAGGTAAGTATCTATTGAAACTAATTTAAACGGATTTTAATGGAAGAATTTTGATGTAAAAATTAAAATGTGTTTCTAGTACAAAAATTGAATGAATTTTCTATGTCTATAGGCGAAAAGAAAATTTTTTTTTTCGCGTTTTGTCAATTATTTTCCCTGGGATGGTCTCAGGTAGCCCAATTATGAATATAGTAGCTGAAAACAGCGTCAAATTACCTCACCGGGAAGCAAAGTTATTTCGATTCTATGCAAACTTGGTTTGCTTAGGTAGAATTTGATGGCTACGAATTGTATAGAACAAAGAAAATTTCTAGGTATCTAAGTGGCTATATAAGCTAGACGGACGGGCGAGGTGTCGACAGACGCGTCTCCGCGCGAGCTAGCCAACTATGACGTCACTGAAAATTATGCTGAACAAAAATTTTGAGTTTTAGATGAAAAACGTGAATTTTCTCCGAAAATTATAACAAAACCAGGAATTCTGACTACCCCACAAGACTCGGACTCGCGCAACGCGCACCGGAATGCAGGTAAGGCAGGTAAGTATCTATTGAAACTAATTTAAACGGATTTTAATGGAAGAATTTTGATGTAAAAATTAAAATGTGTTTCTAGTACAAAAATTGAATGAATTTTCTATGTCTATAGGCGAAAAGAAAATTTTTTTTTTCGCGTTTTGTCAATTATTTTCCCTGGGATGGTCTCAGGTAGCCCAATTATGAATATAGTAGCTGAAAACAGCGTCAAATTACCTCACCGGGAAGCAAAGTTATTTCGATTCTATGCAAACTTGGTTTGCTTAGGTAGAATTTGATGGCTACGAATTGTATAGAACAAAGAAAATTTCTAGGTATCTAAGTGGCTATATAAGCTAGACGGACGGGCGAGGTGTCGACAGACGCGTCTCCGCGCGAGCTAGCCAACTATGACGTCACTGAAAATTATGCTGAACAAAAATTTTGAGTTTTAGATGAAAAACGTGAATTTTCTCCGAAAATTATAACAAAACCAGGAATTCTGACTACCCCACAAGACTCGGACTCGCGCAACGCGCACCGGAATGCAGGTAAGGCAGGTAAGTATCTATTGAAACTAATTTAAACGGATTTTAATGGAAGAATTTTGATGTAAAAATTAAAATGTGTTTCTAGTACAAAAATTGAATGAATTTTCTATGTCTATAGGCGAAAAGAAAATTTTTTTTTCGCGTTTTGTCAAT
>CATLJQ010000035.1:0-173000 GCA_949987655.1 Polymixis flavicincta | reverse complement strand
GGCATCGGCCCTTGCGGGCCCCATCATTTTTTGTGCTGACATCTCTTTGAGGCGCGAATGGAACACAACGCGCCGTCGACTTGGGCTTGGTCCTTACCGGACAGCGAGCTACCCATTACTCGCCGTCCGCAAGCCCATGCCTACGGTGGCCGGAAATCGGCCTGGGATTCCAGACGCCCAGGGCGTCTCCGTATCCTGCGACAGCTAAGGTCGCGAGGGCGCATATGCTGCCTCTCCCTCACGTGCGCCGCCTCCCTCTTCGCGAGCATCACTGCTTCGCTGAAGGAGGTGACGGCTCCCCATGCCCTCTCGTTCCGTACCATGGCCTGGACCAGGGCCGGACGTAAGAGATCGCCGCCGCCGATCGCCTCCACGAGGACACGGCGGTGCTCCACCCAAACTGGGCAGACCGCCACCGTGTGCTCCACCGTGTCCTCAGGGCGATCTTCGCAGTAAAAACACCCGGGCGTTTCCTCCCGCCCTATCCAAAACAGGAAGCTCCCGAAACAACCGTGTCCGGTGAGGACCTACGTCAGGCGGAAGGTGACAACGCCATGCCGCCACTCAAACCACTCCTCAAAGAGGGGACTTACCCCCGCAATCGTGGCGTGCCCAGTGTTCAGGTGTTATGTTTGACTGAACACTGGTAGAAGGAACATGAAGTAGTGTGTACGGGACAACTATAAATGATAGAATGTGATTGAGTTATAACTATATTTTTATTGAAATAATGTTATAGCTAATTGATACAGTGATCAGTAATGATAGGATGATTTAAGGATATCAAACTGCTACAATATTATGATATGAGTATTCGCGGCGAAGACCGAACGTGAACTAACTTAACTTGCGCACGCGGTACAAAACTGCTTTTTTTACGTAAAAAGATATAATAATATAATAATAATATATTTATTCAAAAAATAAAAGGCTTAAAAATATGTACAGTTTTGCTTAAATGTAATAAATATTATTTCTAAGAATTACGTGCCTGAACTAGGTAATCCTGTATTTCAGGCAAAAAGAGCTAAAATAGTGTTACAAATTTAATAAATAATCAAATACTTTTGTTGAAAATAGACAAATACTTTTATAAATGAAGAGTAGCTTAGTTTCTAAATTTTACAAATACTTAACGTAAATATTCACTTAAAATTACTTTAACACAGTTAGTAAATTCTCTGTTTCTTCGTAAGACATGCTTTGGAGTGCATCATTGAGAGTTCTCTTACATGTTGTGTAGTTCAGGGAATAAATGTTTGCTTTCGAGTTTAGTCTATTATAGAGGAGAGGACCGAGGTACAGGTAAAATTTGGATATAAAAGCATGTTTAGTTATATTTTGTGGACAGACGATATCTTTACGTCTTTTATTAGTATATTCTGTACTGTAAGGTAGAGCTGTGTGTTGTTTTAACACAATGCCCACTATAAAAAGTTGTCGAACTGTTAAAACTTCACAAGATTTGTATAGTAGGTTAGTAGGAAAAAGGAAAGGGCGGGAAGTAGACACTTTGAGAATAGCCCTCTGAGCTCTTTCGGTGGTCAGTAATAGTGTTTTACCCGCACCACCCCACGTGGTAATACCGTAAGTTAATATCGATTGACATAGAGCAAAGTAGACTTGTCTAACAATTTTTGGATCAGCAATATAGCGTATTTTCTTAAAAACAAATATCAACTTGCGAATTCTACTATTTAAAGCTTCTATATGTTGTTTGAACGAAAGTGTTTCATCCATTATAATACCAAGGTATTTTGTTGTTTTTGCCATTTTAATTTTAGGACAACCACATTGGTTATCTGTAGGAATAGCGCAATAATGAGCATATAATGTCGAGCTAGTGCCAGTTAAAGTTTGCTTACGCATTGAAAACTTAATGCAATTTGTCTTGTCTGCATTTAGTGTTAGTGAATTATTTTGAAGCCATTTGTTAACAACATTGAATCCTTGTTGCGCAAACTTGAAGACATTGTTTTCTGAGTCAGCGGAAAATAGAAGGGCAGTATCGTCAGCATAAGAGACAATTTGGCCGTGATCAAGATTTAGATTACAAAGATCGTTTATGTAAATTAAAAATAGCGTAGGCCCTAAAATACTTCCTTGGGGAATGCCGTAGGACGTGTTCTTTTTATCATCGCTGACGATATTACCAATCCTTACACATTGGGTACGGTCTTCTAGATAGCTCTTAAATAGTTTCAGCTGGGTGCCTCTGATACCTATGGCTTCAAGCTTGTGCAACAGAATAGGAATAGAAACCGTGTCAAAAGCTTTGGCGAGGTCCAAGAAGATTCCGACGGTGTGGTTACCATTATCAAGTTCTTTTGCTAAAAAGTCAGTCAGATGGTGGACGGCATCGTCTGTTGACATTTTAGGCCTAAATCCAAACTGCCGCTTCGATAAAATTAATTTATTCTCCAAGTATTTGTGAAGCCTTTTATTTATAATTTTTTCTAATATTTTAGACATTGAAGGCAGTAAGGAAATCGGTCTATAATTTGTTACTTGATCTTTGCTGCCCGACTTATAAACTGGGACAACAACAGCTTTTTTTAGGCATTCGGGAAAAAGACCCGTAGATAAACATTTTTGGAAAATATATGTTAATGGTGGTACCAAAATGTGCCTTAACTTTTTAACAATTTTATTTGAGATGTTATCCCAGCCAACTGCACAGTCGTCTTTCAAACTCATAATTATCGTTTCTACCTCAGACTCGTCAGTGTCGAGCAACACAAAGGATGATAATATAGTGCTACACGATAATGGAGTACTTGATAGATGTTGTGAGTGGCCCTGAACTTTTTCAGCCAAACATTTTCCAACATTCACAAAGAAATTATTTGCAATGTTCGCAGACGTTAACTGTGATGAGTGTGATTGTAATAAGCTTGAGGATGATTGATTTTGTTTTGTGATATACGTTACATTTTTAATATAATTCCAGATTTTTTTGCTATTTGTACCAGCCTTTTCAAGTGCAATTTTATCGTAGTTACTTTTTACTTTTCTAAGGAGATCATTACAAAAGTTACGATATCGTTTATACGACAGTTGCAAAATTAAATTATCTGGATTAGATTTCGCTTTCATATGCAGTTTATCTCTATTTTTCATGCAGCGAATTAGTCCTGTCGTGATCCATGGTTTTATGTTGTAGTTTTTGTTTTTTAGTCGAGATTCAATAGTGTTCTTGTGAATTGCATGTTGCACTTTTTTTATTAGGTACAATATACAAAACTGCGGATCAGCGGAATCGTAGACTGGGTCGAAGTCGATATTGCGTAAGTCTTCTTCAAGTTTATGTACGTTTAAACTAGAAATTGTGCGAGTGACTACTTTAGGTAATTTACAATTTAAAATAAGTAGATTAGCACTGTGGTCGGTAATTGTTGAATTAATTACAAGGGTTAGTGCAGGAAAATTCGATTTGAGCATTATATGGTCCAAGCAGGAACCACTTTTATGTGTAGGAAGCGTGTGAGTTGGAAGCAAAGCATGGAAGGCGCATAGGTTGAGATATTCCTCAGCGGATGCGTCAGCATTTTCTGGAAGAATATTGATGTTAATATCTCCAATTAATATAGTATTTTTGAAAGATGACAGGTTCTGCAACGTGTCGTTTAGAGAGTCAGTAAAATTGTTTATATTTCTAAAAGAGGGAGGACGATAAAGGGCAAGTATTGCGAATTCTGATCCAATTTTTACTAACAATCTGCTACAGTCGTGCATATTCGGCTCCTCGATAGACACATTTAGATGATTTTTAGCGTAAACTATCACCCCATCGTTCTGATTGTGGTTTATGCTAGTTTTGTACATATTATATCCTGGAATTAGTGGTATGTTATATTGTTTGGATAGCCAACATTCTGTCAAAACAATAACGTCACAGTTTATGTTTAGACGTTGTAAAAAAATGCTTAAATTATCAAAATTCTTAAAAATGCTGCGAATGTTTTGAGTTAGTATGGTTAGTGGACTAGTGTAGGAGGAGAGATATTTTTTACAGTGTTCAACGTCACAAGCATGGGATTCAGAAACAGAGAAATTATCTATATCATCAATTAAGTTATTCATCATAATTATAACTAATAAAAACAATAACAAGGGCCAAAAATACGTAATTAACGGCGCTCTTAGGCATGATTTGTGATAACATGATTTGTCTAAGATAAAACTGAACGCTAAACATATAAAAATCAAAATCAAAGCATTAAAATGTAACTACCTATAAGTACTTAAAGAAAGAAATGACAAAAGAAAGTACAATTTGCGTAGATACACAAAACTAGGTCCCGATTGCTCATTTACACTGATACACGGAACACTGATTACACTAGCACTCTGAAGCTGCTGAGGAGTTGAGCGCGCGGGCAAAGCCACGCTGCGCACACGCCGAAGGCGCCGCCACACGTGCATGGCTCCTGCCGCGCACAGGGCGGACACCACCAAGTATATCACCGTATAGTGATGCACGTCGTGATATGAAAACCCGCCGTCCAAATCTTCATCAATGATCGGTTCATTTTTCATCTGACTCAACTTATCATGGACTTGCCTTACCGGACCTTGAATCTCGATGTGGGTATGGTCAGACTGCTCATCGATTACACCGATAGGTATCGATAAGTTGATTATTTTGTTGATAGGTGGAATATCAATCCTCAGAACGTCTGCCGTAGTCTTCAGAATGTTAGAAAGCTTCTTATGTGAGTAAACTGTGTAAATATCGCCTTTGATAACGCATCCATCGCCGAGCATGATAACGCCAGCCTTGGTTAATTGTGCGGCCGTAACTTGATGCTCACATACTCGTATGATTCGTATGGAGCACGGTCCGCAACAAAAATTTAAATATGTGTTTAATTTATTAAGCTCTGTCCAACGGTTTGTGCAAATTGTAGATGATGTGCTGCAACGACTGGACAGACTGCTGATCTCTGATGCAGAGATTTTCATCCGACCTCATTTGATAAATCGGACCCTTCAAAGGGCAGATGTATGTTTCTGTGTCGTAAAACATACAGGTTTGGACATCGTTTTCCGTCATTGGAATGTAAGCGTCCCTTTGTATATTAATTGCGAGAAGATCCGCGATGGGAATTATGCTGATCATATTACTTCCACCCTGCTGCGGAACTGTTATGATTCTACAGATGTCGTAGCTATCTCTACTCACGGGGATCTTAACTTCGAAGATAATAAACTGCTGCATGACTCTGGCCGTAGTCTTCAATAAATGATACAGTTTAGATAAATCCGATTGAATATTATCTATTGGAAGAGTCAATTCTTTTGCTAACTGTCCTATTATGACATTAAGTTCGTCCGTGAGCTGTGTTCGTTAGGTGTTAGAAGGTGAAAATTGAACCCTGTGTGGTGTAGGTTCATAATAGTATCCACGATGGTTTCTTGGACGGTTTTCAGGTTCATCAGGACACTGTTGGAAATTGATAGATGATACACTAAAGCTGTTAGACATTACTGATTCTTTAACTCCTTCCTGATTATTGTGTTAAATCCCTTCTCTAAACTGCTCAGGTGCTGATTAAACACCTTGTGATGTCTCTCCATCGCATTTTCGACTCTTTTGATGATGTTGTTCTCTGCTTCAACAATAGATGTGTTGTTTTTCCATAAGGAAGCCAAACGCATTTGTGTACGTCTGATTTGTTGGATATCCTTGAAATATTTTTGAGCAAACTCGTCATCTAAGACACCAAACAAACTTTGTGCTATGCTTCCTATAGGATTGATAAGACCGCGCTTATGTCGCACATTCCCCGTGATCTGCTGACCAAACAACATGCTATTGTAATGGTCAAGTTCATTGCTACCGTGATGTAATTGCATGAGGATTGCGTCACACTGTGATATCTTTGTTGTATTAGAACATATATTACTCAGATGATCAACGCATTTTTAAACAGATCTAGTCCTTGCCAATAGGGCTCCATATCGACGGGTCCTACGTATACTGGTGCAACCCGCAAAACAACGAAAACCGTTTTATTACATCAAAAGCCTTAAAATTACCTTATATTACATCCTGTAAAAATCATATTGAAATATCAAATAATTTCAACGATACAAACTTGTAAACTGATGTAAGTGACATCATTTTAAGCCTCGCGACCATCTACACTGATGTAAGTCACTTACACCAGTGTAGGTCGTCGCGTACGACGCGACGCGTGAGCGCAAGTGAACTCAAACACTGGTATAACTGCGAAACGTCTTTCTTTTCTGTTATGGCGGCATCAAGTCGGCATTTCGCCGCCTGCGCCGTCCTACCCTCCTGCGACGAATCGGATCAGCGAGAGAGTCTGTCTCCCTGATCCGCTCTGCCGCTTCCTTCAGCGAGATTACGTCCTCGCAAAAAGACGTAACCGCCACCCAAGCCCTCTCACTGCCGACCATAGCCTTAACAACGACCGGCAGTGACAGGTCTTCCCCAATTTCTCCCGCCAGAACTCGGCGCTGCACCTCCCAAGCAGGGCACTGCTCGAGAGTGTGCAGGGCCGTGTCCTGGCTGAAACCACACTGGTGACACACGGGAGTCGCCTCCCGTCTTGCCACTGTGTGCAGGTATTTGCCAAAACAGCCATGCCCCGACATTACCTGCACTAGACGGAAGGACAACGTCCCGTGTCGCCTCCGTACCCATTCTTCTAGGATTGGCTGGAGAGCCCCAACAGTCCAGTGACCGGCGCTGGGAGTCTCCAACCTCTCCGCCCATTGCCTCATGATGGCAGTCTGCGCCTCTCTCCGCCATCTCATAACCACTTCGGGCAGCGGTCCATTGCCACTCTCCACCCGAACCTCCACGCTTCGGTGGTAAACTTCGGCGAGCACTCGCGCCTCCAGATCCCACGGGGGCGTTCCCGCTAACGCGAACGCCGCTTCAGCCGAAATTGTGCGGTATCCGCGTATCACCCTGACCGCCATGACTCTTTGCGGTCTCCGCAGCTGAGCCTTGTTCTGGGCAGTCAGGGAGTCCGCCCACACTGGGGCGCCGTACAGGGCCATCGAGCGCACCACCCCCGTGTAAAGCCGTCGGCAGTTCGTACTCGGTCCACCCAGATTCGGCAGTAGCCGACTCAGAGCAGAAGCTGTGCCGATCAACTTCGGGGCAAGTCGGGAGAAGTGCTCGCCGAAGTTCCACCTACGGTCCACGACCAGGCCTAGGTATTTCATGTGACCCCGCACCATGATTAGCTCACCACCCAAAGTGATGGAAGCGCCTGCTGGTGGTCGGCGGCGGGGCGCATGAAACACCAGGGCTTCCGTCTTGTCTAGCGCCACCCTAAGACCCAGCGCCTCGATGCGGTTGATGACCAGGGATGCACCCTCAGTGGCCAAGCGCGCCGCTTCCTCAAAGTTTCCTCCCCGGGCTGTAATGAGAGTATCGTCAGCATAACAAATGACGCTCAACCCGGGTGAGAGAGCAACACGAAGTGCCCAGTCGTAACCTACGTTCCACAGGAGTGGCCCTAGGACCGACCCCTGCGGAACACCACACGTTATAGGCCTCCGCACGATTTGCCCATTGCATCCCTGGTAACTAACGCATCGCCCTCTCAAATAGTCTGCCACCAGCTGCCTCAAGTATAAAGGTACCCCATGAAAACGGAGCGCCTCTCCGATGCAGCCGAACGGCAAGGTATTAAACGCATTGGCGATGTCTAATGACACCGCCAACATTACCTTCCCTTGCGTTACCGCGTCCCTCGCCTGGGTCTTGAGACGCATAATGGCATCCACGGTCGAACGCCCGCCTCGAAAACCGAATTGAGCGTCCGACAGATTTGGGCCAACCGTTTCCAAATGCCGGACGATGCGGGTAGCGAGAATTTTCTCTAGCATCTTCCCCACCTCGTCCAGTAGCACTATCGGTCTGTAAGCCGAAGGGGACTCCGTGGGCCGTCCAGCCTTTTTTAGCAGAACCAGACGACCTTCTTTCCAAGGCTTAGGGAACTGTCTTGACGTCAAACAGGTGTCGAACAGTTCCCTAAGTCTACCCTCCATCGCACCCAGCGACAGAGCCAGTACCTTTGCAGGCACCCCGTCCGGCCCTGGGGCGGTGGTTTTTGAACGCGCCCTAAAGATCACTGCCGCCATCTCCGCGTCTGTGATCACAGGAGTCTCCTCTTCCGCATCCTGATCATCAACTGATGGGGTCATCCTCGGAGGCGTGTACCCCGCCTGGCTTGGGAAAAGTGCTTCCACGACTTCGGCAAGAAACTGAGGGCGGAGGGATTCCGTTAACGGGGGGCCCTGGGAGTGAAGTTTATTTCTCGCCGCACGATATGGGCGTCCCCAAGGATCTCGGTTTAGACCGTCCAACATCTCACCCCTCGCCTGCTCCCTTGCTCGGAAGATCGCCAACTGCAGAGCTTCCCGGGTGCTTCGGTAGGACTCATACCGTTGGGATTCCAGCTCCTCATTACGGTGGCGCAGTCTGCGCACTTGCGAGTAGGACCTTCGGGCAATAATACAGGCCTCGCGGAGGTCCGCCAACTCCCGGGACCACCAGTAGACCTCCCTTTTTGGCCCGCACCCAAACCTAACCTAACCTAACCTTTTTTTTTTTTTTTTTTTTGATTACGGGGGGAAATCCTCATGGATGTCCTCCGCCCCGGGGAGGGCGGAGGGGTCTGTCAGACTCTTACTGACTAAAACCACCCCGGTGTTCCGTCTCTCACTTACGCCGAGGATCACGGGAACTAGTAAGTCTTCCGCGATCCCCGGCTAGTGCCGGCCCGCCTATGCAGGCCACCTCGCGATAGGGGGGGAGTGAGGTGTTAAACTCCCCCCCACATCCATGAGAGGCGCGCGTGGAACACTACGCGCCGCCATCTCGGGTCCTAAGAAGTAGGGGGCGACGGATTCCCCGGTCCGTCGCCCCTGGACCCATTCAGGGGGGCTGGAAGAGGGCGTTGTCCGCCCTCCGCCGACGCCCGGTGCGTCTGCTGCGAATCGGGTTAGCGGAAGCGATCTCCCGCTCCCTCTCCGCAGCCTCCTTCTGCGAAATAACTGTATCGCAGAAGGACACCACCGCGTCCCAGGACTCCTCGCTGTGGACCATCGAGTCGACAACGGCCGGCAGCGACAGGTCGCTGCCTACTCCTGAGATGAGGGCACGGCGTGGCTCCGTCCAAGCGGCACACTCTGCCAGCGTGTGCCACGCCGTGTCCTCCCGACAGTCGACGCAGTGGTGACACCGAGCGTCCGGCTCCCTGTTTATGCGACACAGGTACTTCCCGAAGCAACCATGCCCCGAGAGCACCTGTGTCACCCGAAACGACAGGGAGCCGTGCCTCCTCCCGAGCCAGCGCTCGAGTACTGGCCGGATCGCCCCGATGGTGGCGGAGCCGGCGGTAGGGCGTGAAAGCCTGTCCCGCCATTCCGCCACCAGGGCTGCGCGAAGCTGTGACCGACGCAACTCCAAATGTCGCGGCGTCAGCCACTCGCCCCGCGCCCTCGAGTCCTCGCGCCACCGATGCAGCGACGCGAGTACCTTCGCCTCGAGGTCCCACGGTGGGGATCCGGCCAGTACGCAAGCCGCCTCGTAGGAGATCGTGCGATATCCCCTTATGACTCTGACGGCCATAGCTCGCTGCGGTTTCCGCAGGACAGCGATGCTGCCGGCCGTCAGGTCAGCCGCCCAGATCGGGGCCCCATACAGGGCCATCGATCGCACGATCCCCACGTAGAGCCGCCTACAGGCGGCGCTCGGGCCCCCCAGATTGGGAAGCAGCGTTGACAGCGCCCCAGCCGCGCCCAACAACTTGGGCGCCAGCCGCTGGAAGTGGGGTCCGAAATCCCATCGGCTGTCGAGCACCAATCCCAGATACTTCATGGTGGACTCGACAGCAATTCGGGACCCCCCGACCACGATATGTGATCCCGGCGGTGGCGCCCGCCGGGGGCCATGAAAGACCATGGCCTCCGACTTGTTGAGGGCCACCTCTAGGCCAAGGCGCCGTATGCGGGTCACCACCTGTGACACCGCAGCCGTCGCCAGCAACGCTGCCTCCCTGTACGAGCTCCCCCGGGCCGTGACCAGCGTGTCATCTGCATAACACGTCAGGTCCACGCCCGCCTGGAGCTCGCCCCTCAGCACCCAGGTACCCGATGTTCCACAGGAGCGGTCCCACGACCGAACCCTGTGGAACACCGCACGACATGCGGCGCTGGTTTCCGCCATAACCTAACCTAACCTAACCTTTTTTTTTTTTTTTGATTACGGGGGGAAATCCTCATGGATGTCCTCCGCCCCGGGGAGGGCGGAGGGGTCTGTCAGACTCTTACTGACTAAAACCACCCCGGTGTTCCGTCTCTCACTTACGCCGAGGATCACGGGAACTAGTAAGTCTTCCGCGATCCCCGGCTAGTGCCGGCCCGCCTATGCAGGCCACCTCGCGATAGGGGGGGAGTGAGGTGTTAAACTCCCCCCCACATCCATGAGAGGCGCGCGTGGAACACTACGCGCCGCCATCTCGGGTCCTAAGAAGTAGGGGGCGACGGATTCCCCGGTCCGTCGCCCCTGGACCCATTCAGGGGGGCTGGAAGAGGGCGTTGTCCGCCCTCCGCCGACGCCCGGTGCGTCTGCTGCGAATCGGGTTAGCGGAAGCGATCTCCCGCTCCCTCTCCGCAGCCTCCTTCTGCGAAATAACTGTATCGCAGAAGGACACCACCGCGTCCCAGGACTCCTCGCTGTGGACCATCGAGTCGACAACGGCCGGCAGCGACAGGTCGCTGCCTACTCCTGAGATGAGGGCACGGCGTGGCTCCGTCCAAGCGGCACACTCTGCCAGCGTGTGCCACGCCGTGTCCTCCCGACAGTCGACGCAGTGGTGACACCGAGCGTCCGGCTCCCTGTTTATGCGACACAGGTACTTCCCGAAGCAACCATGCCCCGAGAGCACCTGTGTCACCCGAAACGACAGGGAGCCGTGCCTCCTCCCGAGCCAGCGCTCGAGTACTGGCCGGATCGCCCCGATGGTGGCGGAGCCGGCGGTAGGGCGTGAAAGCCTGTCCCGCCATTCCGCCACCAGGGCTGCGCGAAGCTGTGACCGACGCAACTCCAAATGTCGCGGCGTCAGCCACTCGCCCCGCGCCCTCGAGTCCTCGCGCCACCGATGCAGCGACGCGAGTACCTTCGCCTCGAGGTCCCACGGTGGGGATCCGGCCAGTACGCAAGCCGCCTCGTAGGAGATCGTGCGATATCCCCTTATGACTCTGACGGCCATAGCTCGCTGCGGTTTCCGCAGGACAGCGATGCTGCCGGCCGTCAGGTCAGCCGCCCAGATCGGGGCCCCATACAGGGCCATCGATCGCACGATCCCCACGTAGAGCCGCCTACAGGCGGCGCTCGGGCCCCCCAGATTGGGAAGCAGCGTTGACAGCGCCCCAGCCGCGCCCAACAACTTGGGCGCCAGCCGCTGGAAGTGGGGTCCGAAATCCCATCGGCTGTCGAGCACCAATCCCAGATACTTCATGGTGGACTCGACAGCAATTCGGGACCCCCCGACCACGATATGTGATCCCGGCGGTGGCGCCCGCCGGGGGCCATGAAAGACCATGGCCTCCGACTTGTTGAGGGCCACCTCTAGGCCAAGGCGCCGTATGCGGGTCACCACCTGTGACACCGCAGCCGTCGCCAGCAACGCTGCCTCCCTGTACGAGCTCCCCCGGGCCGTGACCAGCGTGTCATCTGCATAACACGTCAGGTCCACGCCCGCCTGGAGCTCGCCCCTCAGCACCCAGGTACCCGATGTTCCACAGGAGCGGTCCCACGACCGAACCCTGTGGAACACCGCACGACATGCGGCGCTGGTTTCCGCCATAACCTAACCTAACCTAACCTTTTTTTTTTTTTTTGATTACGGGGGGAAATCCTCATGGATGTCCTCCGCCCCGGGGAGGGCGGAGGGGTCTGTCAGACTCTTACTGACTAAAACCACCCCGGTGTTCCGTCTCTCACTTACGCTGAGGATCACGGGAACTAGTAAGTCTTCCGCGATCCCCGGCTAGTGCCGGCCCGCCTATGCGGGCCACCTCGCGATAGGGGGGGAGTGAGGTGTTAAACTCCCCCCCCACATCAATGAGAGGCGCGCGTGGAACACTACGCGCCGCCATCTCGGGTCCTAAGAAGTAGGGGGCGACGGATTCCCCAGTCCGTCGCCCCTGGACCCATTTAGGGGGGCTGGAAGAGGGCGTTGTCCGCCCTCCGCCGACGCCCGGTGCGTCTGCTGCGGATCGGGTTAGCTGAAGCAATCTCCCGCTCCCTCTCCGCAGCCTCCTTCTGCGAGATGACTGTTTCGCAGAAGGACACCACCGCGTCCCAGGACTCCTCGCTGTCGACCATCGAGTCGACAACGGCCGGCAGCGACAGGTCACTGCCTACTCCTGAGACGAGGGCACGGCGCGGCTCCGTCCAAGCGGCACACTCTGCCAGCGTGTGCCACGCCGTGTCCTCCCGACAGTCGACGCAGTGGTGACACCGAGCGTCCGGCTCCCTGTTTATGCGACACAGGTACTTCCCGAAGCAACCATGCCCCGAGAGCACCTGTGTCACCCGAAACGACAGGGAGCCGTGCCTCCTCCCGAGCCAGCGCTCGAGTACTGGCCGGATCGCCCCGATGGTGGCGGAGCCGGCGGTAGGGCGTGAAAGCCTGTCCCGCCATTCCGCCACCAGGGCTGCGCGAAGCTGTGACCGACGCAACTCCAAATGTCGCGGCGTCAGCCACTCGCCCCGCGCCCTCGAGTCCTCGCGCCACCGATGCAGCGACGCGAGTACCTTCGCCTCGAGGTCCCACGGTGGGGATCCGGCCAGTACGCAAGCCGCCTCGTAGGAGATCGTGC
The DNA here is from genome assembly GCA_949987655.1 of Polymixis flavicincta. Lineage (NCBI taxonomy): Eukaryota > Metazoa > Arthropoda > Insecta > Lepidoptera > Noctuidae > Polymixis > Polymixis flavicincta. Next base: position 160,124 of record CATLJQ010000035.1, on the reverse strand, counting down.
GATATCCCCTTATGACTCTGACGGCCATAGCTCGCTGCGGTTTCCGCAGGACAGCGATGCTGCCGGCCGTCAGGTCAGCCGCCCAGATCGGGGCCCCATACAGGGCCATCGATCGCACGATCCCCACGTAGAGCCGCCTACAGGCGGCGCTCGGGCCCCCCAGATTGGGAAGCAGCGTTGACAGCGCCCCAGCCGCGCCCAACAACTTGGGCGCCAGCCGCTGGAAGTGGGGTCCGAAGTCCCACCGGCTGTCGAGCACCAATCCTAAATACTTCATGGTGGACTCGACAGCAATTCGGGACCCCCCGACCACGATGTGTGATCCCGGCGGCGGCGCCCGCCGGGGGCCATGAAACACCATGGCCTCCGACTTATTGAGGGCCACCTCCAGGCCAAGACGCCGTATGCGGGTCACCACCTGTGACACCGCAGCCGTCGCCAGCAACGCTGCCTCCCTGTACGAGCTCCCCCGGGCCGTGACCAGCGTGTCATCTGCATAACACGTCAGGTCCACGCCCGGCTGGAGCTCGCCCCTCAGCACCCAGTCGTACCCGATGTTCCACAGGAGCGGTCCCACGACCGAACCCTGTGGAACACCGCACGACATGCGACGCTGGTTTCCGCCATCACGTCCCATGTAGGTGACACACCTATCCGCCAGATAGGCCCCAACGATGCGGCGGAGGTACGGAGGCACCCGATGATACTGCAGTGCCTCCCGGATGCAGCTCCAGGGCAGGGTGTTGAAGGCGTTGGAAATGTCCAAGGACACCGCCAACATCACCCCGCCCCGGGACACAGCTTCCTCCGCCAGGACTCTCACCCGCGATATCGCGTGGATGGTGGAGCGCCCGTGCCGAAAGTCGAACTGGCTCTCGGCGAGGTCAGGCCCCTCCCTGCTTAAGTGGCCGACGAGGCGGGCGGCGATAATCCGCTCAAACATCTTACCCACCTCGTCGAGCAGCACTATGGGCCTGTACGCGGACGGCGAGTCCGCGGGGCGCCCCACCTTCTTGAGCAGGACCAGACGACCACATTTCCACAAAGTGGGAAACTGGCCCTGCTCAAGGCACGCGGTGTAGAGTCCTCTCAGTTGGGGCTCTAGCTCCTTCAGAGCGAGGGCTAGCACTATGCCGTGAATACCATCGGGCCCCGGAGCCACGTTCTTGGCCCGGAGCCGCATCACGGCCGCCCTCATCTCTGGCTGTGTCACCTCTGGGACGCTGATGGCGACCTCTTCGGTAGGCTCTGCGGCTGTGGGCAAAGCCATCGGCGGCGGAGTGTGCTCCGCTCTAGCCGGGAAGAGGGCTGCGACAACATCCTCAAGCAGCTCGGGTTGGAGACTCTCCGTGAGTGGAGGCGCCGCGGCTCGAAGTTTCCCTCGAACCGCACGATACGGGCGCCCCCACGGATCTCCGTCGAGAGTCTCCAACATCTCCTCCCTGGCTCGCGTCCTCGCTTCGCCGATGGCCAGCCACAGAGCCTCCTTAGCCGCGCGGTACACCTCATACAGCGCGGCTTCTTCGTCAGGGACCCGACGACGTCGCCTCCGGTATCGGGTGTACTGGCGTCTGACCGCCACGCACTCGACACGTAGTCGCGCGATCTCGGCAGACCACCAGTACACCTGGCGCCTTCCTGAATGCGTGTGGACGCGGGGCATGGACGCGTCGCTGATTTGCGTCATCGCCCCGCGAAACCACAGCGCCTCCTCTTCGACGTCGACGGGTCCAACCGTCGCCGACTCCCGGATCCAGGCCTGGACAATAGCGGCCTCCTCGAGAACTTCCCTGTCGATGCGCTTACGCGCCCAGCGCGGGCCGTCCGTTCGCGGGGCCGATGGACTGCGGCCGCCTGCGGTCTGGGCGGAGACGTCGAAGCGGATATATCTGTGATCCGACAACGTCTCCACCTCCACCGCGACACGCCAGTCGCGGACACGGCTCGCGACAGCAGGGCTAGCGAACGATACGTCCACGATCGAACCGCCCCGCTGCCGCACGCACGTGTATACTGAGCCCCGGTTTAGGACGACCAGGCCAGTTGTGACCACCCACTCCTCCAGCGCCTCACCCCTAGCATCGGTCACCGGGGATCCCCACGCCGAAGACTTGGCGTTGAGATCCCCTAGTAACAGCACGGGGCGAGGGTGGAGTCGGCCTACGACGGCCCCCAACTCGACAAGGAAGTTCTCGAAGTCGGCGAGGCTCTTGTTGGGCGAGAAATACGCCCCAACAATGCCAATGCCGTCCGCGAGGGCGGCCACCCAACCGCGACCTCGGGACGGGTTGACGAGAGCCCCGCCAATGATGGCCACCAAGCCGTCTAGGTCTCCCACCCAGTTATCCCTGGGGGGGACGAAATACGGCTCGGCGACCACAGCCACGTCGATCGACCACTCTGCCATGCTCTGGATCAATAGATCCTGAGCTCTGGCAGCGTGGTTGATGTTGCCCTGGAGGAAATGGTAAGGCGCCATTATGCGCAGTCCATTCCCTCCATCGCACCTTCAGTGGGCCGGGAGTCGGCCGTAGGGCACCCAGGCTGAGGGGGGGGTAAAGAGCCCCCGGCAGCCTTGGTGCCTCTCCTCTTCTTCTTTGTGGTGGGTGAACCACAAGCTCTTCCACCCGCCCTGTGCCCAGCGGGCCTCCCTGCAGCTGTACAGAGGCTGCAGTTTGGTGCCGCTGAGCACTGGGCGGATTTATGGCCAGGCTTACCGCAGCGAAAGCACTGCTCGCTGCGGTCTATTTCGTCGGTGCACCGTGCCCGGACATGCCCAATGTCCAGGCAACGGTAGCACCGTAGCGCTCTGGGTTGCAGCAGCTTGACTCTCGCTGCAACCCAGCCCACCAACAGGCGCCCTCCGTCGGCGACTTTGTTTGCCGCCGACACTGGGCACCGCACCCAGATGGCTCCGAGACCGGAAGCGCCGGTTCGGACGTCACCCGTGCGCACGTCCTCAGGCGGGCATCCTCCGGCTTTGGCGATGGCTGCCACAACCTCAGCCGGAGTCGTCGAGTCGTCCAGGCCGTCGACTCGCAGCTCGGCGGTCTTCATTGGCCTGGACACTCGAACGTCCTCGGGGTTGAGGACCTCCCTCAGTTTGGCGGCCAAGATGTCCGCCTTCTCTCCGTTAGAGGCACCCGACACTTCCAGCAGCCGAGCCCCCGTAATTGCCGTCCTAAAACCGACGCCCGACGGTATGCCAAGGTCGGGGAAAGCGACCTTGGCTTTGGCCTCCGTCAGGACCGACTTGTATGAGACGCCCCTTTCGATAGCTCCGGGCTGCAGTGTAATTACCACAGCCGCGGAGCGTGGGGCTCTCGGCCTAGGCGGCCTCTGGGTCCTCTTCGAAGAAGGTGCCGGTCCCACAGTGACTGGAGGCGGCGCTGTCTTCTTCTTTTTCTTCTTACGGCCCCCCTTTACGACCGTTGTCCAGGCCTCCGTGGACGGCCCGGGAGTGGTCGCCGGGGGACCGGCCGTCTGAGCAGTGGGCCCAGGCTTGGACGCCGGGGGAGCAGCCTTCTGGGATGTGGGCGCAGGCTTTGCCTTCTTCGACTTGCTGGCACCCTTCCCGGACCCGCTTGGCTCAGCAGCCACAGTCGTCGGCCCCGATTTGGCGGGTTTAGCCGACTTCCGCGCATCGGCAGCAAGCGGTGGCCGCAGAATTTCGGCCGGGAGGAGCCTCCCCTCTATGGCCTCCATCCGAGCCCCCACCATCTGTCCGCACTGCATCATGCAGATGCGAGCGATCTTTTCGATCTCCGCATCCGCAAGTGCAGGGACCGATGATGGGGCCGTGGATGGAGCCGGCGGCGGGACCAGCGATTGAGTGGTCGCGGGAACTGCCCTCTGGGCGGCAAACTGCCGCTTGAGGTCCTTCACCGTCTCCTCCGTGCTCGACCGACTTTGGAGGACCTCGACGGCCTCTTTGATGCCGTCAGCCGCCTCCTTAAGCGCGCGCGTGAACGTGCCCTTCAAGTTGCCGGATTTAGTGGCAACCTGAAGGACAACGCTCACGCCATCCAAAACTTGGCGGCTGAGCGCCACCGCCGATGGGTTCCCCCCGGCAGCCATCCGGGCTGAGCGCCGCTCCCGCAGCTGACGGGCCAACTCTTCTACCTCGTCAGCTACTCTGGCCTTTCGCTGCGCCCGCTTAGCCGCATTGGCCTCCGCCTTATTTGAGGGCAGCATCAAGCCCTCACCGGCGTCTGAGAATGCGGGCCCGGAGTCACTGCCCACACTCTCGACGCTCGCCGCATGCTCCAACGGAGCCGGCGTGTCTGGTCGGGACATCGCCCCGGACGGCCCACCGCACTCCGACAAACGATTTGAGGGTCCGCTCGCAATTGCGCGACCTCGCCCACTTCCGCCCGTTGCCACCTTTGCGGCCGGCATTTCCACGCTATGGGAGCGTGGCGAGCGCTTTCTCCTTCCTTTGGGGGAAGACATCCCCTCCGTAGCCCGCGAGCGCTGCGAACTAACGCTCGCCACGCTCGCCATCTTCTCGGATGCAGTGTCGGAATCCGACAAAGCACCCCCACTCATTCGCTCGATCAAAACGATCGGCGTCTTCTCAAGATTGTTGTTTTTAAAAAAGGTATCCATATATGATTCCCACGAGTGTGGGGGATATAAAAAGTCCACCTAGGGTTACCCCCTGTCCCTAGGTAAGTGTACATTTGTAACCCAACCAGGGGGTCCACCAATCCCTGGCTGGGGGTGCGCTTGAGACTGATGCGCCACCTGCAACTGAGAAGCTGCAGATGACACTACTCCTCAGCCATTCATACCCTCGCCGCACACCAAAACTTGGTATTAGAGGAATTTTTTATAGAGGTTATCTTCCTCGCGATCCGGGCGACTAAGCCAAGATCCTCGTCCCGCTCCGAGTCATAAAACATGACCATGATCTCGTTACGGATTACGATTTCGACGGTTGCAGTCGGGAGAATCAGATCCCCCGCTGCTAGCCCGTTGGCAGGGTAAGTGCACAACGAGCGCCGCCCATGTTTCTCCACCTTGGAGAAACTTCCTACGCCCACTCAACCCATCCTCTGTAAGCAGAAGAGGGAGTGAGCGACCGTAGGGTGGTCTAAACGACCGACCCAGGAGCATAAGCTCCCCCCCACGCAGAAATTCGCCACAGCCAATACCCTCTCCGACGTGGAAAGACTATTGGCCGTGCCCAGGATGCACCGGCCGTCCGACTGCCCTTTCCCCCAAACGTATTCGAAAGGAACGAGCAGCCGTCAGGCACACGAGGAGGTTTTCTGCCCGCACCCCAACCTTTTTTTTTTTTTTTTTTTTTTTTTCTAGCGAAGAAAATGCCTAACGCATACCACGCCGTCCGGGGAGACGACGTGGTTATGTGGGGCTTGCACCCACTAAAAACTTCGCTTGTTCGCCTACTTGCGCCCTGATGGGTGGGCCGCGAGAACTGCTACGTATGACATTCGAGACCCATCCAGCGTAGCCCATCTCTGAGCACCCTCTTCTTTTTTCCCGCCTTCGGGCTCCTTCCTCTTACGGTGGACATCACCACAACTCCAGGGACCGTACAACGTAGACGATAGAATCCCCCGGTCTATCGCCCGCTGACCCCTGTTATGGCGGCATCAAGTCGGCATTTCGCCGCCTGCGCCGTCCTACCCTCCTGCGACGAATCGGGTCAGCAAGAGAGTCTGCCTCCCTGATCCGCTCTGCCGCTTCCTTCAGCGAGATTACGTCCTCGCAAAAAGACGTAACCGCCACCCAAGCCCTCTCACTGCCAACCATAGCCCTAGCAACAACCGGCAGTGACAGGTCTTCCCCAATTTCTGCTGCCAGAACTCGGCGCTGCACCTCCCAGGCAGGGCACTGCTCGAGAGTGTGCAGGGCCGTGTCGTGGCTGCAACCGCACTGGTGACACACGGGAGTCACTTCCCGTCTTGCCACTGTGTGCAGGTATTTGCCAAAACAGCCATGCCCCGACAATACCTGCACTAGACGGAACGACAACGTCCCGTGTCGCCTCCGTACCCATTCTTCTAGGATTGGCTGGAGAGCCCCAATAGTCCAGTGACCGGCGCTGGGAGTCTCCAACCTCTCCGCCCATTGCCTCATGATGGCTTTCTGCGCCTCTCTCCGCCATCTCATTACCACTTCCGGCAGCGGTCCATTGCCGCTTTCCACCCGTACCTCCACGCATCGGTGGTAAACTTCGGCGAGCACTCGCGCCTCCAGATCCCACGGGGGCGTTCCGGCTAACACGAACGCCGCTTCAGCCGAGATTGTGCGGTATCCGCGTATCACCCTGACAGCCATGACTCTTTGTGGTCTCCGCAGCTGAGCCTTGTTCTGGGCAGTCAGGGACTCCGCCCACACTGGGGCGCCGTACAGGGCCATCGAGCGCACCACCCCCGTGTAAAGACGTCGGCAGTTCGTACTCGGTCCACCCAGATTCGGCAGTAGCCGACTCAGAGCAGAAGCTGTGCCGATCAACTTCGGGGCAAGTCGGGAGAAGTGCTCGCCGAAGTTCCACCTACGGTCCACGACCAGGCCTAGGTATTTCATGTGACCCCGCACCATGATTAGCTCACCACCCAAAGTGATGGAAGCGCCTGCTGGTGGTCGTCGGCGGGGCCCATGAAACACCAGGGCTTCCGTCTTGTCTAGCGCCACCCTAAGACCCAGCGCCTCGATGCGGTTGATGACCAGGGATGCTCCCTCAGTGGCCAAGCGCGCCGCTTCCTCAAAGTTTCCTCCCTGGGCTGTAATGAGAGTATCGTCAGCATAACAAATGACGCTCAACCCGGGTGAGAGAGCACCACGTAGTGCCCAGTCGTAACCTATGTTCCACAGGAGTGGCCCTAGGACCGACCCCTGCGGAACACCACACGTTATAGGCCTCCGCACGATTTGCCCATTGCATCCCTGGAAACTAACGCATCGCCCTCTCAAATAGTCAGCCACCAGCTGCCTCAAGTATAAAGGTACCCCATGAAAACGGAGCGCCTCTCCGATGCAACCGAACGGCAAGGTATTAAACGCATTGGCGATGTCTAATGACACCGCCAACATCACCTTCCCTTGCGTTACCGCGTCCTTCGCCTGGGTCTTGAGACGCATAATAGCATCCACGGTCGAACGCCCGCCTCGAAAACCGAATTGAGCGTCCGACAGATTTGGGCCAACCGTTTCCAAATGCCGGACGATGCGGGTAGCGAGAATCTTCTCTAGCATCTTCCCCACCTCGTCCAGTAACACTATTGGTCAGTAGTATATTATTGGGCATCCTACTCCACCTTCCGTTCCATCGGCTCACTTCGTTCGCCTCGTCACTCTCGGTGGAGTAGAATGCCCAATAATATAAATGAAAACCTACATAGTGCAGTAAAATACTGGTTCGGCGCCTATTCCACTCGATGGGAACGGAAGGTGAAGTATGAATTCCTACATAGTGTAGTAAAATACTGTTAGTATCGATGGCTTACCTCTATCAACTAGGTATCGCAGATTCAGATTCATGTAATTATACTCACCAGGTTACAACAGCTAAAACTTTACTATATCTTGATTCAAACATACACAAACTTTCGTTAACATAATCAGCTCTATATTTGAACGAACCAGTAACCAAAAATTCAGGACAGATTGTCTCATGTCTCTCCACATACTTAGGGATGGTGCATTGCCGCTTAGGATAACACACATACCTGTTTTCGTGACCAGATTGGCTCGAGGACATCTGAACTTTAAGCTACCGCGTACATTATAAAACTTTACTATACCTTGATTCAAACATACACAAACTTTCGTTAACATAATCAGGTCTATATTTGAACGAAACAGTAACTTAAAATTCAGGACAGATTGTCTCATGTCTCTCCACATACTTAGGGATGGTGCATTGCCGCTTGGGATAACACACATACCCTGTTTTCGTGACCAGATTGGCTCGAGGACATCTGAACTTTAAGCTACCGCGTACATTATAAAACTTTACCATACCTTGATTCAAACATACACAAACTTTCGTAGCATAATCAGGTCTATATTTGAACGAACCAGTGACCTAAAATTCAGGACAGATTGTCTCATGTCTCTCCACATACTTAGGGATGGTGCATTGTCGTTTAGGATAACACACATACCTGTTTTCGTGACCAGATTGGCTCGAGGACATCTGAACTTTAAGCTACCGCGTACATTAAACTAAAATTTAGAACAGATTGTCTCATGTCTCTCCACAAACATTTTGTCTGTGACCAGATTGGTTCGAGGACATCTAAATTTTAATTTAACACATTACAGACGTTACATCCTTTTACATCAACACGTAACGATCAAGTGGTAATTGTGGTCACACGGATACTCCATCATTGCTTTACATTTATAAAGCTAAGGTGCAGATACACTTGACAACGGCAGCCGGATCAGAAACGTTTCTCACATTATTCAATCTAGCGTACAAACTGTGTGTGAATCCGCAGCTGTAAACAGTTCCGTTGACGGTAACCGTATCCGGTGGTTGTTAATTACATGTAAATTAGCTTTATGTATAAATCTGCTTTGTAGTTCAAATCGGCAAAGTTCAATGTCAATGCAATGCGCGCTTCCCACGCAAACATAAATTGCATTCCATGCATTTCTATTGTAAAGTAACATGAACGTTATGTTGTAAACACTAAATTTGTCATTTATAGAACTTCCTAAATATTATTTCCAGATTCATTTTTGAAGATTGTAATCGCTTCTAATTTCAACATGTTTCATTCTTCTAGGTACTATGATTATTTATAATTATAATATATTTTGTACTAAGTACGACACATACCTATTATTGGTTAAATCATCTGCCTTGAAAAAAGACAATCTGTGCCCAATAAAGTTATTTAGGAGTATTGTAATAGAATTAAACTAAAGTTGTTACTGATAAATCGGATAACTATAAAAATAACTCGGAAACGTGCGTTCGATTCCCACACAATAGTTTCTTGGATTCTTTCATTGCGGATTTAGGTGGTTATTATATATTACAAATGAAAATGATGTTAGTTAGTATCTATTTAAACGAACTTACTCCGCAATAATATTTTATGTGATGATAAAAAGTCTCGAGTTTAACTGCAACTTACTATTAACAATCACATGGATTGGTTTGTGCGTATTACTAAATGTTTTTTTTTTTCGTTAGATTAATTTCAACTACTTCAACTTGAACTTAACCAACTGCTTAACTGATTTTAGTGAGTCAACTGTGCTCACAAATTTACTTTCAACGACGAGATAATTAAAAAAATATAAAATATACACCTACCTACGAGAATTAATTTGACTTTTGTTAGTTTCACCTCTCACATAAACGTAATTGTGATGTTTAAAATTCTCAACAAACCTACATCAATTATTAAATTGATTATACATATTATTTTAGTAATGAATCATATAACTTAGCAGGGATCGGGTTTACTTTGTCGGCTTTATTTTTCAGTTCTCATTACTAACGAAAATTGCAATTTAGTAAAATTGGTATGCAATCAATACGGTTCAATATGACGTAAACGCCATATTTTTTCACACAACTTTATGACACATACTTAGAGTTTAAAATTGAACTAACATATTTTTGTGCTGAAATAGTATTTTTTGTGTATATAAACGAATTAATTTCAATCAATAAATTACATTCGCTCCAGAATCTTCAAAGTGACAAGTAGTACTAGCAATACCTTCTTCAAATCGACTTTCTAACATGTAAGTGAGTACTTCTTAATTTAATATTTGTAGTCATAATGCTCAGCTTCGGACCTGGTTCTTGCCTGCCGGCTGTTGTAACTATCATGTCCACCTATCCATTGTGACTACAACTCAGCTACGGACCCGGTTTCTGCCTGCCGGCTGATGTAACTGTTATCATCCTGTATGTCTGTAAATTGTTTGACTTCTTATTTATGGTATTTTTTATGTTCTATATTAGGTCTGACTCCGACGTTTCCCGTGTGTCCGACTACATAAAGAGCCCGCCGACTGCTAAAAAAGCCGTGCCGAGCAAGATCCTGCCTACGAAAAAAACAACAAAGCGCAAAGCTTCTTCGGTCGCGGAATCAGAATCAAGGTAGTTTATGAGTACTCTTTATCTGAATTTTCCTTTTTCATTAGTCTAATATGTTATATTAAAACGTAGATCTCAATAGAGAACTTTGAGTTGCAAAAATAATTTTAAGAACATACTTATTTTTCATACAACATTAAGTTTGTATCTAGAAATGTGTTTCTTCTAGATTATTAAAATATTTTTTATTTTTATTTGATTACAGTAACAAGCAACCGGGGAGCACCGACCTTTTCGGTTTGGAAGATTTGGATACCCTTCCTCCGCAGTCGGAGTTAGCTTCATCCTTGCTGTCCCGCGTCGCTAACGGGAAGGTACGACGGACAGCGGATCTAAGGGGTGCCTTCTACGTGGAACTCAAGGTATACCATAAAGAAGATATCATCTCCACTGTTCCCGAGGAGCGCTGGAAGAAGTCACAAGTTGCTCTAAAACTGCAACTGGATAAAGGTAGCTCGCAATGGAACTCACTACAAAAATTCATGCACAAGGCTCATGAGTTGTTCAATAACTCGGAAGGTGTATATTATAGTGATAAGATCCATTTTAAATAAACTTACATAATAATATAAAATTTAAATTTGAGGCATCCAAAATATATTTTTAAACTTAGTAGATAATTAATTAGGGTAATACTTTAAATTCATGCAAAGGCTCAGGAGTTGTTCAATAACCTAGAGGGTGTATATTACAGTGCTAAGATACATTTTAAATATACTTAAATATTAAATAAAATTAAATCTTTATTTTTAAACTTGGCAGGTAATTAATTACACTAGAATGCCTTTCTGCACTGTTTGTAACACAACTGTTAAGCGCAGTCACTGGACAGGTCATCTACGCAGTACCGATCATAAAAATAAAAATATTTCATATGTTTGCGAAGGTGTTGAATTAATTAATTCTGCATTTTTAAATCGTATAGCTTCTTATAGAATTATTGATACTATTGAAAATTATTCTTTAGATTCGTTTTTCAATAACAATCAACAAAAAATCAAAACATTAATAAACAAATGTCTTAAGGATCATACCTGTCTAAAAATTAATTTTGAATATTTTGCTTTGTTTTTGATGGTTAAAAATGATATTCAGGAAGTGAAATCATTTGCTACAAAGAATTATGTAGTACATCAGAATTATGAATATGATACATTGACATCTCAGGTTAGAAACACGTTGAAAAAGAGATTAGAAGAATTTCAAGATCGTGACAGTGGGTGGACATTTTTAAACAGTTTGCATTTGGAAGTTAATGTTAACAAGTATCAACCCTTGCGCGGTTCAAGCTTTATCGAGTTGCCGACAGCAATTAAATCAAAAAAAGCATGTATTAATATTCGTAATGAAGATAGTTATTGCTTTTTATGGTCAGTTGTTGCTGCTTTATATCCAGCTAAATCTCATCCTGAAAGAGTATCGTCTTACCCCGATTTTCAAAGCGTGTTAAACATAAAAGACATTCAATTTCCATTGAGTTTGACAGATATTATTCGATTCGAATTAAATAACCCTGAAATTTGTATATTTATATATGGCTTAAAAAATAATACCGTGATTGGACCTTTTTATAAACCAAAATCTTTGAAGGGAAAAGTGATTCATTTACTGTACTTGGAAAAAGATGATTTATCACATTACTGTCTCATTAAGGATTTACCGCGTCTTGTTAAGAATCAAATAACAAAGCACCACAGTAAATTATACTTTTGTGATGTTTGTTTAATGTTCTTTGATTCATGTGATGATCTTAGTTCACACAGTTGTGGAGGAGTTGCTACTGAACTACCTCCAAAAGGTTCTTTCATTCAGTTTGAAAATTATGGTAGAAAGCAATTTGTGCCATTTGTTATATACGCAGATTTTGAAACAATGCTAGAGCGGTATGACTTTTGCGAACCTGACCCAACTCAGGCGAACACCGTTACCAGACAGAGACATGTACCAATCGCTTTCGCATATCATATTACGTGCACTCTAGATGAAACCTATAATCGTTATGTCTCGTATCGTGGCTCGGATTGTGTTTCGAAATTTGTGAAGTCTATCTATAAAGATGCTAAAAAACTTTACAGAATTTTAATGAATACTGCTCCCATGATTTACACGAATGAGAATGCTGACGACTTTGAAAACTCTGATACATGTCATATTTGTGAGAATTTCTTGTTTGGTGATAGGGTTCGCGATCATTGTCATTTGACCGGTAAATATCGTGGCGCAGCTCACAGTTACTGTAACCTACAATATAAAATGCCTAAGTTTCTACCTGTATTTTTTCATAACTTATCGGGTTATGATTGTCATCTCTTTATAAAAGAATTAGGGAAAGCTCCGGGATCTATTAAACTCATACCTAAAACAAAAGAAAATTATATTTCTTTCACGAAGTACATTCCGATTTCCGATACTGAAAGCATACAAGTACGATTTGTAGATTCTTTCAAGTTTTTAGGAACAAGTTTAGAAAAGTTGGTTAGTACAATGAAAAAACAAGAGTTTAAACAATTAAAATCTTATTTTCCTGAAAAAACACAATTTGATTTGCTTACCCGTAAAGGAGTTTATCCATACGACTACATGTCTCAATGGAAACATTACGAAGATACGTGTTTACCCTCTAAAAAATTTTTTTTTAACGCTTTAACTAATGAGTCAATTACTGATGAAGACTATGAACACGCTCAGTCCGTTTGGTCAGTATTTAATATTCGTAACATGGGTATGTATACAGATTTATATCTTAAAACCGACGTTCTTTTGCTTACAGACGTGTTTGAAAGTTTTAGAAAAACTTGTAAACGACATTATAATCTCGATCCCGCGTTCTATCTTACAGCACCAAGTCTATCATTCGATGCAATGCTTTTGAAAACTAGAATTAAATTAGAATTGATTAGTGATGTTCAAATTTTTAGGATGATACAAAAAGGTATTAGAGGAGGCATTTGTATGTGTTCCAGAAGACATGTTAAAGCCAATCATAAATACCTGGATTCTTACGATCCGTCCCTTCCGAATTCATTTATTATTTATTTAGATTGTAACAATTTATATGGTTATAGCATGTGTCAAAATTTGCCTTATTCGGATTTTAGATTCATGAGTAGACAGGAAATAGATGATTTGCAATTGAACTTAATAGATATAAGCGATAACGCGGAAAACGGGTATATTCTTGAAGTTGATTTATTATATCCTAAAACATTGCACATTGATCATAACGACTTTCCATTTTGTCCAGAAAAATTTGTTCCACCGGGTGGCAAGAATAAAAAATTAATACCGAATTTGTATGACAAATACCACCACGTTATTCATTACGTTCATTTAAAAAAATGTTTGCAACATGGATTGGTATTACAAAGGATTCATCGTGCAATTGTTTTTAAGCAAAGCTGTTTTTTAAAACAATATATTGATATTAACACTCGGTTACGTCAAAAAGCAAAGTCAACGTTTGAGCAAGATTTTTTCAAATTATTAAACAATAGTATTTTTGGAAAGACTCTGGAAAATAACGAGCATCGGATAGATGTTAAGTTGGTAAACAAGTGGTGTGACTTGAACAATAAAACAAAAAAGACTACTTGTGCTGAGAAATTGATCAGCAATCCGTATTTTCATAGCGCCTCTGTATTTTCTGATGATCTAGTAGCAATCCAAATGAAACCTTCTCGTGTTGTTCTTAATAAACCAATATACATAGGATTTACTGTATTGGAACTATCTAAGACTCACATGTACGACTTCCACTATTCAATCATAAAACCTTTCTATGGTGACCAAATTGAATTGTGTTATACTGATACGGATAGTTTAATATATGATGTAAATACCGATGACATTTATAAAGATGTCAATGATCATTTTCTAAAATATTTTGATACCAGCAACTATGATTTAAACAACATATTTAACTTACCAATTATTAATAAAAAGATTCCAGGGCTGTTTAAGGATGAAATGGGCGGCAAAATTATCAAAGAATTCGTAGGACTGCGCTCAAAGCTTTATTGTATTAAAACTATAGACAAAACAATAAAGAAAGCAAAAGGTACAAAAAAAATTGTTACGAAAAATTTAAATATGTTAGATTATAAAAACGTGTTGTACAATTGCAATGTCATTCGCAAAAAAAATGTTTTGTTTAAGTCAATAAAACATGAAATATTCACTCAGGATGTAACTAAAATAGCACTTTCAAGCAATGATGATAAGCGGTTGCTATCGATTGATAAGGTATCTACTTTAGCCTGGGGTAATGCAACTATATTTGTGTAATGCATTACCGTTATTTTTAAATATAAGTATTTTTAGTAGTTACATTTGTTACTTTGTATTTTATTAGAAATCGTTCAAAATGTAAAGATAGGAAATATTATGTACAGACGCCAGCAGGTCAACCTACCCCAAACTGTCAAATTTTCCCAATTGAACATGAACCTTATGCTTACGGTATAAAGTTGAAAATCTATCAAATAAATTTGACAGATTGGAGTAGCTTGATGTGCTGGCGTCTGTACTTAATAATGACAATTACTTAAAGTTGGGTCAAATAATCTGTAATGTTATTGTAAAACTTAAATTTTTGGTGCCTCAAATAATATTTTTATTTTAACTATTACTTGTAACAAATAATTTTAGAACTTATTTCGTATTTATTTCGTTGTAAGAGCGTTCACCCGACATGACAGTTCGTAAAAATTATCAAAACATTCTCTATTAACTTTTTATATTGTATCCTGCATAAACGTACCAAGTTTTATTAAATCATATTGTTTATTTCGAAAAGTTTTGTACTTAAGTTTGTATGGAATGTCGTGTTATGTTTTAGTTTATTTGTAATACTTAAATAAATAAATAGTATTTTATGATCATAATTCTATCTGTTTCATTTCCATTCCTGATTGATGACAAGCACACAGGGCTCGCAGCGTGTTGCTCATGAGGATACAGGTTCCAACTTGATAAAACATGTATCTATTTTTGATGACAAAGCACTCATGGCTCGAAGTTCGCGCGGTGTAGTATTTGACACCGATCAGGTGCAAGCGCATCAGGTTGAACTTGTTGAAACATGAAATTGATTCACAGCGCAAGGTTTTATGGAGTTTGCATTTCATAATAATATGATTAGTACATTCATCACAAGATAGTCAGCCGGACCGGTCACATCACATCGAATAAAAACGAAACAAATTGTAAGTACCTACCTATTTTATAAGCGTATAAGTACTTATAAAATTATTTTCTAATGCTGTTTTATGTTATTATACTTAACTATTATTTCGTTTGTTTCAGATCATTGATAATGTGCGATTCTCCAGATATTATCGACTTCTCGCAATACGCTCAAGGTTTTCCGACTCCGAGTTTAAGTTGGCATATCCCAGATTTCTCAGAACAACAAAGACCTATCAGCAAGGAGCCTAGAGCAAGACAAGACTGCGGACCTGCTAACAAAAAGCCTAGAACAAGACGGGAATGTCTAAAACAAAAGTCATATCTGCCTACATGTCAATCCTTCGTTATAAATAATGAGAAGAAAAAAGGTTTACGATTGATCATGGTACAAGTTTTGGATATAAGTGATCAAAAAGAACCTGCAAGTGACAATCAGGACGTGGTAGTGTTAAGTGCTCAGTATGTAGTGACTGAATCGGTGGACCATGTTATGGAGGAGACGCAATCGTTAATTAATAAAATATCAAAAAAACTTTGTGGGGACAGTTATTATTAACTAGTGTCATTATTTTGTAAATACTTTATAAGTTATTCTGTAAGATTTTTAGGTAATAAGCAATAATAAATTATGTAAGTAGTATTATAGATAGTTATTAGATATATTATTATTAGGTATGTTTAACATTTATCTGTTTTCTTATTCTTTAATGTTTAAACATCATAGGTTTTTATGTTGTGTAAATTTAAAATGTATAGGTTATTGAAATATTAATAATGTAAGATTTATTGTAATGAACTTTTTATTTTGTCATGTACATAGTACAAAAATTATAATAAAGTTAAATGAAATGTATATATAAAATATAATAACAATAAATAAAAAATAAATGTAGGTAATATAAATTTCTTTGTTTAATCTAGTTGGGATAATGATCACAATTTGTAAGTTAAGTATATATAGAAAACATTAAATAACTATGTGAGGAATTATTATAGGGTAGGTAGTTATAATTAGTTTGTAATAATTGAAAATAATGTAAAAAGCAAATAAAAACATTTTCTTTCATAATTTAAATTGTGTTTTATTATACTTATGTATACTCGAACTCTAAATTAGATCTAGTGTAATGATATAATTATTGTTAATTATAGATTATTTGCCTTCAATATTTCATATTAGAATCATCGTTTAAAATGAAGAAGAAATATCATTTCACTGCAGATAATTTAAAGTTTGTTATGTAGGTTACCCTGATTGTATTAAATAAAACACTCTTATTTAGATATACATTTTTATTAAATGTTCAATCAATAATGATTAAAATAAATTGAATACAGACATATTATTATCGGCATACCATTTTCTAATGCACACCGCATTATTCAATGCACATTTTTTTTTATGATTCACACAATTAAAATCAGCTTTGTTTTTACAGAAATTATTTTTTAATGTTGAAAAATTAGGACACCCTTTCTCACCTACGTCAATCACTTCACAGTTTGCACATAAGTCTTTAATCCACTTAATCTTCTCCAAACCCTTTGTCATAATTTTTTTATTTTCTAAATATGGTAAAATGACGCGTTGAAACTCTTTGTGGTCTATGTAACCCTCACTCCAGTAAATTCCACGATTTCTTTCTAACCACCGCACCTGCTTTTTTTCTTCTTGTGTTAGATAATGGAATGAATATGGTGGTTTTACCAAGAACGTCTGTGTATGATCCTGACTCGCAATAGCCAATTCTTTAACAATAAAATTATTTATAGAATCTTTAAATCCTTGGAGTTCTACTATTATGGTATCTGCATTCATGATATCTTCTTAACAATGTTACTTAATGGTTTGTATTCAACAATGCAATCGTTCAGAATGAGACAGTATGCTGAAGTTTGATCTGGTATCTCTGAATCACTCTCAATTTCTACTCTCACATCCACAACCGAACCTGTCTTTAGATTATCCGCTTGTCTAGAGCAATCAACTACAAACAGCGGTGCTAAATCTTTAAATTGTTTCTCGCTTAGTATGGGCTCCGACCGACGTCCGTAATACGACTGTTGAAATCTTATGTATTGCTCGTATAATAAAGCGATTTTGTTATTAGCAAAACTCACATTTAGGTTTTCATACGGAAAATAAGTTGAATTGAGATACACTCTAACGTCTCGAACATGACAGTGATCGAATTGAGACATGTCAGAACTTGCATTATTTTTTCTATTTGTCTGTAGGCCAATAATAATGTATCTTGGTTTTTCTATTTGAGATGAAGTTTTGATAGACCAGGTATGTTTTGTAGTTTTAGGCAAAGATGGATATTCGTACAGATCCCAATTTCTGTATATCATTTGAAGTGGTCGATCTTTTTCTAATACTTTTAACAAACCAATTTTTTCTTTGTCTGATACTTTAACATGCGGCACGCGCCATATGATTTTGTTGATCTGAACATCATCCACTACTTCGCCAGTATTCAGTTTTACAGCGTTCAAATTAGTGTTACTTCGTAACAATATCAGTTCATGTCTACTATTTATCACGACTTTTTTAAAATCTTCAGCAAAGCCGAGGAGGTTACGAAGTGGTATGGAAGCAGAAAATTTTCCTCCATTGGTATTTTTAATGCCATCAATATTCCAGCCCCAGGCATGAGATATTTTTGACTCACTTTCGTTCATTGAAATGAGTGATTTCATGGTTGTTGTTATACCTGCATTTTTTATTTTATCAATCTCTACTCCATTTAGCTCATACCGAATGTCTTGAAACAAGTAGAGTAGACCGTTGTTCGTGAAATTAACACTAGTAGCTATGTCTTTCACATCTTTTTTGCTAACGATAACAGTTCCTTCCAAATATAGGGTGCTAGCTGATGGTAATATGTACAAGTCCTGTTGGTTGATAGGTATGCGGATTTCATCGTTCCTGTTGAAACTCGTTACATATGGCTTGTAGGAATGAAATTCGATTCCTTCTATAGTATTATCGTAAGTCGGAGCGGATAGAACGTCTAAGATATTCATTTTAACAATCCGATCGCTTTAAGGAATGCTTTATTGGCTTTGGTTAATTTTATTTTCTTCTTAGAGACAGGTGTTATTTGATAGGTAGCTCGAGCAGAACTGATATTCTTTACTTGTTGGGACACAATTTTATTATAGTCAATCATTTTTTTCTTCTAAGATGCAGATATACCTGTACTTCTTCACCACGTAAATTGATTAATCGTTTGTTTATATCTAACAGTCTGATATGTATGCAGCTTATGTTGTTTTGATTGATTGGAAAGTATATTGCGTTCTTCGGGATTTCTATGATCCTGTATCCAGGCGGCACATTAAGTGCAAATTCGTGAATAATATGACTTGGTTCACCGTTTACATATGAACCGCTTACAATATCACATTCAATCCTGACTACGGTCGTAGGTAGAATGCTGACTGGAGACTGTGACACATGCCATTTATTTGCTTTCAAGATTTGTGTGTTAAACCCTAACAGACCTCTAAAAGAGTCTTCTTTGATAAAATTAATGTCTTTGGTACAGAATATAGCAGTTTTTAAAGTGTTATTATTGCACTGCAGTTTGATCGCTGCATCTTTTATTTCGGATTTTAAATAATCGCTGATATCTTGCAATTCATAAGTGCCTTCCGGTATTTCAATAACTTCATTTAAACCATAATAGAACTTATTATTACTTTTATCAATGTTTGGAATAGAATTAAAAGTTGAAAAGTGTAATAAAGCACATTCATACTCTCCATCTAGTTGCAACGTATTAGAATAGTATGTAGTTAATACTGACGAGTTTCCAGTTATCGACAAAGTGAGTGACATCTTGCAAATGATTGAAATAAAAGAAAAGCATATATTTATAATACATTTTTATTCCAAAAAGTCCGCAAATAATTTAAACATAAATGACCACAATTGACTTCGTTAAATTTTTGATATCTTGTATAGTTATAAAACACAGTACAATTTTTGAAATATTGCGTCAATTCCATTGGAGGTTTTAAATTTCCATAGCTATCAAAGTATTCGCAGTGATCATATACTTTAGCATAAGCTACCCAATGCGTTCCTTCGTTCTTAGAATCGTCTAAGTTAACGATACCACATTCAATGCGTTTCGGCATCCGAGGTAGTCGATCCTTCATGTAAACCCCACGAAAATATGGGATGTCTCTTGAAAACTTTCGGATGTCTACATTAGTTAGTGGACGATTGGGTAGCATATTTTTCAGTTTTTTGAAGATGTTATAAACAATCCTTTACCACTTTTATACGGCTTAATGTATAAACCCTTGCCCAACACTAAAGCCTCCATGGCTTTATTGTGTCGTTCTGTTTCTTGCAAATTTTTTTTGCTTGCTTTGTAATCATTGACGGTTTTTGCAATGCCAGCTGCACCACCAGCTAAAGTTCCTAAAGCCGATAAACCAGCGAAAATTGGAATTAAAGGTAGAATTCCTCCAGTCTTTGGTATGGGTATTACTCGGGGTACTCGAATTCGATGATGAATGTTTGGAAATAACTTTTTTGCGGTTAAGTAAGCTGCTTTTATTAAAGTCTTATTATCTTTGCTTTTGACTTTCTTAATTTTTGATTTTATTTTTGAAACTAAGCTTTTGAATGTTTTAATGCCGGATCCAGACTTTAGTTTCGCTTTCATAACTTTGTTCACTAGCCAAGAGCTCAGTTTTTCTCCTTTCCCTGCATCTTTTGATTTAAGTCTTTGTTTAGCCATGTTAAGTAGTTGTAAATCGGCTTTGTGGCGATTTGATAAGTCTGTATGGTTTGTATACGCAATATCGTGTTGCATGCAAGCTTCGTCTAGCTTATTTACACCTCGGTCACCTCGTGCTAAGCGTTTGTGAAGTTTGGTTCCTGGTCCGCAATAATTGTATCCTGGCAAATGAACTTCGAATGGTAGACGATTGATTATGCTGTTAACTAGTCCACCCCCTTTCATTACCCAAATTATAATGATAGGGTTTTAAATGAAAAATGATTATATAACATCTTAGTCCATTATTGCAGCTTTTTCAATCCAACTGTTTTCTGCACTGTTTAGACCTAACCATTTGACGTACAATTTATTTCCTTTCTTTTTCAAAACCTTTTCTATTAAATAAACATCAGGATAGTTAGATCTTTGCAGTTCTTGTTCATAAAAAGCTCCTAAAATGTTTTGCTTTCGTTGATCTTCTATATGATACGTCACTGGTAATGTTTTATTTACCTTTTTGATAATAAATAATTCAGTTGACCAATTAGGAGTGTAACCTTTCTCAAAATTATGTTTGTATTTACTTATACGAACACAATCACCTACTTTGAATTTAGGCTTCCACTGAACTAAATCATGTCTGTTTATTTTTTTTAAATTTTCTTTGATTACTTGTTCATTACATTTATTCACATCAACCGGTTTAAATTGAATAGTACGATGTTTTGTGTTGTTATATTCCTTCATCGTATCTTCCAATGGTAAACCTAACCACTTATATTTTCCACTGAAACTAAAATATTTATATAATCTATTTTTTACAGTTCTAATCAATCTCTCTACAATTGATGCTTTTTTAGTAGAAAACGATGAGTAATGGTTAATATTATGCTTTTTCATAAGTGTTTGAAAAGTGGTGTTATAAAATTCTGTCCCCATATCAGTTTGTAAGTTAACAGGATTGTTATGGCTACTAAGCAGAATATGTTCGAATGCACGAGTAACGACAAATTTATTTTTCGATTTTAATGGTTCAGCCCAGGCATATTTTGAGAAGCAGTCAATCACCACTAAGATGAAATTGTAACCTTTGTTATACTTTTTCAGGTTTTGCATGTCCATCAAATCTGCTTGCCATAAGTCGTGGATTCCTTTCAAAATAACAGAACGTCGAAGGAAATTTCTCCGAGCCGCTTTGTGTATTTCATTTACAATTTGTTGTTTTACCATTACGGAGTTTTTTGAAGTAATTTATCTACCTCTGCTTTAGTATAAAACGTATCTTGCAAATGATTTGAAAACTCAGGTATTCTTGCTTTTAAAGTAGTTTGAACTGCACCTTTTGCATCTTTTATGATTTGAGAACGCAATGAACCAATCATATTATTAAATTCTTTTAGCATATTAGCATTCAATCGATCTACATAATCCTTATTCACAGCCAAATTATTTAATTCTTTTAACGTGTTATCATTGATACGATCAACATAATCCTTGTTCACAGCATCGTCTGCTTCTACTGGAGATCTAATTCCTCTTAGTCTTGATGTTTTTAAATCAAAATCTCCGTTTTCCGATTTTAACAATGCATTCTCATTAAACTCGAATAACTCTGATAAACGCATTCTTTTGTGAATGTAGTGTCCGAATTTGTCTACGTTCATGATTAAGGTGTATTGTATTGAAAGGTTATTAGTAAAATAAACACGTTTTAAAATATTTATTTATTTATAACTTTACTTTCACGCAATTCTTCAATGATAGATATAATTTCATTATCTAATCCTGTGTTGCCAGCATCTCTAGACGCAATTAATAATTTCAACCTTTCCACTAATTCATTAGGATTATCCCAGTACACTAAATCTACGTTTTTTTTCCACCTTTTTAGTAACGGTAGACCCTTTCCCTGAACTGCATTCTTCAGCTTAAAAAGAGGTTTAATAACTTGCAAATATTTTTGTCCTTTATTACTTTTTATTGGCTTATTTGGCTCATAGTCTCGACGATGTGCATTTGTATCAAGTAGCATCGACTTATAATTTTGCATATCGCTATCTGTAACCAAGCTTAAGTCTACATCTTTCTTAAGCAACAACTGTTTTAAACCAGAGGTATTTCGGTATTTACGTCCAGCCACGATAATGTATTGATCGCTGATTGTTATGCAAGCAGAACCTAACATTAGTTTCCCGCGGTCTGCTCTAACCCCAAATGGAATATCTACCAACGCTTCTGAAGATACTGACCAGGATGACGTATCACAATCTTGATTCGTTTCAACTACTGATTCATAAGAAGACTCACTGTTGATATCGGATTCATATTTGTCTTCATCGTCATTATTACCATCATTTCCTGCGCTACCAGTTCCTTCTTTCTGCAAAGTTTCGTTGGTAAACGGAACATCGCCAAAATCATTACTAGCATGCAGAAACGGAGTTTGCTTACTAGCATTAGCAATTAGGTTGAGAGGTTCTGTTACAGGTTTGAAAACAGATTCCAGTGCTTGTTTATTGGTAATCTCAGCATCTCTCATTTTTCTTACTTTTATCTTTACAGCTTCTGCCGCATCAACAATTTGTCGTTTCAATGATTTTTCCATATTGGTAGAATAGGTCGTAATTGATTTAGCGTTGTAAGGTGAATAATAATGACATGCAGGTAATGGTCTTATATACTTACGTATTCGTGTTCTTAGTCAAAGACTGCAAACGTGTCAAATTTACTTCTATAACACCCTCTGTTTTTGGAACAATCTTTATTAATTACAACGTAATTGAACGGCTCACTCCATATTTTTGAACACATTTCACGAAATTCAATCCATGACATGTCAGTGTTGACGTGTTCATCATAAACATGTCTCATATTTTTTTCATCTTGTTTAAAAAGTACGATAAGGTTCGCATTGTCTCTTACTAGTTGCTTAGGGATTTTACTATATGTCTGATTTAGATAAAAACAGTCGATGAATTTATGTCTCCCCATTGTAAAAAAATCGCGCATACTGTTTTGATTTTCACAAGCAACATCATCAAATACAATCACAGAATTTGGTTTTGCGGTCTGAACACTTATTACTTGCTCATTTTCATGGTATTTCTGGAACGAAATATCTGGTACTCGTTGCAAAACTTTTTCTAAAAATACGTACTTGGGTTGTTGCAAGGTTTTCGAATAAACATAAACATTTTGAAATCTTAATCCATTCTCATGTATAAGAAGACCAACTAATAAATTAGTTTTTCCACAATTTGACGGTCCACAAATGATGCATCGTATGGATTTAGGTAATAATTCTCCATGACGAAAACCAGTTTCCTCAGACTGAACGCAAAGTTTTTTTACATTTAACGAATGTGGTTGTTTTACAAATTTCATGGTGTCTTATTGAAATGATTATAACAACAATGGGTCAATTAATCGATTACATCGACATTTATATGTTGTTATGAATTTTGTGAACGTTTAGTTCACTATTTAGTATGTAAGTATATTATACCTATGCACGGATCGAGCAAAGTAAGTCAACACATTACAGTCATCAGATATCTATATTAACAATATGTCCACACATCTCTATTGTATATTTATTAGTCACTACAAATAGTTGTCTTCATTAAACTTTTATACACAGACATATCAAGAGCTCTTGAAATGAATAAAGAAAAATACTGTCCTAGATATGAAATTTATAACAAACATCAAATTCGTGTATTCTCGTTCAGACATTATTGGGCGACAACCGATTCACAAAGAAGATTGGTGATGGAAATGGCTGATGCAGGTTTTTTTTATTGTGGAAATGGTGTAAACGATAAAGTCATGTGTTTTTCTTGTGGAGGCAGTATCAAAGATTGGGAGATTTACGATGATCCTTGGTTGCAGCATGCAACACACTTTCCTGATTGCTTGTATTTAAATGCTGTGAAAGGAAAAGATTATGTTGATAAGTTCCATCCAATCCATCGGGTGGAATAGGCGCCGAACCAGTATGTTACCGCACTATGTAGGATTTCATTTATATTATTGGGCATTCTACTCCACCGAGAGTGACGAGGCGAACGAAGTGAGCCGATGGAACGGAAGGTGGAGTAGGATGCCCAATAATATACTACTTTGGTCTGTAAGCCGAAGGGGACTCCGTGGGCCGTCCAGCCTTTTGTAACAGAACCAGACGACCTTCTTTCCAAGGCTTAGGGAACTGTCGTGACGTCAAACAGGTGTCGAACAGTTCCCTAAGTCTACCCTCCATCGCACCCAGCGACAGAGCCAGTACCTTTGCAGGCACCCCGTCCGGCCCTGGGGCGGTGGTTTTTGAACGCGCCCTAAAGATCACTGCCGCCATCTCCGCGTCTGTGATCACAGGAGTCTCCTCTTCGGCATCCTGATCCTCAAGTGATGGAGTCATCCTCGGAGGCGTGTACCCCGCCTGGCTCGGGAAAAGTGCTTCCACGACTTCGGTAAGAAACTGAGGGTGGAGGGATTCCGTTAACGGGGGGCCCTGGGAGTGAAGTTTATTTCTCGCCGCACGATATGGGCGTCCCCAAGGATCTCGGTTTAGACCGTCCAACATCTCACCCCTCGCCTGCTCCCTTGCTCGGAAGATCGCCAACTGCAGAGCTTCCCGGGTGCTTCGGTAGGACTCATATCGTTGGGATTCCAGCTCCTCATTACGGTGGCGCAGTCTGCGCACTTGCGAGTAGGACCTCCGGGCAATAATACAGGCCTCGCGGAGGTCCGCCAACTCCCGGGACCACCAGTAGACCTCCCTTTTTGAGGACCGACTACGCGTTCGAGGCATGGAGGCGTCGCACACAGCCGTCATGGCATTGCGAAATCGGTCAGCCTCAGCATCGACCCCTTCGGTGGCAGGCCGTGAATATAGCCATGCCTGGACAATGGCTGCCTCCTCCAACAAGTCGCTATCTAACCGTTTCACTGCCCAGCGTGGATAGTGCCGAACTGCAGAGCGTGGAGATACTCCCGATACCTGTGAGACGGAGACATCCATACGGATATACAAGTGATCCGATAGGGTCTCAACATTCTCCAGGACTCGCCAACCTTGGACACGTGTGGCGATGGCAGGGGTAGCAAACGAAAGGTCTACTATCGACCCCCCTTGCCGTCGAACACACGTGTTAGCAGAACCTCTATTTAGGAGACAGAGGCCTGCAGCTACCGCCCACTCCTCGACTGCTTCTCCTCTAGCATCAGTTCTTGGGGAACCCCAAGCGATTGATTTCGCGTTGAAGTCCCCCATGACCATTACATGGCCCGACGTTCGCCGAATCGAGGCTCCTAATCGATCCAGGAAGTCCTCGAATTCGGCCAGGCTCCTGTTTGGGGAGAAATAAACTCCGACGAGTATGACGTTCCCCCGCGCGACCGCAACATATCCCGGACCCCTCTCTCTGACCGAGAGGGGTGGGGAATGAGCGGCCGTAGAGCCGATGATGACAACAGAACCGTTCACATCGCCCACCCAGTCAGGGCGGGGTGGGACGAAATACGGTTCCGCCGCAACTACCACGTCGATTGACCACTCCGCCATAGTTTGAAGGAGCAAATTCTGTGCAGCGGCAGAGTGGTTTAGGTTCGTCTGGAGGAGACAATGATCACGGACTAGAGCCATAAATTAGTCCGAAATCATTACCTCCTCTTGCGACTGCTCCAGTCGCACCACATTAGAAGCGGCCGGGGTCGAAGCGGTCACCTCTTTACTTTTTGAAGGGGCTGGCGGCTTGCAGCCCTTACTCCCAACGACATGGTTGGCCGGTAGCTTTGCCACTTCACATAATGGGCAGTGAGGGTCGGCCGAGCATGCCGAAGCTAAATGCCCCGGTTTACCGCAGCGGAAACAGAGCCCACTGAGGTCCGTGCCAGAGGTACACTTATAACGAGTGTGCCCCCTCTCCATGCATTTGAAGCATCTCATGGGACGAGCCTCCAGGATCCTTACTCTGGCAGAGCTCCAGCCAACGAGGAGTCGACCGGCTTCAGCGAGTTGTTTTGCAGCCACGACTGGGCATTGGGCCCAAGCAGAGCCAACGCCTCCCAGGCCAAGACGTATTGGACCTACTCGAACCACTTCTGCATGGCAGCTGGTCTTCCGAACGATTGCCTCCTGTACATCGCGTCCAGTTATGGAGTCGTCAAGACCACAAATGCGCATTTCAGCGCACTTTGTGGGTCTAGAAACCTTGACGTCCTCAACGAAAATTTCCCGGAGCTTTTCCGCAATAAGGTCTGCTCCTTTTGCTCCCTCGGTTCCCGGAAACTCCAACAGACGAGCTCCTGTCACTGCCTGACGGAACCTGATGTCGGTGATACCAAGGTCTGCCAAGTTCACGTTTTCCTTGGCCTTCGATATCACCGCCGCATAGGTTAGCCCCTTCTGCACCGCCTCAGGCTGCAGTGTCAAAACAACTGCAGCCGACTTAGGTGCGCGAAACCTCTGTTTCCCCACTCTGTCAGAGCCGGATCTAGCCCTAGCTCCTGTAGCAGATGCCACAGTGTTTGGTGCTGGAGGCTTTTTCTTCTTCTTCCCTCTCTTCCTTTTCCTTTTGGTGGTTGTCTGCCAGCCTTCATTGACAGACGTCAGCGTAGGGTCAGGTTCCTGCGTGGTTGTCACATTCCTACTAGGTGGCGGGCCGCTTCGCTGCATTTCAGTCGCTTGGGATGCTGCCTGGTGTGCTTCCCGAGAGGCCATGGATGGCTTTTTGGGCCCTTTGCTGGTATTAGTATTGGCAGCATTCCTGGCAGCATTCCTGACGTCTGCCATTAATGGTGGACGGCTATTCTTTGCCGGTAGGAGGCGGTCCTCAATCCCAGCAAACCGGGCGTCCATCATTTTCCCGATTTGGGAAACAGCGGCTCGCAGTAAGTCATCTGACGAGGGGCTTTCCACGATCGAAGAACGCACAGACTGCGGTTGCGGCTGCGTTAGTCCGAGCGGTTGCCTCCCTATGGAGCGAACTTCTTCCTGTAGACTCTCCATTTGTTTACGGAGGGCTTCAACCTCTTTTCGCAACCGGTCGTTTTCCAGTTGCAGCCTCCGAGTTTCATCCGTAGAACTTCTGCTAGCGAGCCCCTCTATTGCCATTCTGACACGCTCTGCTGCCTCTTTAATGGCCCGTTGGCACGTACCCTTCATATTTTTAGATTTCCGTGTGGTGTCCAGAACCACATGGATATCCTGAAGGGCTGCTTTCTCCAGGGCCTCCGCTGAGCCAGCAGAGCTCTCTCCGGTAACAGAGGAAGGAGTGGTTTGAGTGCTGACATGCACATCCATTTCTTCCTCTTCACTCGCATCGGCGCACGTTTGGCGCGTCGGCGGCACGCTCTGACTGTCTGACTCACTTTCTTCGGTGTATGAGCCATCTAGCGTGTCAGGTCGAATAAACCGACCTCTCCTATCACGCGGGAGGCCTCCCCCACGAGCAGTCGTCGCCTTCAAGGGTACTTTTGAGGGCGGTAACAGCTCTCCACTCCCTGCCGCATCCCTTTGCCTTTTATGACCGTCACGCCTCCGGGAATTGGAGGGTCGGATAGCGGTCATCTGCTCTACTGGCAGCCTTTCCTGTGGTGCGCATTGCGCCACCATCTCCTCAGACGGCTTGGAGCCGGAGGGTTCATGGACATCATGTGTGTTTGATGTCATCGGTGTCCGGATATCGCGCGTGTGGTCGTCGTTTGTGTCCGAAAGGACAGACGGAAGACGTTTGTTGCCCACCCCAGAGTACGAAGGGCAGTCCGCCGAAGCGGAGTGGGATTCCCCGACCGCTGGGCAGTCGGGACCCACCTGGGGACGTTTTTTACAAAAGCCTTTATCCATAATTTCCTTTGAAGGGTGAGGTCCCTATTTCTCTCTCCAAACGTCTTTTTTTTTTTTTTTTTTTTTTTTTTTTTTTTTCCCCTTCTTTAAATCGTGAATCTCTTCACTGCACCCCCTGAGACGCAGACAGTTCAGTGAAGAAACACCCCCACTTCCTGGTTCTCTACGTGTTATCCCGAAGTTGCCATCGGAGAAACACGTAGGAACACACTCCCCCTTGGTCATATTTCGCCACTGGCAACAATGCCCGTCGTCAGAAGGGCATTATTGCCAGTGCCCAGGGTGCACCGGCCTAGCTTTCTACCCTTCCCTACGAACGTATTCAGAAGGACGAGTAGATGCCAGGCACTCGAGGAGGTATATGACCATTGCTGGCGGTGGCACCAGAAATCGATATAACGAAAGCCAATGCCACCACCAACAGCACCCCGCCCGCACCCCAACCTAACCTAACCTAACCTAACCTTTTTTTTTTTTTTTGATTACGGGGGGAAATCCTCATAGATGTCCTCCGCCCCGGGGAGGGCGAAGGGGTCTGTCAGACTCTTACTGACTAAAACCACCCCGGTGTTCCATCTCTCACTTACGCCGGGGATCACGGGAACTAGTAAGTCTTCCGCGATCCCCGACTAGTGCCGGCCCGCCTATGCGGGCCACCTCGCGATAGGGGGGGAGTGAGGTGTTAAACTCCCCCCCACATCAATGAGAGGCGCGCGTGGAACACTACGCGCCACCATCTCGGGTCCTAAGAAGTAGGGGGCGACGGATTCCCCAGTCCGTCGCCCCTGGACCCATTCAGGGGGGCTGGAAGAGGGCGTTGTCCGCCCTCCGCCGACGCCCGGTGCGTCTGCTGCGGATCGGGTTAGCAGAAGCAATCTCCCGCTCCCTCTCCGCAGCCTCCTTCTGCGAAATGACTGTATCGCAGAAGGACACCACCGCGTCCCAGGACTCCTCGCTGTCGACCATCGAGTCGACAACGGCCGGCAGCGACAGGTCACTGCCTACTCCTGAGATGAGGGCACGGCGCGGCTCCGTCCAAGCGGCACACTCTGCCAGCGTGTGCCACGCCGTGTCCTCCCGACAGTCGACGCAGTGGTGACACCGAGCGTCCGGCTCCCTGTTTATGCGACACAGGTACTTCCCGAAGCAACCATGCCCCGAGAGCACCTGTGTCACCCGAAACGACAGGGAGCCGTGCCTCCTCCCGAGCCAGCGCTCGAGCACTGGCCGGATCGCGCGGATGGTGGCGGAGCCGGCGGTAGGGCGTGAAAGCCTGTCCCGCCATTCCGCCACCAGGGCTGCGCGAAGCTGTGACCGACGCAACTCCAAATGTCGCGGCGTCAGCCACTCGCCCCGCGCCCTCGAGTCCTCGCGCCACCGATGCAGCGACGCGAGTACCTTCGCCTCGAGGTCCCACGGTGGGGAACCGGCCAGTACGCAAGCCAACCTAACTTTTTTTTTTTTTTTTTTTTTTTTTTTTTTTTCCTGAGAAAATGCTTTATGCATGCCCGCTCGTGGGGGTGAGACGGGGTATGTGGGACTCCTGTCAGAGTGACAGTCTACCCACTAAAAACTCAGTATTCCCGCATCGCCGTGATGGGAGGGTCATGGGAAATTGGCTCAGCCTTGGCTACCATTTCCCTCCCGGCGCATGCCCGCCTAGCTGGCGGGCCCCGCATGCCCCCCTATCTGGGGGGCACGGGAATGGCCGGGAACCTAGCCATTCCCGTCCGACACTGGCGGAGGCCTGTGCAATACAGGCACGGTTGCCCCCACGTCCGTTGCCTGCTGGCCTCCACCTGGGAGGAGTCGAAGATGACTGTCATACTGACGTCTTCGTCGATCCCTCCTCCGCCTTCGGAGCGCCGCCGCGTGAGGATCGTCCTCCCGCGTGCGCTCCGGCGCTTCCTTCTGGTACATGACGTATTCGCAGAAGGAGGCTGCCGCCCACGACCTCTCATCCCCCAGCATGGCATAACCAAACCGCGGAGTGAGAGGTCTGGTCCGATCACCGCAATGAGACTGCGGCGTGGCTCGGACCACCACCACTACTACGTTCACCAACCACTCGGCCATGACCTGCACTACCAGGTCCTGGGCCACTCTGCAGTGATTGGTATTCGCCTGGATGATGCGGTAGTCGGACGTAACCATTACTCCGACATTGCACCATCCTCCTCAGCTACCGCCGCTGGAGCTGCAGCGGCGACGACGTCAGCGGTGGTGGCAACAGGGCGAACCTGCGCCGGCACTATGCCCTTCCTCACGGGGGGCTTACAGCTCCTGCCCGTCATCTTGTGGTCCGCGGGGCGGCCACTGGAGGCACACGCCGCGCAGTGTGGCTTGGCGGCACGGCAGGTGACACTCTTGTGTCCCTCTTGCCCGCATTGGTAGCACGTGTCTCCCCAGTCGAATTTGGAGGGACACGTGGCTCGGGTGTGGCCGAACGCAAAGCACTTGAAGCAGCGCATTGGCTGGTCTTCAAGTGACCGGACCACAGCCGAGCTGAATCCTACGAGCAGCCGTCCCTTGGTCGTAGCAAGGACGGCCCCAGCGGCGGCGACTGGGCACTCGACGCGGATGATGCCCGTGCCGCGGCGGCCGAGCCTGATGGCTCCACCTTTCACCGCGCCGGCGTCGCAGCCTCCGGCCGCCGCGACGGCCGCCACCACATCCTCCTTGGTGACCGAATCGTCCAGATCGGCCACCTCCAAGGTTGCGGTCTTGACAGGTGTGACGACCGTCGCCGCATCCGCGATTACCTCTTGCAACTTTGTTGCGAAGAGGTCCGCATTTGCGCCGCGCTGTTCCCCCGAGAACTCGAAAATTCGAGCCCCGGTTAGGGTTCGGCGGCACGTGATTTTGCTGATCCCCAGCCGAGAGGGATCAGCATTAGTACGAGCCCGTCTTAGGACGGACAAGTACGTCTCGCCACGCTCCACGGCCTCCGGGGTGATGGTCACCATGACGGCCGCGGTTTTGGGAGCAACTAGCTTCCTCCCGCCGGCTGAAGCCCTTTTGGCTGCAGGAGCAGTCGCAGCGGGCTTGGGGGCCGACTTTTCCCCCTTCTTCCCTCCCTTCCCTTTTCCAACCCTGACCACTTCCGTCCACGGCTGGTTAGACGGGGTGGTGGAGGGAAGAAAGGCATCAATCTCCTGCGAGTTCTGGGGGGCTGCTGGAGTAGCAAACAACCCAGGCGCTCCCACCGCGTTTGTGGTAGGGGTTTGAGGAGCCTTCTTGCTCCTCTTGCCCTTACCCTTACCCTTACCCTTGGAGGGCTTCGGGGCCTGGGGCTGCGCACCCGATGCCGGGCCTGCTGGAGGCGCAGGTTCCGGCTCCGTCGGTGGCGGAATTTCATCCGCCGCTAGTGGCGGGCGGAGCCGCCTTTCCGGCAAGAGCCGGTCCTCGATGCCTGCGAAGCAGGCTCTGGTGAAAGCCCTCTCCTCCATGACAACCTTTCGGATTACATCCTCAAGGTTGGAAGGGGAGGAGCAGGAGCCTCCTACTACCGGGCCTGGGCCAGGTTGGGCAGGCCGGGCCGTGGCTTCAGCCAGCTTCAGGTGTAGCTGGCTGACCTCCGCCTGCAGGCGATCCACTTTCGCCTGCAGCTGCCGCGTCTCGTCCGTGGCCGTCCGCTTCACCAGCTCCAGGACAATGCCATGCAGACTGGCGGCCCGGCATTTGAGAGACTTCTGAAAAGTCCCCTTCAAGTTGGAGGACTTTGAGGCGACCTCTAGGACCTCCTCTTTGTCTTCCAGTGCCATACGCTCCAGTTCCGCCAGGGAGTGGTCGGCATATAGCACACTAGATGCACCATAGCCAGCTCTCGACCGGGCGGTTTGCGCCTGGTGCTCCCTGGCAGCCACCCTCTCCTCCAGGTCTTGCTGGAGTTGTGCCCTCTTCGCCAGGTTTAGCTGGCGTTCGGCGTCCACCAAGCCCACATCGTGGGTCGAAGCCTTTATAAACTTCGACCTCATCTTCCCCTTCGCTCCGGCCGGGTCGTCGGTCCCGGAGTCCGAGCTGTCCGCGCTTTGCGCGTCGGACCGGGGTACTGACATGGAACGGTCCCGCTCCCCACGCTCCTGCAAACGAGCAGATGCTCCGCTCGCCACTGCGCGACCTCGCCTGCTCCTGCCCGTCGGCACTTTAGCGGCTGGCGAGTTCTCCTCAATCTGGGAGCCTGGCGAGCGCTTCCTCCTTCCCTTCGAGGGTCGCCCAGACACACTCCCTCCAACCCGCGAGCGGTCTGAGCTCACGCTCGCCACGCTCGCCATCCTCTCGGATGCGGTGTCGGAATCCGACATCGCACCCACACTCCTCCGATCGACCAAGACGATCGGCACCCTCTCTAACTGCTCAAAGTTTTTGTTATTCAAATCCATGAGATTCCCACGAGTATGGGGGATATAAAAAGTCCACCCAGGGTAACCCCCTGTCCCTGGGTAAGTGTACATTTGTAACCCAACCAGGGGGTCCACCAATCCCTGGCTGGGGGAGTGCTTGGGACTGATGCGCCACCTGCAACTACGAAGCTGCAGACGACACTACTCCTCAGTCATTCATACCCTCGCCGCACACCAAAACTTGGTATTAGAGGAATTTTTTATAGAGGTTATCTTCCTCGTGATCCGGGCTATTAAGCCAAGATCCTCGTCCCGTTCCGAGTCATAAAACATGACCATGATCCCGCTACGGATTACGATTTCGACGGTTGCAGGCAGGAGAATCGGATCCCCCGCTGCTAACCCGTTGGCAGGGTGAGTGCACAACGAGTGCCGCCAGTGTTTCTCCACCATGTCCTCTGTCTGAAACAGACAGACAGACATGCGGAGAAACGACCGCAGGGTGGTCTAAATCGACCGACCCAGGAGCTTAAGGCTCCCCCCTAAGCAGAAATTCGCCACAGACAATACCCTCTCCGACGTGGAAAGACTATTGGCCGTGCCCAGGATGCACCGGCCATCCGACTGCCCTTTCCCCCGAACGTATTCGAAAGGAACGAGCAGCCGTCAGGCACACGAGGAGGTTTTCTGCACGCACCCCAAGCCAACCTAACCTAACCTTTTTTTTTTTTTTTTTTGATTACGGGGGGAAATCCTCATGGATGTCCTCCGCCCCGGGGAGGGCGGAGGGGTCTGTCAGACTCTTACTGACTAAAACCACCCTGGTGTTCCGTCTCTCACGTACACCGGGGATCACGGGAACTAGTAAGTCTTCCGCGATCCCCGACTAGTGCCGGCCCGCCTATGCGGGCCACCTCGCGATAGGGGGGGAGTGAGGTGTTAAACTCCCCCCCCACATCAATGAGAGGCGCGCGTGGAACACTACGCGCCGCCATCTCGGGTCCTAAGAAGTAGGGGGTGACGGATTCCCCAGTCCGTCGCCCCTAGACCCATTTAGGGGGGCTGGAAGAGGGCGTTGTCCGCCCTCCGCCGACGCCCGGTGCGTCTGCTGCGGATCATCGAGTCGACAACGGCCGGCAGCGACAGGTCACTGCCTACTCCTGAGATAAGGGCACGGCGCGGCTCCGTCCAAGCGGCACACTCTGCCAGCGTATGCCACGCCGTGTCCTCCCGACAGTCGACGCAGTGGTGACACCGAGCGTCCGGCTCCCTGTTTATGCGACACAGGTACTTTCCGAAGCAACCATGCCCCGAGAGCACCTGTGTCACCCGAAACGACAGGGAGCCGTGCCTCCTCCCGAGCCAGCGCTCGAGTACTGGCCGGATCGCCCCGATGGTGGCGGAGCCGGCGGTAGGGCGTGAAAGCCTGTCCCGCCATTCCGCCACCAGGGCTGCGCGAAGCTGTGACCGACGCAACTCCAAATGTCGCGGCGTCAGCCACTCGCCCCGCGCCCTCGAGTCCTCGCGCCACCGATGCAGCGACGCGAGTACCTTCGCCTCGAGGTCCCACGGTGGGGATCCAGCCAGTACGCAAGCCGCCTCGTAGGAGATCGTGCGATATCCCCTGATGACTCTGACGGCCATAGCTCGCTGCGGTTTCCGCAAGACAGCGATGCTGCCGGCCGTCATGTCAGCCGCCCAGATCGGGGCCCCATAGAGGGCCATCGATCGCACGATCCCCACATAGAGCCGCCTACAGGCGGCGCTCGGGCCCCCCAGATTGGGAAGCAGCGTTGACAGCGCCCCAGCCGCGCCCAACAACTTGGGCGCCAGCCGCTGGAAGTGGGGTCCGAAGTCCCACCGGCTGTCGAGCACCAATCCTAAATACTTCATGGTGGACTCGACAGCAATTCGGGACCCCCCGACCACGATGTGTGATCCCAGCGGCGGCGCCCGCCGGGGGCCATGAAACACCATGGCCTCCGACTTGTTGAGGGCCACCTCTAGGCCAAGGCGCCGTATGCGGGTCACGACCTGTGACACCGCAGCCGTCGCCAGCAACGCTGCCTCCCTGTACGAGCTCCCCCGGGCCGTGACCAGCGTGTCATCTGCATAACACGTCAGGTCCACGCCCGGCTGGAGCTCGCCCC
Organism: Polymixis flavicincta; assembly: GCA_949987655.1. Lineage (NCBI taxonomy): Eukaryota > Metazoa > Arthropoda > Insecta > Lepidoptera > Noctuidae > Polymixis > Polymixis flavicincta. The sequence continues at coordinate 125,763 of CATLJQ010000035.1, read as the reverse complement.
TCAGCACCCAGTCGTACCCGATGTTCCACAGGAGCGGTCCCACGACCGAACCCTGTGGAACACCGCACGACATGCGGCGCTGGTTTCCGCCATCACGTCCCATGTAGGTGACACACCTATCCGCCAGATAGGCCCCAACGATGCGGTGGAGGTACGGAGGCACCCGATGGTACCGCAGTGCCTCCCGGATGCAGCTCCAGGGCAGGGTGTTGAAGGCGTTGGAAATGTCCAAGGACACCGCCAACATCACCCCGCCCCGGGACACCGCTTCCTCCGCCAGGACTCTAACCTAACCTTTTTTTTTTTTTTTTGATTACGGGGGGAAATCCTCATGGATGTCCTCCGCCCCGGGGAGGGCGGAGGGGTCTGTCAGACTCTTACTGACTAAAACCACCCCGGTGTTCCATCTCTCACTTACGCCAGGGATCACGGGAACTAGTAAGTCTTCCGCGATCCCCGGCTAGTGCCGGCCCGCCTATGCGGGCCACCTCGCGGTAGGGGGGGAGTGAGGTGTTAAACTCCCCCCCACATCAATGAGAGGCGCGCGTGGAACACTACGCGCCGCCATCTCGGGTCCTAAGAAGTAGGGGGCGACGGATTCCCCAGTCCGTCGCCCCTGGACCCATTCAGGGGGGCTGGAAGAGGGCGTTGTCCGCCCTCCGCCGACGTCCGGTGCGTCTGCTGCGGATCGGGTTAGCGGAAGCGATCTCCCGCTCCCTCTCCGCAGCCTCCACCCCACCGCGTCCCAGGACTCCTCGCTGTCGACCATCGAGTCGACAACGGCCGGCAGCGACAGGTCACTGCCTACTCCTGAGATGAGGGCACGGCGTGGCTCCATCCAAGCGGCACACTCTGCCAGCGTGTGCCACGCCGTGTCCTCCCGACAGTCGACGCAGTGGTGACACCGAGCGTCCGGCTCCCTGTTTATGCGACACAGGTACTTCCCGAAGCAACCATGCCCCGAGAGCACCTGTGTCACCCGAAACGACAGGGAGCCGTGCCTCCTCCCGAGCCAGCGCTCGAGTACTGGCCGGATCGCCCCAATGGTGGCGGAGCCGGCGGTAGGGCGTGAGAGCCTGTCCCGCCATTCCGCCACCAGGGCTGCGCGAAGCTGTGACCGACGCAACTCCAAATGTCGCGGCGTCAGCCACTCGCCCCGCGCCCTCGAGTCCTCGCGCCACCGATGCAGCGACGCGAGTACCTTCGCCTCGAGGTCCCACGGTGGGGATCCGGCCAGCACGCAAGCCGCCTCGTAGGAGATCGTGCGATATCCCCTTATGACTCTGACGGCCATAGCTCGCTGCGGTTTCCGCAGGACAGCGATGCTGCCGGCCGTCAGGTTAGCTGCCCAGATCGGGGCCCCATAGAGGGCCATCGATCGCACGATCCCCACGTAGAGCCGCCTACAGGCGGCGCTCGGGCCCCCCAGATTGGGAAGCAGCGTTGACAGCGCCCCAGCCGCGCCCAACAACTTGGGCGCCAGCCGCTGGAAGTGGGGTCCGAAGTCCCACCGGCTGTCGAGCACCAATCCCAGATACTTCATGGTGGACTCGACAGCAATTCGGGACCCCAACCTAACCTTTTTTTTTTTTTTTTTGATTACGGGGGGAAATCCTCATGGATGTCCTCCGCCCCGGGGAGGGCGGAGGGGTCTGTCAGACTCTTACTGACTAAAACCACCCCGGTGTTCCGTCTCTCACTTACGCCGGGGATCACGGGAACTAGTAAGTCTTCCGCGATCCCCGACTAGTGCCGGCCCGCCTATGCGGGCCACCTCGCGATAGGGGGGGAGTGAGGTGTTAAACTCCCCCCCACATCAAAGAGAGGCGCGCGTGGAACACTACGCGCCGCCATCTCGGGTCCTAAGAAGTAGGGGGTGACGGATTCCCCAGTCCGTCGCCCCTGGGCCCATTTAGGGGGGCTGGAAGAGGGCGTTGTCCGCCCTCCGCCGACGCCCGGTGCGTCTGCTGCGGATCGGGTTAGCAGAAGCGATCTCCCGCTCCCTCTCCGCAGCCTCCTTCTGCGAGATGACTGTTTCGCAGAAGGACACCACCGCGTCCCAGGACTCCTCGCTGTCGACCATCGAGTCGACAACGGCCGGCAGCGACAGGTCACTGCCTACTCCTGAGATGAGGGCACGGCGTGGCTCCGTCCAAGCGGCACACTCTGCCAGCGTGTGCCACGCCGTGTCCTCCCGACAGTCGACGCAGTGGTGACACCGATCGTCCGGCTCCCTGTTTATGCGACACAGGTACTTCCCGAAGCAACCATGCCCCGAGAGCACCTGTGTCACCCGAAACGACAGGGAGACCCCAACCTAACCTTTTTTTTTTTTTGATGACGGGGGGAAATCCTCATGGATGTCCTCCGCCCCGGGGAGGGCGGAGGGGTCTGTCAGACTCTTACTGACTAAAACCACCCCGGTGTTCCGTCTCTCACGTACACCGGGGATCACGGGAACTATTGAGTCTTCCGCGATCCCCGACTAGTGCCGGCCCGCCTATGCGGGCCACCTCGCGATAGGGGGGAGTGAGGTGTTAAACTCCCCCCCACATCAAAGAGAGGCGCGCGTGGAACACTACGCGCCGCCATCTCGGGTCCTAAGAAGTAGGGGGCGACGGATTCCCCAGTCCGTCGCCCCTGGACCCATTTAGGGGGGCTGGAAGAGGGCGTTGTCCGCCCTCCGCCGACGCCCGGTGCGTCTGCTGCGGATCGGGTTAGCTGAAGCAATCTCCCGCTCCCTCTCCGCAGCCTCCTTCTGCGAAATGACTGTTTCGCAGAAGGACACCACCGCGTCCCAGGACTCCTCGCTGTCGACCATCGAGTCGACAACGGCCGGCAGCGACAGATCACTGCCTACTCCTGAGATGAGGGCACGGCGTGGCTCCGTCCAAGCGGCACACTCTGCCAGCGTGTGCCACGCCGTGTCCTCCCGACAGTCGACGCAGTGGTGACACCGAGCGTCCGGCTCCCTGTTTATGCGACACAGGTACTTCCCGAAGCAACCATGCCCCGAGAGCACCTGTGTCACCCGAAACGACAGGGAGCCGTGCCTCCTCCCGAGCCAGCGCTCGAGTACTGGCCGGATCGCCCCGATGGTGGCGGAGCCGGCGGTAGGGCGTGAAAGCCTGTCCCGCCATTCCGCCACCAGGGCTGCGCGAAGCTGTGACCGACGCAACTCCAAATGTCGCGGCGTCAGCCACTCGCCCCGCGCCCTCGAGTCCTCGCGCCACCGATGCAGCGACGCGAGTACCTTCGCCTCGAGGTCCCACGGTGGGGATCCGGCCAGTACGCAAGCCGCCTCGTAGGAGATCGTGCGATACCCCCTGATGACTCTGACGGCCATAGCTCGCTGCGGTTTCCGCAAGACAGCGATGCTGCCGGCCGTCAGGTCAGCCGCCCAGATCGGGGCCCCATACAGGGCCATCGACCGCACGATCCCCACGTAGAGCCGCCTACAGGCGGCGCTCGGGCCCCCCAGATTGGGAAGCAGCGTTGACAGCGCCCCAGCCGCGCCCAACAACTTGGGCGCCAGCCGCTGGAAGTGGGGTCCGAAATCCCACCGGCTGTCGAGCACCAATCCCAGATACTTCATGGTGGACTCGACAGCAATTCGGGACCCCCCGACCACGATGTGTGATCCCGGCGGCGGCGCCCGCCGGGGGCCATGAAAGACCATGGCCTCCGACTTGTTGAGGGCCACCTCCAGGCCAAGACGCCGTATGCGGGTCACCACCTGTGACACCGCAGCCGTCGCCAGCAACGCTGCCTCCCTGTACGAGCTCCCCCGGGCCGTGACCAGCGTGTCATCTGCATAACACGTAAGGTCCACGCCCGGCTGGAGCTCGCCCCTCAGCACCCAGTCGTACCCGATGTTCCACAGGAGCGGTCCCACGACCGAACCCTGTGGAACACCGCACGACATGCGGCGCTGGTTTCCGCCATCACGTCCCATGTAGGTGACACACCTATCCGCCAGATAGGCCCCAACGATGCGGCGGAGGTACGGGGGCACCCGATGGTACCGCAGTGCCTCCCGAATGCAGCTCCAGGGCAGGGTGTTGAAGGCGTTGGAAATGTCCAAGGACACCGCCAACATCACCCCGCCCCGGGACACAGCTTCCTCCGCCAGGACTCTCACCCGCGATATCGCGTGGATGGTGGAGCGCCCGTGCCGAAAGCCGAACTGGCTCTCGGCTAGGTCAGGCCCCTCCCTGCTTAAGTGTCCGACGAGGCGGGCGGCGATAATCCGCTCAAACATCTTACCCACCTCGTCGAGCAGCACTATGGGCCTGTACGCGGATGGCGAGTCCGCGGGGCGCCCCACCTTCTTGAGCAGGACCAGACGACCAGATTTCCACAAAGTGGGAAACTGGCCCTGCTCAAGGCACGCGGTGTAGAGTCCTCTCAGTTGGGGCTCTAGCTCCTTCAGAGCGAGGGCTAGCACTATGCCGTGAATACCATCGGGCCCCGGAGCCACGTTCTTGGCCCGGAGCCGTATCACGGCCGCCCTCATCTCTGGCTGTGTCACCTCTGGGACGCTGATGGCGACCTCTTCGGTAGGCTCTGCGGCTGTGGGCAAAGCCATCGGCGGCGGAGTGTGCTCCGCTCTAGCCGGGAAGAGCGCTGCGACCACATCTTCCAACAGCTCGGGTTGGAGACTCTCCGTGAGTGGAGGCGCCGCGGCTCGAAGTTTCCCTCGAACCGCACGATACGGGCGCCCCCACGGATCTCCGTCGAGAGTCTCCAACATCTCCTCCCTGGCTCGCGTCCTCGCTTCGCCGATGGCCAGCCACAGAGCCTCCTTAGCCGCGCGGTACACCTCATACAGCGCGGCTTCTTCGTCAGGGACCCGACGACGTCGCCTCCGGTATCGGGTGTACTGGCGTCTGACCGCCACGCACTCTACACGTAGTCGAGCGATCTCGGCAGACCACCAGTACACCTGGCGCCTTCCTGATTGCGTGTGGACGCGGGGCATGGACGCGTCGCTGATTTGCGTCATCGCCCCGCGAAACCACAGCGCCTCCTCTTCGACGTCGACGGGTCCAACCGTCGCCGACTCCCGGTTCCAGGCCTGGACAACAGCGGCCTCCTCGAGAACTTCCCTGTCGATGCGCTTACGCGCCCAGCGCGGGCCGTCCGTTCGCGGGGCCGATGGCCTGCGGCCGCCAGTGGTCTGGGCAGAGACGTCGAAGCGGATATATCTGTGATCCGACAACGTCTCCACCTCCACGGCGACACGCCAGTCGCGGACAAGGCTCGCGACAGCAGGGCTAGCGAACGATACGTCTACGATCGAACCGCCCCGCTGCCGCACGCACGTGTATACCGAGCCCCGGTTTAGGACGACCAGGCCAGTCGTGACCACCCACTCCTCCAACACCTCACCCCTAGCATCGGTCACCGGAGATCCCCACGCCGAAGACTTGGCGTTGAGATCTCCTAGTAACAGCACGGGGCGAGGGTGGAGTCGGCCTACGACGGCCCCCAACTCGACAAGGAAGTTCTCGAAGTCGGCGAGGCTCTTGTTGGGCGAGAAATACGCTCCAACAATGCCAATGCCGTCCGCGAGGGCGGCCACCCAACCGCGACCTCGGGACGGGTTGACGAGAGCCCTGCCGATGATGGCCACCAAGCCGTCTAGGTCTCCCACCCAGTTATCCCTGGGGGGGACAAAATACGGCTCGGCGACCACAGCCACGTCAATCGACCACTCTGCCATGCTCTGGATCAATAGATCCTGAGCTCTGGCAGCGTGGTTGATGTTGCCCTGGAGGAAATGGTAAGGCGCCATTAAGCGCAGTCCATTTCCGCACCATCACTGGGCCGGGAGTCGGCCGTAGGGCACCCAGGCTGAGGGGGGGGTAAAGAGCCCCCGGCAGCCTTGGTGCCTCTCCTTCTCTTCTTCTTTGTGGTGGGTGCGCCACAAGCTCTTCCACCCGCCCTGTGCCCAGCGGGCCTCCCTGCAGCTGTACAGAGGCTGCAGTTTGGTGCCGCTGTGCACTGGGCGGATTTATGGCCGGGTAGACCGCAGCGAAAACATTGCTCGCTGCGGTCTATAGCAGCGGTGCACCTCGCCCGGACATGCCCAATGTCCAGGCACCGATAGCACCGCAGCGCCCTGGGTTGCAGCAGTTTGACCCTTGCTGCAACCCACCCGACCAAGAGTCGTCCACCATCAGCAATTTTATTGCCCGCCGCCACTGGGCACCGCACCCAAACGACCCCGAGCCCGGAAGCGTCAGTGCGAATCTCGCCCACCCGCACATCATCAGGCGGACATCCTCCGGTTCTGGCAATGGCCGCCACAACCTCAGCCGGGGTGGTGGAGTCGTCCAGGCCGTCGACTCGCAGCTCAGCGGTCTTTATCGGCCTGGACACTCGAACGTCCTCTGGGTTGAGGACCTCCCTCAGCTTGGCGGCCAGAATGTCCGCCTTCTCGCCGCTCGAAGCACCCGGCACCTCCAGCAGCCGCGCCCCCGTAATCGCCGGCCTACATCTTAGGCCGGACGATATGCCAAGTTCGGGGAGCGCGACTTTGGCTTTGGCCTCTAATAGGACCGCCTTATACGAGACGCCCCTTTCGACGGCTCCGGGCTGCAGTGTTATAACTACAGCCGCGGAGCGTGGGGCTCTGGGTCTAGGCGGCCTCTGGCTCTTCTGCGCAACCGGTGCAGGTGCCTTAACGGGTGCAGGTGGTGTTGCCCTCTTCTTCTTACGGCCCCCCTTTACGACCGTTGTCCAGGCCTCCGTGGACGGCCCGGGAGCGGTCGCCGGGGGACCGGCCGTCTGGGCAATGGGCGCAGGCTTGGCCTTGGCCTTCTTGGGCTTGCTGGTTTCCTTTCCGGACCTGCTTGTCTCAGCAGCCACAGTCGTCGGCCCCGATTTGGCGGGTTCAGCCGACTTCCGCGCATCCGCAGCAAGCGGTGGGCGCAGAATTTCGGCAGGGAGGAGCCTCCCCTCTATTGCCTCTATCCGGGCCCCCACCATCTGCCCGCACTGCATCATGCAGATGCGAGCGATCTTCTCGATCTCCGCATCCGCAAGTGCAGGGACCGATGATGGGGCCATTGATGGAGCCGGTGGCGGGACCGCCGATTGGGTGGCTGCGGGAACTGCCCTCTGGGCGGCAAACTGCCGCTTGAGGTCCTCCAGCTCGGCTTGGAGACGGCGGTTCTCAGCCCACAGCTTCGTCGTCTCCTCCGTGCTCGAGCGACTCTGGAGGACCTCGACGGCCTCTTTGATGCCGTCAGCTGCCTCCTTCAGAGCGCGCGTGAACGTGCCCTTCAAGTTGCCGGATTTAGTGGCAACCTGAAGGACAACGCTGACGCCGTCTAGAACTTGGCGACTGAGCGCCACCGCCGATGGGCTCCCCCCGGCAGCCATCCGGGCTGAGCGCCGCTCCCGCAGCTGACGGGCCAACTCTTCAACCTCGTCAGCCGCTCTGGCCTTTCTCTGCGCCCGCTTAGCCGCATTGGCCTCCGCCTTATTTGAGGGCAGCAGCAAGCCCTCACCGACGTCTGAGAATGCGGGCCCGGAGTCACTGCCCACACTCTCGACGCTCGCCGCATGCTCCAACGGAGCCGGCGTATCAGGTCGGGATTTCGACCCAGACCGCCCACCGCACTCCGACAAACGAGCAGATGTTCGGCTTGCCACTGCGCGACCTCGCCCACTTCCGCCCGTTGCCACCTTAGCGGCCGGCATTTCCACGCTATGGGAGCGTGGCGAGCGCTTTCTCCTTCCTTTTGGGGAAGTCATCCCCTCCGTAGCCCGCGAGCGCTGCGAACTAACGCTCGCCGCACTCGCCATCTTTTCGGATGCAGTGTCGGAATCCGACATAGCACCCACACTCATCCGCTCGATCAAAACGATCGGCGACTTCTCACAAGTTATTTTTAAAGGTATATCCATATGATTCCCACGAGTATGGGGGATATAACAAGTCCACCTAGGGTAACCCCCTGTCCCTAGGCAAGTGTACATTTGTAACCCAACCAGGGGGTCCACCAATCCCTGGCTGGGGGTGCGCTTGAGACTGATGCGCCAGCTGCAACTAAGAAGCTGCAGATGACACTACTCCTCAGCCATTCATACCCTCGCCGCGCACCAAAACTTGGTATTAGAGGAATTTTTTATAGAGGTTATCTTCCTCGCGATCCGGGCGATTAAGCCAAGATCCTCGTCCCGCTCCGAGTCATAAAACATGACCATGATCTCGTTACGGATTACGATTTCGACGGTTGCAGTCGGGAGAATCAGATCCCCCGCTGCTTGCCCGTTGGCAGGGTAAGTGCACAACGAGCGCCGCCCATGTTTCTCCACCTTGGAGAAACGTCCTACGCCCACTCAACCCATCCTCTGTAAGCAGAAGAGGGAGTGAGCGACCGTAGGGCGGTCTAAACGACCGACCCAGGAGCATAAGCTCCCCCCCACGCAGAAATTCGCCACAGACAATACCCTCTCCGACGTGGAAAGACTATTGGCCGTGCCCAGGATGCACCGGCCGTCCGACTGCCCTTTCCCCCGAACGTATTCGAAAGGAACGAGCAGCCGTCAGGCACACGAGGAGGTTTTCTGCCCGCACCCCACCCCAACCTAACCTAACCTAACCTAACCACTATCGCCTGTAAAAAGGCGATAAGTATATATAAACAGCTGGCCAGAGCTGCCCGTGTGAGCTGGGGTTTGAGCCCGGAGGTAATCAGGGTCATTTACACCGCAGCGGTTGAGCCGACGCTTTTGTACGCCGCGAGTGCGTGGGCGCCAGCCGCAAATAAGCTAGGAGTAAAAAAGCAGCTAAACGTGGTACAAAGAGGGTTTGCACAAAAGCTGTGTAGAGCCTACCGAACAGTCTCTCTAAACTCGGCACTGGTGCTGGCTGGGATACTCCCAATCGATCTGCGCATTCGCGAGGCGGCAGCGCTGTACGAAGCCAAGAGGGGAGTGCCCCAGTCAGTATTAGGAGACAGGGAGATTGAGCGGATGGCCCCTGCGCTGGAGGCCCCGCACCCCGTACAGCAAGTAAACCTGGAGTTCGGAAGCCTGGTAGACGAGGAGCAATACAATACCCACAGCAACTTCGCTGTGCGAATATTTACCGACGGCAGCAAGATTGAGGGCAAGGTTGGAGCGGCACTATCCCTGTGGAATGGCGCTGCCGAAACAAAAGCCCTCAAGCTTGCCCTGCCGTCCTACTGTACCGTCTACCAGGCTGAACTGCTGGCTTTGCAGAGAGCGGCGGCAGAGGTGCTCAAACGCAGTGAATCCACGTTCGGCATCTTCAGCGACTCCATGGCGGCCCTTCAGTCGGTGACAAATGTTTGTTCCCCCCACCCCCTAGCCGTGGAAACCAGAAGCACCATAAGACTCTGTAAGCTCCAGAACAAGAGTGTCTCCTTGTTCTGGATAAAGGCACACGCAGGGTTGGAGGGGAACGAGAGAGCCGACCAGCTCGCGAAGGAAGCCGCTTTGGGGTCGAAGAAGAAGCCGGACTACGACCTATGCCCTGTTTCATTCGTCAAGCGGCAGATCCGTATGGGGTCGCTTGACGAGTGGAACAGGAGATATAAGTCCGGGGAAACAGCCTCCGGCACGAAAATATTTTTCCCCGATGCGGTTGAGGCGTACAAGGTGGTGCGCAAAATCAAACCCACAAGTTTAGCAACCCAAATTCTCACAGGGCACGGTGGGTTCTCTGCATACCTGAAACGTTTCAAGTGTAAGGAGAACGCATCGTGCGCCTGTGAGCCGGGCAAGGAAGAAACGGTGCTGCATGTGTTGTTGGAGTGCCCGATCACAGGAAAGGCGCGGTACGAGGTCGAACAAGACCTCGAACAGAAGCTGACTGAGGATATTCTACCTAGTTTAATTAGTGGGAGAAAGAGCGATAAATTCTTAGAATATTGTGTTAGAATAGCCTATATAGTAAATAATAGAAATAGAATATAAGTAAACTAGGATACTTACATATAAAATGATTTATATAGTTTAAGTACCTAAAACATTAAGAAAGAAAAAAAAAAAAAAAAAAAAAAACAATATTCTAAATGAAAAGAAAAGTCAAAGAAAACAAAAAAAAAAAAAAACAATATTCTAAATGAAAAGAAAAGTCAAAGAAAAAAAAAAAAAAAAAAAAAAACTCAAGTTACGATCCTAGTGCAAAATTTTGTTGTTAGTCATAGAAAAGTTTGTACTATAGAAAGTAAAATAGGAAATATTATAAGTATATGTATAAGTAGGTAGATGGTTATAAATAATTGTATTTATAAAGTGATAATTAACACACATATGTATAATTAAGTTTGTTACTATAGGTGGTAAAGCCACAGTCATTTCATTCTCCGTGTTTGTTTTATACTCTCAACTTTCCGCATTCACGAACAAATCCGATAAAATAAGGGCTCTGATTACGTCAGAGGAACACTGAGCAGGGCAGGAGTGGGTTTTAGCCGGTAAGAGTCCGGCACTACCCAGACTGCGTCACTAGTGAGACAGTCTGGGTATATACTATTTATTTATTTTATAAACAAAATGTTCCACTATTTACTTATTGCTTCAATACTTGTGAAATTCTATAAGTTGATACAGAAACACTGGCAGAAATGTAGGTAACAAAATTAATGTTACTTAAAATTGAATAAGTTAAAAACTACTAACAAAATTGCTAACTAATTTACACTGAATGTAGTATTTAGAAAATATATCAGTTGTATACATACATTAATGTTACTTTCATTTAAGTGAACACCATGCATTTTAAGTATGTGTCTATTACAAAATAGATGTTCACATATATTACATTTTACCTTTACAAAGTATATTGAGTATCTATTGAGCATGCTTTATATCTGTTTATGTTCAGCAATAATTATTTATCCATGTGCCTTTTTATCAGAAGCTTACACAATATTATATTTACCATTATACTTCGGGTCTCAACCGAAGACGATTACAAATTTACTTGCAGCAGTACATGAGAACGTGCTGTCTTTGCCACACTTTTAGATACTCATAGCATAATTAAAAAAAAAAAAAAACTAAACGATGACGTAGTGTCCTGTCTCGCTCCCACCCCCGGCACGTGGCGCTGTCGCTCCCGCTATTTAATCATTACGTGTTTTCGTGTTGTCGGAGTCACATTGCAAATTATTAGGTATCTTTTTTATTCGTTATTTAGTTTTATCTAAGAACATCAAAGCTTAAGAATGGGAAAACGAAAGCGTTCGCGATCGAAGGATAGTGATGGTTATTATCGTAGTATGCGGAAACAGGTTAAAAAACTCAAGCGTGAACTGCAAAGATACCGACGAAGTAGTTCGTCATCATCGGAGCGTTCTAATTTTGAAGGTTTATCTTGGGATGAACGCGCAACTGCCGATGATGTTGGATGTCTGGACGATCAAGGTATGTCTTACGGAGTTAACTTATTAATCATTAGTCTTATTTACACGACTGTGCCCCAATCAATTTTCCTTGAACACATTTTAAAATATTTTTCGGTGTACCCTCATTTATTAACTGAGAGTGTAATGATAACGTTAGTATTTATTATCACGTTATAATAGGTCTTTACCTATAAAATTGCCGTTTTGTATGAAAAAATTTAAACGAATTTTTTTCATGAATTTTTTATTTGTATTAATCGAAGTAATCACCCATGCAATCAATGCATCTTTGCCATCGCAGTGGCAGTTTATTGATGCCCTTCTTAAAGAAATCAGCTGGACGGGAGGCAACAAATTCTTCAAAGGCATTTTGTACTGCCTCTCGGGTATAAAATTTTTTTCCCGCCAAGAAGTTATCCAAATTCTGGAAAAAGTAGTAGTCTGTAGGCGCAAGGTCTGGTGAGTAGGGCGGATGACGGAGAGCTTCCAACCCCAGTTCTTGCAACTTGGAGACCGTCTGCTGTGCAGTATGAGGTCGCGCGTTGTCGTGCAGGAGCAGCGGAGACGAGCGATTGACCAATGCTGGTTGGAGATGCGCCAGCTTCTCCATCATTGTGTTCAGTTCTTCACAGTACACATCTGCAGTAATGCTCACCCCGTTTGGTAAGAAGCTGTGATGAATCACACTGGCGCTAGACCACCAAACAGTGACCATCACTTTTCTAGGGGTAAGTTTTCGTTTAGGGCATTGTTTAGGTGCTGAACCAGGATCCAACCAACTTGCTGAGCGCTTACGGTTATCAAACAGAATCCATTTTTCATCGCAGGTAACAATGCGGTTCAAAATTCCTTCATTTGTGTGTCTGTTGAGCAGTGCAAGGCACGTCTCGACGCGTACTTCGCGCTGGCGATCATTGAGTTCGTGGGGCACCCATTTGTCAAGCTTTTTTACCTTGCCAATTTGACGCAAATGGACCAATATTGTTTTGACGCTAACGTCGAAAGCTGCTGCTAATTCAGCCGTAGATTGTGTATCATCAGCTTCCACAATCGCCTTTAATTCGTCATTGTCGACCAAAGTCTTCGGACGACCGCGAGGTTCATTTTTCAGGTCGAAATTTCCAGAACGGAAGCGAGCAAACCAATAACAGGTGGTGCGTTGGTTTGTAGTGTTAGCTCCGTAAACGTCGTTGATGTTGCGTGCCGCTTGTGCCGCGTTGCTGCCACGACGGTACTCATATTCCATAATTACTCGAATTTTTAACGTATCCATGATGACGAAAAAGATTGAAATGCGATGAAAATGTAACACTAATCAATAAAGAAATGACTACTTTTAGAAAAAAAAATCCATGTTTTTAAAATAAAATTAATTTGAAAATAGAATTCTTAGCCAAACAAAAATTATTTTGATTTGAAATGGCCAGTACTGCAGAACGGCAATTTCATAGGTAAAGACCTAATATTATGCCCGTATTACCCAAAGGGGGCAAGCAGAACTGTGTAGTAGGTACTAAGATTCATGATGAAATAACAAAATGCCTGATCTGGAACGGGAAACCAACACCAGTCGTGCCTTGCTTGTGATAACCTGACCAATGAACTCATGGTTACAAAGTTATTATTACGCTAATATTGCTTAGTTACAATGAAATCGGAATCTATATAAAAACCCATCTCCACGTATATCGTGTTGAAGATACGACCGTTGCGAATCAAATTGAATATTTCCTCCACGTAAATCGTGTAGAGGACAATACAATTCTCCACGTAAATCGTGTCGAAGATCTTAAATACCTACCTGCTGTGGTTTAGGAACTTGGTCAGTGGTACCTACCATAGCGTGATAACTTGTATTCCTTTTTAAATCGTGTAGAGGTAACACACATTGTTCGGGCGCGTCCGACCTCGGCCATTTGTTAGGGACCTAACTAAGGACTAAAACCAAAAGACAGGTTTACTGAAGTTTAATAGTGGATATAATCTGTATATTAGGTAAAATCGTTGATGTATGTAAACTTAAGGAGTGCGCGCGCGTGCCGTCGTTGGAGACCGGTAGCGAAGTGCTTTGACGACCCACGTCCTGCACGCCGCTCCTCTCGTCGCCGCCACCTCCAGCCGCCTTCCGCTGTCTCACGACAGCAGCCGATGATTGCCGAGGTCGGACGCGCCCGAACACACATTTATCCAACCTCCATGTGAATCATGTTGAGATCCTAATTGTCTTTCTCCGCGTAAATCGCGTTGAGTTTCATAGACATTAAAATCCTATGACGACGCTCATTTACAGGTGAAGAAATCCCGAACGGAGAAGATAATTCGAAGGAATCGGATGTGCAGGAGATACCGGCACTGTCGGAACTGATAGTGCCGTCTGTGGCAGAGGAAGCGATAACTTTAGTCCCCAGGGAGGCGGAGAAAACTGAAGAGGTACTTGACCCTGAAATTTTAATGATGCTAGGCGAAGATCCATCTGTCCAGAAGGAACATGGGGAGGACTTGCATAAAGATATTGCTGCCAGATGGGAACATGTTTTAAGGAATGGGTTACCTAAAGAAAACAAATTGGAATTGATGAAACTATACTTACCGGCAGAAAACTGTAGTAGTATGAAGGCACCGAAACTTAACCTAGAAATTGAGGCGGCCTTGGCAGCCCTTAATATTAAAAAAGATCTATTTAGCCAATACAAGCAGAATCAAATATCAAGCTGCTTAACAGCTATAGGTACAGTCCTTAATTGGGCTTTGTCCGCTTCCAAAGACACTTTACCGCAAGCACAGGAAATAATAAAACCATTAAGTGATGCTGGACGACTCCTGTGTGACTGTCATTACAGAGAGTCACAGTCGAGGCGATATGCCATCATTAACAACTTGAATAAGGAGACTCGAGAAATCGTGAAGAACACAAAGATCGATCAATACTTATTCGGTGTCAAACTTTCTGAGCATCTCAAATCGGCCAAAGCGATTTCTCAATCCGGTCTGGAGATGAAAACTACTCAGCGCGCTCCGTATAAGCCTCCGACAACACAATACCCAAGAGGAACTTTAAACGCGAGGGGGGTTCCGCGTGCAGCAGCCGGCCAGCCGCGTCGGAACCCCGCCCCACGGAGGCCAGCAGCAGCGCCGCGGGATCACCGCCCAGACTCGTACCGCCAGAATCGGACCAGCTTGGCACGCCAGAGGACCAGGAAACGCTGACATCATTAGCCAAGGTAGCACTCGCAGGTAGATTGCAATATTTTTATCATAACTGGTGTCATATAACCAGTGACCCTATGGTATTATCTTGGGTGCGAGGCTATAGTATACCGTGCAAACAAGAACCTGTACAAACTATTCCTCCCCGAAATTGCAGTAAATCGTTCTCGGAATGCAAGATTATTGATAATTGTATCACAGAATTATTAAAATCAAAGTTTATATCAACCTGTGATCCCTGCGAGGGACAATTTATATCACCCATATTTACATTACCAAAAGCCAACGGCGAACATAGATTTATTTTGAACCTTAAAAATCTAAATAAATTTATTCAACTTGAACATTTTAAAATGGAAGATTACAGAACAGCAATAAGGTTATTAGATCAAAACAATTTTATGGCAACTTTAGATTTGAAGGACGCCTACTTTTTAATCTCTGTAAATACTTATGATAGGAAAAAATTACGTTTTATATGGAAATCACAGCTATACCAATTTAACGTTCTCCCCTTTGGTCTATGTACTGCACCGGTTGTGTTTACCAAACTGTTAAAACCTGTTCTGAAGTATCTTCGATGTCGAGGTTTGATTTCAGTAAATTACTTAGATGATTTTTTATGTATTGGACAATCATATAACGAATGTGTCTACAATATTAACAAGACACAGAATCTTTTACAATCTTTAGGTTTTGTAATAAACTTCAATAAAAGTCAAGTAACGCCAAGGACAGAATGTAAATTTTTAGGATTTATTTTCAATACCGTGAATATGACTATTTATCTTCCTGAAGAGAAGAAACATCGGATCTTAGACAAAACTAAAGAATTTTTACATTTAAATAAATGTTCAATCAGGTACTTCGCTGAATTCATAGGCCTGCTGACCTCTGCATGCCCGGCCGTCAGCTATGGATGGATTTATACAAAATTATTTGAAAGGGAAAAGTTTCTAGCTCTGGGTAATTCTTACGATTATAACAGGATAATGACACTGTCAAACTCATTGAAACAGGACTTCCTTTGGTGGAGAAACAATATTAAAAACTCATTATGTCATATTCGTAATAATGATTATTGTCTCGAAATATACAGCGATGCATCAACCACTGGTTGGGGCATAGCTTGCGGCAATGAAAGTTCACACGGGAATTGGACAGAATCTGAACTAAGACTTAGTATGCACATTAATTTTTTAGAACTGAAGGCCGCGTTTTATGGTTTAAGAATATTCGCTTCTAAGCTTCGAAGTTGCAATATACTGTTGAGAATCGATAACACAACGGCGATCAGCTACATAAATAGGATGGGGGGTATACAACACACCCATTTAAATGAAATAGCCCGGAATATCTGGCAGTGGTGTGAACTTAGGAACATTCATATATTTGCCTCGTATGTAAAATCTTCAGATAATGTTATTGCTGATCGGGAATCACGAAAAATTAATGTGGACATGGAATGGGAGCTAGCTGAGTATGCATTCTCGGGAATCACAAGAAAATTGGGTGTACCCAACTTTGATCTATTTGCTAGCTCACAAAACTACAAATGTCCAAGATACGCCTCATGGAAGCTCGATCCCCATTCTGAAATAGTAGATGCCTTCACCTTCAACTGGAAGGACCTTTCCTCCTATGGTTTTCCTCCGTTCAGCATTATAGCCAAAGTTTTGCAAAAAATAATTAGAGATAAGGCAGAGGGTATACTAATTGTACCTTATTGGCGTTCACAACCTTGGTATCCACTGTGGAAAAAATTAATAGTATCAGAAAAAATATTTTTCGGACCTGATCAAGATTTGTTGTATTCTCATTTCAGAACACACCATCCACTACACGCAGACCTTATCCTAGTGGCAGCGAGATTATCAGGCAATCGATGATATCTCGAGGCGTCCCGGAGACATCCTTGGGTATCGTAATGGCCTCATTTGCACCAAAAACCTTGAACCAATATAACTGTACCCTTAAATCATGGGTAGCTTATTGTCAAAATAATAATCATGAAATTTTTAAAACGACTAGTACTCAAGTGATTTCCTTTTTAACAGAAAAATTTCATGAAGGGGCTAGTTATAATACCTTAAATACACACAGATCTGCACTGTCAATTATTTTAGGTACAGAAATCACATTAAATAGCGGTATTAATAGGCTCCTGAAGGGTGTATACAGGTTAAGACCTCCCAATCCTAAATACACAGCCACTTGGGACACTAATAAAGTATTGAGCTATGTGTCTAGTATGTATCCCTATACGGGTATAACACTTGAATGTTTGTCAAGAAAAACAATTTCTTTATTAGCTATAGCTTCTGCACAAAGAATGCAGACACTAAGTTTAATCAAATTAAAAAATATCAGAATAGAAAACGATATGATTGTAATTAAAATACCTGACTTAATTAAAACCTCGAGACCCGGGACCTTCCAACCACTAATCAGGTTACCCTTTATTCGCGAAAATTTATCCATATGTCCAGCTACTGTTGTTCTAGCGTATATTGATAAAACTGCATCCTTCCTTCACAATCAAGTAGACGACCATCTATTCATTAGCTTTCGAAAACCACATAATAAAGTTAGTTCGCAAACATTAGCTCATTGGGTCAAAAAAGTTTTAGAGGATAGCGGCATTGACATATCGATATTCGGAGCACACAGTACGCGCCACGCCTCCACGTCAGCCGCCCATAGGCTGGGTGTAAACCTGGAAGTGGTACGGAAGGCCGCAGGTTGGAGTAATACTTCTAATGTCTTCTTAAAGTACTATAATAGAGATATCATTAACCCTGTTAACAACGATTTCGCAAATGCTATATTTAATGATCTCTAATTATATTGAGAGACAACATAATATATTATCTCATCATCATACCAAGGGCTTGGTAGAAGCTCTCACATTTTATTGTTTATGTTTAAGTCTCATAAAATAGGACGCAAGCCTATTATCATTAAACTGGACATAAATCCATAGTCCAGAATCAGAATATTAAAGTTTAATTAAGGTATAATCATGTACACCTATCGAATTGACTTTCTTTGTTAAGATTAGGATAGATGTAACTGGATGTAGCAAACATTAAAAGTCTGATTAATAAGTAGAATATTAAATTAATGAATTATTGGTAAAACTCAAATTATTAGTAAAGGGAATCATAACATTGCAGTTTTTTCCTTTCTCTTTTTTATCATGATACTTACTCTAAACATCTGCAAGTAAATTTGTAATCGTCTTCGGTTGAGACCCGAAGTATAATTAAGAATCAAACGAACTTACCTTGTGAAGTTTGATTCCAATTATGCGAGGGTCTCAACCGAAGACGATTACAATCCCTCCCATCCCTACGAGAACCCCTACAGACAAAAAAGAAAAGCCATACATATGTAAACAGCTAGAAGCTACATTTCTCTAAAATTAATGATTAAAGAGCGGGAGCGACAGCGCCACGTGCCGGGGGTGGGAGCGAGACAGGACACTACGTCATCGTTTAGTTTTTTTTTTTTTTTTAAATTATGCTATGAGTATCTAAAAGTGTGGCAAAGACAGCACGTTCTCATGTACTGCTGCAAGTAAATTTGTAATCGTCTTCGGTTGAGACCCTCGCATAATTGGAATCAAACTTCACAAGGTAAGTTCGTTTGATTCTTAATTTTTAATAAAGTATAACTATGTATTTAGCCTAATTAACAATATTATGGGTTTTATATTTAATAACCTATGGATGGGTACATATTACCGATTCCCTTATTTTTTCTTATATTACTAGACTTATAATTAAACATAGATTAAATAAAGGAAGATTTAGTAAACAAACAAATTACAAATGAGCACATCCACATGACATGTCCCATAGCCACATAAAGGTAAATCAGTATGCAAGTATAATTTATTCATAAATAGGAAGTACACAAACCTTCATCACACTAGTACGCATGATTTTACCACCATTAGTTCTTACAGATAATGCCCTGACCTTGCCATCTGATCCGGGGAAAGTTTGTACTACTCTGCCTACTGGCCATGTTAATGGAGGGGTGTTATCAACTCTCAGTAGCACCAAGACCCCCTTTTCAATATTTGGAACACCGTTGTGCCATTTTGGCCTATTTTGTAACTGAGTCAAATATTGTTTTGACCAAGTTTTCCAAAAGGACTGAGCCATGTGAGTACATTGCTGCCAAAATGACAAACGATTTGTGGGCAAATTTGTCACATCAGGTTCAGGGAATGATGTAATAGAAGCACCTGTCAAAAAATGAGCAGGAGTTAAGTAAGACATGTCGTTTGGGTCGATACTTGGCAAAGAAAGTAAAGGTCTGGAGTTTAATAGACCTTCTATTTGAATTAATACAGTATTCAACTCTTCATATGTTAGTACCTGTTGGCCTACAACTCTTTTCAAGTGATATTTGGCACTCTTAATTCCTGCTTCCCATAGGCCTCCAAATACTGGTGAATAGGATGGAATAAAACTGAATTCAATACCAAGATCTGAAGTAAAGTTTATAACTTTGTCCTGATGTACCTGATTAAAATGTAATGAGTATAAATCATGTAACTGATTATTGGCACCTTTGAAGGTAGAACCATTGTCACAATAAATTATAGAAGGCTTATTGTGACGAAAAATAAATCTTTTTTCAACACACTTGCTCATAAAATGGCTCTAATTTCACTACAGTTAGGCACATAATGACACCTATTATCAAACTGTGACTTTTTCATTACTATTATTCACTAGTGAGTTATAGAATTGGTTGAGTTGCTTTGTTCTTAGTGAGTTATAGGTTGTTTTTGTTTGAGTTGCTTTGTTCTTAAAAACGATGATGATGATGGATGATGCTGGGTGATGATGGATGATGATGGATGATGCTGGATGATGATGGATGATGATGATGGATGATGATGGATGACGATGGATGATGATGAATGATGATGATGGATGATGCTGGATGATGATGGGTGATGATGAGTGATGATGGATGATGATAGATGATGATGGATGACGATGGATGATGATGGATGAAGATGGATGACGATGGATGATGATGGATGAAGATGGATGACGATGGATGATGTGGATGATGATGGTGGATGATGATGGATGATGATGATGGATGGTGATGGATGATGACGATGATGATGATGGATGATGCTGGATGATGATGGGTGATGATGAGTGATGATGGATGAAGATGGATGATGATGGATGACGATGGATGATGATGGATGATGATGATGGATGATGATGGATGACGATGGATGACGATGGATGATGATGGATGATGATGATGGATGATGATGGATGATGATGATGATGATGATTTAGTATTATTTTCTTCGCAAGTGTGTTGAAAAACGTCGTATGATACACGTGTGTATTGATGATTATCGTCCTCGGCTCTCTTAAGACCCTCGCCTGACGGCTCGGGTCTCAATGGCGCCTCAGCGATAATCACCAACGTTACACACTTGTACCATAATGTACTATTAATGCCTGTAAAAAACATTCAGTAGTCATATTTGATACCAACTCAATATGGATGGCCTTTGTTGTGAAACAAACAAATAATACTATATAAGCCTTTAAAATTAGTGGCTTTCTAACACGGTGTAATTTTATTGAAAATGGACCACCATAATCGATTCCTACCTTTTCAAAAGGTCTGCTGGGGTTCACCCTGTCTGAAGGAAGAGATCCCATCATTTGCTCTGATGCCTTGGCTCTTAGCTTGAAACACACTAAACATTTGTTTATTACCCCTTTGACTTCTCTAAGTCCATTGATTAGGTAAAACCTTTGACATAAGCTGGCTAGGGTTAACTTTTTTGCAGCATGTAACAAACATTTGTGTTCATTACTAATTATTAAACGTGTAATTAATGATTTTTTGGGTAATATGATAGGATATTTCTGATCATATGGTATGTTAGCATTGTGTAACCTACCTCCTACTCTGAGGATACCTATTCCATCTAAAAATGGATTTAAAGATTTTAAATTGGATTTAATTGGTTTCTTGGACATGATACAAGCCATTTCTTCACCAAAATGTTGTTTTTGATCTTGTCTAATTATATTATTGAGTGAAAATTTAAGTTCTTTTATTTTCAGATGTCCACAGACCCTATCTTCTTTCTTAACCTTGCAATTGTTAAAAAACCTGTAAATATAGGCAACTATTCTTTTCAATTTGTTAATATCAGAATAATGTGAATATAAACTGAAATCTTTATTTAACTCAGAGCTCAATGTAATATTACAAAGTTTAAGTTCTGGAATTTCCTTAAGAATTTTGATATTTGTAGACTCATGTGTGTAACTCTCACTAAGTAAAAATTCTGGCCCATGCCACCATAACTGGTTGTTTTTAAGTAAGTGTGGTTCTATACCCCTAGACAAACAGTCTGCAGGATTTTCCACGGTACTGACATAATACCATGAGGCATTTTGTGTGAGATCACAGATAGTTTTGACTCTGTTTGCAACACATACAGACATTTTTGTGGGCTCTGTGTTGAGCCAAGCAAGAACAATTTGAGAATCTACATATAAATGTACCTGAATGGTGAAATTGTTTTTAATTAGTTGATCATATAACTTCTTTGACAGTTTTGCTAGAATCAAAGCGCTGTTTAGCTCTAATCTTGGTGTAGTTAATGATTTTATGGGATTTACCCTTGATTTTGAGGATATCAACTCAACATTTACTTGACCATTGCTGTTAATGGTTCTTAAATAAACACAACAATGAGAGGCATCTGCAAAACCTATAAATTCAATACATGTTGAGTTTTGTGTGTCAATATTTCTTTTTATTTGAATACAACTTGTTCTTGATAAATTCTTAACAAAACTTCTAAACCTTTTATTTAAGTTATGTGGCAATGGTGAGTCCCATGAAACCTTCTCTAACCATGTTTGTTGCATGATTATTTTTGCAAGTACAATAATTGGACCTACTAGACCAAGTGGATCAAAGAGTTTGCTAATGAAACTTAATGTCTGACGCTTTTTTTTTTTTTTTTTTTTTTTTTTTTTGGGTGGGAAATCATCAAATGACTTCTCCTGCTGAGTAGAGCAGGAGGGCGTGTCAGACTTTTACTGACTAAAACCCACCCGTGTTCCCTCAGTAGCCCGTATGCCAGGGGCCGTGGTATCTCTTTCGAACAAACCCGCACCCCTGGCAGGCATCGGCCCTTGCGGACCCCACCTGTGGTTGCTGACATCTTTGACGGCGCGCGTGAGGAACACAACGCGCCGTCCCGTCTACCACTTTTCGGCCGCAGAGGATAGGGAGAGCGGCTGACGCTATACCGACACTCCTCTTCCCCTGCGGCCCCACCGCGTCCGCCATCAAACGGTGGCGGCCCCGTCCAGGCCACGGAAGGGAAGAGCGCTGCTCAGAAGCACCGGCACTCCCCCTCTACCGCAGCCTGTAACCCTCAGCCGCGATGCCTCCCATTCGACATCGCGGCCCACCTCAGTTGCGGTGCACCTCACCGCAACCTACTTTTTGGCCGCTACGTCGTCGGCTTTGAGGCAAAAGCCCTGACGAGCGGCCCCACCGTTGGGTTCCTCTTGGCTTCACCGTGGATGGGAGACCACGGTTACTAAGCCCCCCCGCAACGACAATGCGGGAACCCACTCGGGGGGGATGTCTGACGCTTGGTGTAGACATCTAACAACTCAGTTTGTGGACAAGAAATCTTCAGTATATCTGTTTTTGTGTTATATTTGATACCCAAGGTCTTCACATATTGGGCACGCCACGATTGCGGCGGTAAGTCCCCTCTTTGAGGAGTGGTTTGAGAGGCGGCATAGCGTCCTCACCTTCCGCCTGACGCAGGTCCTCACCGGACACGGTTGTTTCGGGAGGTTCCTGTTTCGGATAGGGCGGGAGGAAACGCCCGGGTGTTTCCACTGCGAAGATCGCCCTGAGGACACGGTGGCGGTCTGCCCTGCTTGGGCGGAGCACCGCCGTGTCCTCGTGGAGGCGATCGGCGGCGGCGATCTCTCGCGTCCGGCCCTGGTCCAGGCCATGGTACGGAGCGAGAGGGCATGGGGAGCCGTCACCTCCTTCAGCGAAGCAGTGATGCTCGCGAAGAGGGAGGCGGCGCACGTGAGGGAGAGGCAGCATATGCGCCCTCGCGACCCCAGCCGCCGCAGGATACTGTAACAAATCAAACTTAAACCTAAGGGAAATAAAGATTTAAGCAGATTTTTACATTTTTAATTTAAATTAATAAAAATACAAATAGTTTTATAAAAATTACCTATTTCACTAGAGTTCTTTAGTATCACAAACTGGGAGGAGGATATATTGTGAGGAGGATCCGGTATGAGCGCCTTGTTGTCTATTGGTGCTCGGTTCTAGAACGAGCAGTGGAAACAGGAGGGACCCGACAAAACTCCGAAGCTCAATAGTAGGGCCGCAGCAGTAGTAGTAGCAGTAGTAGTATTATTAGTGGAGGCTTTTCAGAAAAATAAACAGCACCTCCACACATCAAATTACGTCGCTGTCCCTCTTCGTAGTTCCCTCTCGTAGTAGTCCCGCTTTCTGCGCTTCGTCCTCTATTTATACTAGTTTCAGCCGTTCCAGAACATTTTTTACATTTTAAAATTATATCCTCCAGTGGCCAGACACATGTAACCAGCCAGCACATATTATACAACCATGTGTGTGTAAAGAATTTAAAGATATAATTTAAAATTATGAAGTAAACAATCATAGTTAATAAAATACAATATTTCAGCTAATAATATTGATAAAAATAATTTATAATAATTAAACCAAAAAGTAATTCTTTATAGACTAGTGAGAAACTCTATGGGAAAAAAGAAAAGTAACTGACAGTTTGACAAATCTTGACATACATGTCACAACATACAAAATTACAAAGATTAAATTTTATTTTATTACAGATATTAAAGAAATAGTTATTGTAACACGCAAATACTATATTTCCTTCCAGAAAATGAGTATGAAGGTACATAGAGAATGCTTAAATTTCAAGGTTAATGTTAACAAAATGTAAGTATAAAGAATAATCATTACAATACGGAGACGCCCTGGGCGTCGGGAATCCCAGGCCGATTTCCGGCCACCGTAGGCATGGGCTTGCGGACGGCGAGTAATGGGTAGCTCGCTGTCCGGTAAGGACCAAGCCCAAGTCGACGGCGCGTTGTGTTCCACGCGCGCCTCAAAGAGATGTCAGCACAAAAAGTGATGGGACCCGCAAGGGTCGATGCCTGCCAGGGGTGCGGGTTTGTTCGAAAGAGACACCACAGCCCCTGGCTTAAGGGCTACTGAAGGAACACGGGTGGGTTTTAGTCAGTAAAAGTCTGACACGCCCTCCTGCTCCACCCAGAGCGGGAGAAGTTATTTGATGATTTCCCACCCAAAAAAAAAAAAAAAAAAAAAAAAGGTCTTCACATATTGGTCATCACCTTTGCATAAATCAATTTCATTTGAAATCTGTAAAGCACAAGGAATGTCACTTAATAAACACTCACTATTAGAACTCCATTTATGAAGTTTAAAACCACCAAGATTTAAAATGGCAATTAATTGGTTTTTCATATCAAGTAATTTTTGTAAATCGTTGCTACCAGTACAAATATCATCCACATAACAGTGATTTAATAATATGCGTGCCCCTTCGGGGTAAATGTGTGCAAACCTAAGAGCTAATTCATGTAAACATCTTGTAGCTAAAAATGTTGAGCTTTTTAGTCCATAAGTGACTGTTTGCAATTGAATGCACTGTATTTCATTTTTTGGTGTATCTCTCCACAATATATTTTGAAGAGCACAGTGCGTTGGGTTGAGTTTAACTTCTCTAAACATTTTTTGAATGTCAGAAAAGAACACATATTTATGTAGTCTGAACAAAACTAATATATTAAATAACTCATTTTGGATGCCAGACCCATTGAGCAACATGTCGTTTAAAGAAAAACCTAGATTTGTGGCCATTGAGCCATCAAAAACGACTCTTAATTTTGTAGTTTTCGGCTAGAGCTTCTTCAGAAACCGACTCAGTGAAAACTTCTGTCACTTGCTCACACTTCCAAAACTGTTCTAAAGTTTTTTCTATATTTTTAATGCTATCACATTCACGAGTTTGTAAAATGTGTGTGGTATTCTTACTTACCATATGGCTTACTGGAGAGTATCTTCTACTCTTCACCCTTCCGGCCACTATATACCCAAAGTGGGTGTTGTGTAAATACAAACCTTCAGGGATGATAGGTAGTTGTTCACGCAATAACATTTTAAAGAAAACGTCACAACCTATTAGGATACTTATTTTTCCAGTTTTGTAAAACTCTCTGTCAGCTAACTTGACAAATGAAGGAATATTTAAATTATCTGTTTTTATCTCACACTGAGGTAGATCACTAGTGATGTTCGGCACTACACAGCATACTATTTGAGTGTTGTAATTGTTGTGAGTAGAACAGATGTTAAAAGTAGCAGTAAGGGGAACTGTATCAGCTTGACCACATATTCCTTTAATATAGGTATAGTTATTGACTAATCTGCAATCAATTTTATCTGTTAGGTCTGATAACACAAAGAAAACCTGACTACCTGAGTCACAAAGAGCCCTAACTTCTAATTGCTGACCTAATTTGTCAGTTATTTTTACCTTTATAGTAGGTAATAGAACATCATCACACTTATTCATAGATAGTGAAACTTGCTTTAACTCCTGATCAGGCTTATTTTGATGCAGTAAACTATTATGGTTTTCTTTGCAAATAGAACACTTAAAAGTAAATTTACACGTTGACGGGTGTTTGTTTAAGCATAGGGTGCACAAATCATTTACCTGTACATAGTTGGAACGATCAGATAGCGAGGCAAGTTTAAATTTTTCACATTTATATAGTTTGTGGTTATTAGACTTACAAAATTTGCATACTTGTGTCTTTTTATTACCCCCTGTCGTGGCTACCAGACTTGTCCTGCGGCTGCTGTTCACTGCACCATTTGAGGATGTTTGGCTATCTGCCACAGTTTCAAGAGCTGCTGCCCGTTGTTCTAAAAATTTAAGAAGTGAGTTTAAGTCTGGATCAGCATCAGATTTTATTTCTAGATGAAAGCACCTTATTGTGTGCATATCAAGCTTGCGTTGCAAAATACATATAATAATTGCGTCCCATTGTTGAACAGGTACATTCATGTCTTTTAATGCAGCTAAATGTTGTCTAGATTGAGAAATGATTTCTCTTAGCGCTAAAGCAGTGCATTTACAAATAGGTTTTAGGTCTAATAAAGAATTAATATGATAATTAATGACCTTATTTTTGTTATCATAACGCTCACTGAGCAATTGCAGTGCAATGGCATAATTATGTGCAGTTAGCGATAAATGTTTAATTAATTCGCCGGCTTCGCCACTTAAATAGGTTTTTAAATAATAGAATTTGTCGCATTGTGACAGTTTAGTGTTTTTATCGATGACACTTTTAAATAGGCTGATGAAGTCGTGGAAGTCACCTACCTCACCTCCAAACTTGGGAATATTTATGGGTGGGAGACGTTTCATAACGTCTTTGCCTTCCTCTTCATGCTCCGCTCCGGGGTTCGGAGAAATACTTGTACTAGATTTTAGTTCGATGGCATCTTCGAATGCGGCTAAGGCACTTAAATATATGGATTCATAGTGACCAAAATCTTCATCGTTCTTTTCGTCTAGCAGAGATATATCGATGTTAAATGAGCTATATTCTGAAAAGGTGGTGACCAGCCTGTCCTTCTTGACCATAAGCGCCTTTATAGAGGCTTTGTCGACGTCCTCGGACTCGGCAAACTTACAAAGTGTTGTTAAAGTTCCTTTTGCCTGCCCCCTGGCCAGTACTAGGCGTTTTAAATTGTTCTTGCTTGTTGCAAAATAGGGCAATAATCCGGCTCGAAGGACCATTTTATGTGGCGATCGCTGGTAATAAAACCACATAAATTTAAAGTTTATAAAGCGGACTGTATTTAAATATGCACAATGTACAAATAATATAGAAATGCGTGTTACACTGGCAGGTTGCGAATGGTGACTGAACAAGATTCGTTCACATGAACGGAATGAGTAAAATTATTATGTATGTTTCGTACAAACTGTGAAAATAGTCAAAAACATTTTTAGAAAATGTGATGATTCCAATACAGATCCGTATCTAGGGCTATTACAATATAGAACCACCCCAAGAGGTAATTTAAAGTCACCCTCACAGCTAGGGGTGCTTGGACAGGAAACCTCCCCGTGTGCCCGTGGGCTGGAGTTTCCCTTGGATACGTCTGGGGGAAAGGCCAGTCTCCGGGACGGTGCACCCTGGGATGCGGGCAATTTCCCCCATTGGGTACTGTGTCCCTAATGGGTGTCGTTGCCCGTATGCCAATATCCTGTCGGCGGGACGCTCCAACGCGTGTATCTCTGCGCTCATGCAGAGACGCACAGCGGCGGAGTAAGAGCGGGCTCGGTGTGCACTCACCCTGCCACCGGGCAGGCAAGAAGCAGTGCTCTCCTTCTGCCACCGTTAATCTCGTAGCCCCGAAGATTGTCACGGTCATGTCTCTGACTTTTGACGGGGGTCGAGGGCCTTGGCTTAACCGCCCGGGCCGCGAGGAAGAAATCCTCTATAAAAAATTACCCCAAACCTCCAAGCGGCGGCGCACCGTGAGGGAGGTTGCAAGCTTGACTAATGGGTAGCTTAATTAGTCTCTAGTACGAACCACTGTTTTTGAGTCGATACAACAAGTTTATACTCGTGGGAATCAAATGGATAAATTTTTTAAAACACCACAAATAGAAGTAGAGGAGGAAAGTGATGCGGGGTCGGAGTCCGACGCCGCATCGAGCGCGAAGGGCTCTTCTAAGAGCCTGGAGCCTGTAGTGGCGGGTGCTTCGAAGAGGACCAAGGAGTTCCTCAAGAAGCGCCCCAAACCGAAGGATGGCCAGGGGTCGTCCTCGGATGGAGGTATGGCCTCGGCTCGTAAGCTAGGGAAGGTCTGTCTGCAGGGTGGGGTCCGGTTAGGCAAAGGCCTAACCATAAAGGAACCTGGCGAGCCGAGCGCCGACACGGCCCAGCAAGCTGAGGCTTCGGCCACGGAGGGGCAGCTCTCTGGGGGGACCAGTAGTAGGGCCCTCTCAGAGTCGTCTGGCGGTGAGTCAGACAACGCTGGCGGCTCTTACTCGGAGCGGACGGCCAGGCTCGCGGAGGTTGTGGCTGCTGCAGTGAAGGGTGTGTCCTTAAAGAGGCTTCAGTCCTCTAAAGGCAAGGCCATACCCGCAGCCATAGCCTCCATTATGGCGGCGGCAGAGGACATATACTCCGGACCTCGGTCGGACGGTATGTCCGAGATGCGGGCGGAGGTCGCCCGTTTGACGGCCGCCATGGAGCTCCTCCGAAAGGAGAACGAGGAGCTCCGAGCGGACCTGGCCGTGCTCCGAGGAGCTGGCCCGAAGGATGTGCCTGAAAAGGGGGCGCGGCATGGTCAGGGTCGACCCTTGCCTGAGGAGGACCGGGTGCTGACTCTGGTGCGGCAGGAGCTGTCTGCCTTCCGGAGCCGGTTTTCCGCCCTAGAGGCTATAGTCCTCCGCCCCCCCCTAGCGGCGAGCCGGCCGGCCTCGGGCCAACAGAAGGAGTCAACGTATGCCACCGCCACGGCAGCCGTGGCCAAGTCGGCACCGCAGCCGGGACGGACCCAGGCGAAACCGGTGCCGCCCAAGCCCAAGAAGGGTGGAGTGGCTGCTCAGGCAACTACGATCCCAGCCGTGGTGCCAGGACGGTCGGCCCCGCCTCCCCCATCTCCCGCGGCTGACGTCGCATGGGAAGTAGCCGGGGAGAAAAAGAAGGCGGGCAAGGCAGCGAGGGCGGCAAAAAGGAAGGAGAGGCGGCAGCGGCGTAAAAAGCGTAGCGCCGCGGCTAGGTTACGCGCCCCGAAGTCCGCAGCTGTAGTGATAACACTACAGCCGGAAGCGGAGAAGAAGGGCGTGTCCTACCGCGACGTGCTTTCCAAAGCTAGGGCGGCGGTGAACCTCGCGGAGCTGGGGGTCACCAATGGCATGCGGATGAGGGTCACTGCGACCGGAGCCCGCATGCTGGAGATCCCCGGCGCGGCCAGTGGCCCGACCGCAGACGCCCTGGCCGAAAGGCTTAGGGCGTCCCTATGTGCGGAAGAGGTCCGGGTGTCCAGGCCCACCAGGTGCGCTGAAATGCGCATCTTGGGCCTGGACGACACCGTGACGGAGGCCGAGGTGGTGGCCGCCGTTGCCAGGACAGGGGGGTGCCCTGCCGAGCAGGTGAGGGCAGGCACCATTCGTTCTGACGACACGGGCATGCAAACCGTAACGGTGAGCTGCCCCGTGTCGGCGGCCAAATTGATCACCGGGGAGGGCCGAAGGCTCCTGGTAGGCTGGGTGTCCGCGCAGGTCAAACTGCTGGAACCCAGACCCCTGAGGTGCTTCCGCTGCCACGTGGGCCACCACGTGGGAGTGCAATGCACCTCGGAGGTGGACCGCAGTGGGCACTGCTTCCGCTGCGGTCAGCCCGGTCACAAGGCCGGCTCTTGCAATGCCACGCCACACTGCTATTCATGTGCGGCAGCTGGCAAGCCGGCCGAACACCGGGCAGGGAGCAAGGCCTGCGCTCCATCCACCAAAGCCAGGGGCCGAGGCAGGGCCAAACCCTCCGCCACCGCCGTCACCGCCGCAACCGCCGCCACTGCCGCCGCCGCTGCCGCCTCCACCACCGCCGTTGTCGCCGTTGTCGCCGCCGTTACTCCAAGGCCTACCGAGGAGGTCCCGGAGGGGGCTGATATGGAGTGTCAGTGACGGCCCCATTACGCCTCCTCCAGGCGAATATCAACCACTGCGCCGCCGCTCAGGATCTGTTGATCCAGAGGTTCGGGGAGATAGTCGTGGTAGGGGTGTACTTCTCCCCGAGCCGAACTCTCGCCGAGTTCCACAACTCCCTTGCGGAGTTGAGAGACGTCGTCGTCGGGTTTCGTTCCCTCCCCGTGCTAGTCCTCGGGGACTTCAATGCCAAGAGCTTGGCTTGGGGTTCCCGGTTGACGAATGTGCGGGGCAGGATGGTGGAGGACTGGGCTCTGGAAGCAGACCTGGTCGTCCTAAACCGGGGTTCTGTTGCCACGTGTGTGCGGATGCGGGGTGAGTCGGTGGTGGACATTTCGTTCGCCAGCCCCGCTCTGTCACCACGTGTCATCGACTGGCGCGTCATGGAGGGGGTGGAGACGTATTCCGACCACCGGTACATCCGGTTTGACGTCTCCGCCCAGGCCTCGAGCGCGCCGGTCCGACAGGCCCCGTGTGGTCCGCGGTGGAAGTTGAAGCAGCTGGACCGGGAGCTTCTCCTGGAAGCCTCGATCGTGCAGGCCTGGGTGTCATCACCGGACAGGCCTGCCGACATAAACGACGAGGCCGAGTGGTTCCGGGAGACCATGTCCGAGGTATGTGACGTGGCAATGCCCCGGGTCCAGCCAGGTCGTGCTTCACGCCAGGTGTACTGGTGGTCGCCGCAGTTGACAACACTGCGCGAGGCGTGTGTTGCTGCGCGACACCTTTACTCCAGGCACCGCAGGGTCCGTATCCGCCCTCCGGATACGGTAGCCATTGAGGCGGAGCTGTACGAGGGGTACAGAGTGGCGAAGACCGCCCTCCGAGATGAGATCCTGCGGGCCAGAGTAGTGGCCCGCGAGGAGTCGCTGGAGACTCTGAACAGAGACCCGTGGGGACGCCCCTACAAAACGGTGCGTGATAAAATCCGCCCGTGG
Source organism: Polymixis flavicincta (assembly GCA_949987655.1). Taxonomy (NCBI): domain Eukaryota; kingdom Metazoa; phylum Arthropoda; class Insecta; order Lepidoptera; family Noctuidae; genus Polymixis; species Polymixis flavicincta. The sequence continues at coordinate 95,359 of CATLJQ010000035.1, read as the reverse complement.
GCTCCCCCGCTGACGCAGAGTCTCCGGCCTCATCTCGTGCAGGACGTGGTGAGCGCTTTGTTCCCCTCACGAGGGGAGCACGCTCCCCCACCTATGGCTCCGCCTCCTGCGGTGCCCGATGCGGACCACACCGACGACGACTACGACTCTCCAGAGGTGACCGAGGTAGACCTGAGAGTGGCGGTACGTAGGCTGAGTGCCAAGAATACCGCCCCAGGACCCGACGGCTTGCCCGGCAAAGCCTGGGTCCTGGCCTTGCAGGCTCTCGGGCCTCGACTAAGAGGGCTCCTAAGCGCATGCTTGGAGGAGGGCCAGTTCCCACTTCGCTGGAAGACGGGGAAACTGGTCCTCATTAAGAAGCCGGGGCGCCCAGCGGACTCTCCGTCCGCTTACCGGCGCATTGTGCTGCTCGACGAGGTGGGCAAGCTCTTTGAGAGAGTAATTGCAGACCGCCTCGTCGGGCGGCTGGTGCGGGTGGGGCCGGATTTGGCGGAGAGCCAGTTTGGTTTCCGCAAGGGGCGCTCCACGGTGGATGCCATCATGCGCGTGCGAGCCCTCACGACGGGGGATGCTGTGGCCCGGGGTGGGGTCGTCTTGGCGGTGTCATTAGACATCGCCAATGCCTTCAACACCCTGCCCTGGAGTTGCATAAGGGAGGCACTCCGTTATCACCGGATGCCGACCTACCTCTGTCGTGTGGTCGAGGCCTATTTGACGGACAGGGCCGTCATCTACCCCGGTCACCTCGGAGAGTGGAACCGGCGAGAGATGTCGTGCGGTGTCCCACAGGGATCGGTCCTGGGACCGCATCTGTGGGACATCGGATACGACTGGGTGCTGCGCGCCGACCTCCCTAGCGGCGTCAGTGTAGTTTGCTACGCTGACGACACGCTGGTCCTGGCGCAGGGGAGGTCGTACCAGGTGGCGGCCGACTTAGCGACACACGGGGTTGCGACAATCGTGGATAGGATCCGGCAACTGGGACTCGAGGTGGCATTGCACAAGTCCGAGGCCATGTGGTTTCATGGTCCTCGGAATGCGCCACCGACGGGTTCCCAGATAACGGTGGGAGGGGTTCACATCGGCGTCGAGTCGACGATGAAGTACCTAGGACTCGTCCTCGACAGCCGGTGGAACTTTGCGGAACATTTCCGCCGTTTGGCTCCCAGACTGGAGCGGGCCGGGGCTGCGTTGAAGCGGCTCTTGCCCAATCTAGGGGGGCCAAACGCCTCCTGCCGGAGGCTCTACGCGGGGATCGTGCGGTCCATGGCCCTATACGGGGCGCCGGTGTGGGCGCCTACATTGAGGCGCCAACCAGCTCGCAAGCTGAGGGCGTCCCATAGGGTCATGGCGATCAGGATGATCCGGGGATATCGCACGATCTCCGGCGAGGCGGCGGGCCTCCTTGCCGGATTACCGCCATGGGATCTGGAGGCAAAGGTCCTCGCGCAAATATGGGAGTGGCGCGAGGAGGCCAAAGGCCGGGGCGTAAGTCCGCTGCCGCAGGAAATCGCGGCACAGCGGACAGAGCTCCGGCGGGATCTCATGGTGACATGGAGAGAGCGATTGTCACAACCCAGTGCTGGGCACGCCACGATTGCGGCGTTAAGTCCCCTCTTTGAGGAGTGGTTTGAGAGGCGGCATGGCGTCCTCACCTTCCGCCTGACGCAGGTCCTCACCGGACACGGTTGTTTCGGGAGGTTCCTGTTTCGGATAGGGCGGGAGGAAACGCCCGGGTGTTTCCACTGCGAAGATCGCCCTGAGGACACGGTGGAACACACGGTGGCGGTCTGCCCTGCTTGGGCGGAGCACCGCCGTGTCCTCGTGGAGGCGATCGGCGGCGGCGATCTCTCGCGTCCGGCCCTGGCCCAGGCCATGGTACGGAGCGAGAGGGCATGGGGAGCCGTCACCTCCTTCAGCGAAGCAGTGATGCTCGCGAAGAGGGAGGCGGCGCACGTGAGGGAGAGGCAGCATATGCGCCCTCGCGACCCCAGCCGCCGCAGGATACGGAGACGCCCTGGGCGTCGGGAATCCCAGGCCGATTTCCGGCCACCGTAGGCATGGGCTTGCGGACGGCGAGTAATGGGTAGCTCGCTGTCCGGTAAGGACCAAGCCCAAGTCGACGGCGCGTTGTGTTCCACGCGCGCCTCAAAGAGATGTCAGCACAAAAAGTGATGGGACCCGCAAGGGTCGATGCCTGCCAGGGGTGCGGGTTTGTTCGAAAGAGACACCACAGCCCCTGGCTTAAGGGCTACTGAAGGAACACGGGTGGGTTTTAGTCAGTAAAAGTCTGACACGCCCTCCTGCTCCACCCAGAGCGGGAGAAGTTATTTGATGATTTCCCACCCAAAAAAAAAAAAAAAAAAACAACCCTCACAGCTACTAATGTCTCGTCAATTAAGAACTAAATTACCAACTCAATTGTCTAGTCTAAAACCTAAAGTTGTTGAATTTTCAGAACATAATCAAAAGAAACAAACAAACATACAAAACACAAAAAAGTATTATGACAAGAGTGCCAAAACATATCCAGAGCTTAATATAAATGATAATATCTATTTCAAAAAAGATCCAAAAGGAATCATATGGTCAAAAGGTACTGTTATTTCTAAAACTTAATTTCCACGTTCATACATAGTCAAAGACGAAGTAGGAAATACTTATAGACGAAGCTCTCAGCATATTCAGTTGACACACAAAAATCTATCAAACTCTCAGTCGATTTCGAGTCAGGCACACTCACACTCTGGCAATCATAGTCACTTAGATAACTCATTCCAGTCAAATAATACTTTTCACTCCCAGTCAGGTCAAAATTCAAGTCAACAAACAAAGTCAAAAAGTCAGTCAGAGGAAAAGGAAAAAGTTGAGATAACCACACACTTAATTTATAAACCACCTCAGCCTAGATCAAGGTCAGATAGTCATTCATCAATTTCAAATTTGTCAAATCAGTCTATGAACTCATTTTATGAATCTGTACACTCTGATGATGTGGAAATAGAGTCTCCAATATTTGTAGATGTAAATGCAAGACAAGAAATAGATAGTCATGATGATACACTAGTAGAAGAAACTAATTCAAGTAATGATTCCAAAAACAGTGTAATCTCAGTTCGTTCTTCAGAAAGTCCATCATCATCAACTTCTTATTCAAATGTCCAATCTGAGACCAGTTCTCAAGAGTTAACTGAGAATAGGCCACCTCAGAATGTACCTCTAGCTGATACACCAATGTATAGCAGTCGAGAAAGGTTAATTAAGAAAAAACAAATGTATGATGTATAAATGTTTAATGTAAACTTTGTTGAACATGAGAACACAAAATGTAGCACTTCACTTCACCTAATAAAAAAAACTTTTTTCAAAAAAATAGCAACCGACTTCCAAAAAACACTACAAAGTGCAAAATAAATTTAATTTCGGAAGTCGGTGACTTTGGATGTGTATTTTAATTATTTGTCACCGCCTTCCGAAATTAAATTTATTTTGCACTTTGTAGTGTTTTTTGGAAGTCGGTTGCTATTTTTTTGAAAAAAGTTTTTATTTTTCACTTTTTAGTTACCAATTCGAAATTTCATCGTCCTTGGGGTCAAAACAATGCATATTTATGCGATACCAGCATTCGCGGTTAATTTGCTGTCATTTTTTGAAGAGTTCCGTTGTCTGTCTCCGAAACGCATCATCAGATCTATATGAAATTTGAATGGGACCATTTCGAAATAAACACCTTTCGAATAAAAAAAGAATTTTGCAAATCCGTCTACATATGACGGAGTTATGCCCGAACATACATAAAAAAAAAAATATAAACATGTCGAATTGATAACCTCCTTCTTTTTGAAGTCGGTTAAAAATAACAATATATCACAGTGTCTTACATAAAGTTTAGTCGATAATTAGTTTATCTAGATATAGTATAAAGTTAAACAAATGCTCTCTTTTAAGTATGATAATAATATGTTTTGTCTTTGCAAAATTGCGAATTTGTTTTGTAAAACTTAATTGTAAACAAGTTTGAAGTATTTACCTTCAAATCATAATGTCAATATCATAAATGTCAAAATAACTTCATTGCAAAAGTAACTTCAAACAACTTCAGCAATCCAAACCCATACCTCCCTTAAAACCATGACCGAAGCCCGAGACTTAGCAGACTGCTTAATGGAAATGAACCGGACGATTCAGGAGTCTTGCACGAAGCGAGAAGCAACTTCTTCATCTTTTGCAGAGATGGTCAAAAAGGGGTCCAACACCTTTGTTCGTCCTAATACTTTTAGCTCCGTGGCTATTTATTCCAGTGACATCTCAAAAACTAGTGACGAAACTAAGAACATGGTCCAAAAATCATATGCCCTGGTGAAATGAAGTTGAAAGTTCGAGGCGTACGAAAAATTGGAAAAGTAGGGCTCATAATAAGCACTGAGACTAAAGATGACCTAGATAGGCTCAAGCAAACAGTCCAACTCGCTTCGTCAGGGCTTACCGTCGACGAACCCAAAAGGCGAAAACCTCGTATAATAGTAATAGGAGTTCCCACATTAATGGCTGAAAATGAGGTTTATAAATGTATCTATGAACAAAACTTAGCCGATAAACTGCCTACTATATCCCTAGATTCATTTTTAGGGTTCCGTACCTCTAAAGGAAAAAACGGAACCCTTATAAGATCACTTTGTTGTCCGTCCGTCCGTCCGTCCGTCCGTCCGTCTGTCAAGACCGTTTTTCTCAGGAACGCGTGGAGATATCAAACTGAAATTTCTATATGATACTTAGTTCTACTGTCCCTGGAAGCTGTAGAAAAATCAACCTTCTAAGTCAACGCAATCAAAAGATACAGCCATTTAGGTCGCAAAATTCCGCAAATTTTCGAAACTCGCACGGGAATAAAAACCTACAGGGTACTTCCCGTGAACTTAGAATCTTGAAATTTTGTACGAAGTCACGTCTTATAGTACAGATATAGGAAAAATTACGAAAACCGTAAATTTTTAGTTTCGTCATATAAAAAAAAATTTTTTTGACAATTTTGAACTTTTACTTATATACCCACAGGTTTGTACGGAACCCTCGGTGCGCGAGTCCAACTCGCACTTGACCGGTTTTTTTTAATTTTAGTATGGATATTAACTTATCTATACATATAATAAATCTGTAAAGGAACTTTTTCTGTACATTTAAAATATTTCGAAAATAATTGCTTGAGGTGGTAAGGGATAATCAACAGATGACATTTTAACCCTTATCAAAATTTTTGTCTGTAGCTCGGTTTTTCAGTTTCTATGTTGAATAGATCAAGTATCACGTCAAAAGAACGAAACTAATATGGTTATCTTTCATACTCAAATATTGTTTATAACTCAGAGTTTATATTAGTCTTTGTTTCATCGCAATCGCTTCGGTCAACCTATCTAAATAATTTATAGTGTTCAAGAAGAATTTATTTACGTAATGTTGAAACACTTAGCGTCAATGGCTTGAAGGCAAAAGCCCTGACGAGCGGCCCCACCGTTGGGTTCCTCTTGGCTTCACCGTGGATGGGAGACCACGGTTACTAAGCCCCCCCGCAACGACAATGCGGGAACCCACTCGGGGGGGAAATTAGCCTTTAGTTTCTTTTGTCGGCGTTGCCAATATATGTACGAAACATACATAATAATTTTACTCATTCCGTTCATGTGAACGAGTCTTGTTCAGTCACCATTCGCAACCTGCCAGTGTAACACGCATTTCTATATTATTTGTACCTTGTGCATATTTAAATACAGTCCGCTTTATAAACTTTAAATTTATGTGGTTTTATTACCAGCGATCGCCACACAGTTGCTTCTGCAAGACCATTTGACCTGGATAAGTGTGGACTTGAGACAATATGTTCAATATCCCATTCATTTAAGAATTCTTTGAAATTTATTGAATTGAACGGGGGACCTCCATCGCTGACTAATTGCAAGGGGATTCCATGACGAGAAAAAATAGACTTTAATTGTGTTATGACAGTAGAATGAGTGGTGTTTTGATTTAAATGTGCTACTTCAAAATAATTTGAGTAAAAATCTACAACAATTAAATATTTCTTTCCTTTGTATTCAAATAAATCTGTGGCTAGTTTTTGCCATGGGAGTGTGGGCTGATCATGTGGTATTAAAGGCTCCTTTGTTTTATTTGGACTAAATGTTAGACAAGACTCACATTGTTTTATGAGAACTTCAATTTCATGATTCATGTTAGGCCAATAGTCTACTCCTCGGGCTAACATTTTGGTTTTTTCAATACCCATATGACTTGCATGCAAAATTGACAGTATTTCTGATCTCATTATAGTAGGAATTATAATGGCATTACTTTTGAATATCAGATCGTTAATTACATGTATCTCATGCCTAATATTCCAGTAAGGTAATATGTTTGGATCACAATTTTGTTTACAACTTGGCCATCCTTGCTTGTATAATTCTTTTAACTTTTGCAAGGTATAATCTGAGTTTGTATTCATCAAAATTTTATTCAACTTTTCTTGTGTGATAGCTAAATTTGATGTTAATAAATTGACCTGACTTTCTATATTATCTTCTATTTCTTCTAGAATTTCACTAACTTCTATGTTATTGACTTTTGACCTTGACAATGTATCTGAAATATACATTTCTGTTCCTTACGTTAGTATTTATTATCACGTTATAATAGGTCTTTACCTATAAAATTGCCGTTTTGTATGAAAAAATTTAAACGAATTTTTTTCATGAATTTTTTATTTGTATTAATCGAAGTAATCACCCATGCAATCAATGCATCTTTGCCATCGCAGTGGCAGTTTATTGATGCCCTTCTTAAAGAAATCAGCTGGACGGGAGGCAACAAATTCTTCAAAGGCATTTTGTACTGCCTCTCGGGTATAAAATTTTTTTCCCGCCAAGAAGTTATCCAAATTCTGGAAAAAGTAGTAGTCTGTAGGCGCAAGGTCTGGTGAGTAGGGCGGATGACGGAGAGCTTCCAACCCCAGTTCTTGCAACTTGGAGACCGTCTGCTGTGCAGTATGAGGTCGCGCGTTGTCGTGCAGGAGCAGCGGAGACGAGCGATTGACCAATGCTGGTTGGAGATGCGCCAGCTTCTCCATCATTGTGTTCAGTTCTTCACAGTACACATCTGCAGTAATGCTCACCCCGTTTGGTAAGAAGCTGTGATGAATCACACTGGCGCTAGACCACCAAACAGTGACCATCACTTTTCTAGGGGTAAGTTTTCGTTTAGGGCATTGTTTAGGTGCTGAACCAGGATCCAACCAACTTGCTGAGCGCTTACGGTTATCAAACAGAATCCATTTTTCATCGCAGGTAACAATGCGGTTCAAAATTCCTTCATTTGTGTGTCTGTTGAGCAGTGCAAGGCACGTCTCGACGCGTACTTCGCGCTGGCGATCATTGAGTTCGTGGGGCACCCATTTGTCAAGCTTTTTTACCTTGCCAATTTGACGCAAATGGACCAATATTGTTTTGACGCTAACGTCGAAAGCTGCTGCTAATTCAGCCGTAGATTGTGTATCATCAGCTTCCACAATCGCCTTTAATTCGTCATTGTCGACCAAAGTCTTCGGACGACCGCGAGGTTCATTTTTCAGGTCGAAATTTCCAGAACGGAAGCGAGCAAACCAATAACAGGTGGTGCGTTGGTTTGTAGTGTTAGCTCCGTAAACGTCGTTGATGTTGCGTGCCGCTTGTGCCGCGTTGCTGCCACGACGGTACTCATATTCCATAATTACTCGAATTTTTAACGTATCCATGATGACGAAAAAGATTGAAATGCGATGAAAATGTAACACTAATCAATAAAGAAATGACTACTTTTAGAAAAAAAAATCCATGTTTTTAAAATAAAATTAATTTGAAAATAGAATTCTTAGCCAAACAAAAATTATTTTGATTTGAAATGGCCAGTACTGCAGAACGGCAATTTCATAGGTAAAGACCTAATATTATGCCCGTATTACCCAAAGGGGGCAAGCAGAACTGTGTAGTAGGTACTAAGATTCATGATGAAATAACAAAATGCCTGATCTGGAACGGGAAACCAACACCAGTCGTGCCTTGCTTGTGATAACCTGACCAATGAACTCATGGTTACAAAGTTATTATTACGCTAATATTGCTTAGTTACAATGAAATCGGAATCTATATAAAAACCCATCTCCACGTATATCGTGTTGAAGATACGACCGTTGCGAATCAAATTGAATATTTCCTCCACGTAAATCGTGTAGAGGACAATACAATTCTCCACGTAAATCGTGTCGAAGATCTTAAATACCTACCTGCTGTGGTTTAGGAACTTGGTCAGTGGTACCTACCATAGCGTGATAACTTGTATTCCTTTTTAAATCGTGTAGAGGTAACACACATTGTTCGGGCGCGTCCGACCTCGGCCATTTGTTAGGGACCTAACTAAGGACTAAAACCAAAAGACAGGTTTACTGAAGTTTAATAGTGGATATAATCTGTATATTAGGTAAAATCGTTGATGTATGTAAACTTAAGGAGTGCGCGCGCGTGCCGTCGTTGGAGACCGGTAGCGAAGTGCTTTGACGACCCACGTCCTGCACGCCGCTCCTCTCGTCGCCGCCACCTCCAGCCGCCTTCCGCTGTCTCACGACAGCAGCCGATGATTGCCGAGGTCGGACGCGCCCGAACACACATTTATCCAACCTCCATGTGAATCATGTTGAGATCCTAATTGTCTTTCTCCGCGTAAATCGCGTTGAGTTTCATAGACATTAAAATCCTATGACGACGCTCATTTACAGGTGAAGAAATCCCGAACGGAGAAGATAATTCGAAGGAATCGGATGTGCAGGAGATACCGGCACTGTCGGAACTGATAGTGCCGTCTGTGGCAGAGGAAGCGATAACTTTAGTCCCCAGGGAGGCGGAGAAAACTGAAGAGGTACTTGACCCTGAAATTTTAATGATGCTAGGCGAAGATCCATCTGTCCAGAAGGAACATGGGGAGGACTTGCATAAAGATATTGCTGCCAGATGGGAACATGTTTTAAGGAATGGGTTACCTAAAGAAAACAAATTGGAATTGATGAAACTATACTTACCGGCAGAAAACTGTAGTAGTATGAAGGCACCGAAACTTAACCTAGAAATTGAGGCGGCCTTGGCAGCCCTTAATATTAAAAAAGATCTATTTAGCCAATACAAGCAGAATCAAATATCAAGCTGCTTAACAGCTATAGGTACAGTCCTTAATTGGGCTTTGTCCGCTTCCAAAGACACTTTACCGCAAGCACAGGAAATAATAAAACCATTAAGTGATGCTGGACGACTCCTGTGTGACTGTCATTACAGAGAGTCACAGTCGAGGCGATATGCCATCATTAACAACTTGAATAAGGAGACTCGAGAAATCGTGAAGAACACAAAGATCGATCAATACTTATTCGGTGTCAAACTTTCTGAGCATCTCAAATCGGCCAAAGCGATTTCTCAATCCGGTCTGGAGATGAAAACTACTCAGCGCGCTCCGTATAAGCCTCCGACAACACAATACCCAAGAGGAACTTTAAACGCGAGGGGGGTTCCGCGTGCAGCAGCCGGCCAGCCGCGTCGGAACCCCGCCCCACGGAGGCCAGCAGCAGCGCCGCGGGATCACCGCCCAGACTCGTACCGCCAGAATCGGACCAGCTTGGCACGCCAGAGGACCAGGAAACGCTGACATCATTAGCCAAGGTAGCACTCGCAGGTAGATTGCAATATTTTTATCATAACTGGTGTCATATAACCAGTGACCCTATGGTATTATCTTGGGTGCGAGGCTATAGTATACCGTGCAAACAAGAACCTGTACAAACTATTCCTCCCCGAAATTGCAGTAAATCGTTCTCGGAATGCAAGATTATTGATAATTGTATCACAGAATTATTAAAATCAAAGTTTATATCAACCTGTGATCCCTGCGAGGGACAATTTATATCACCCATATTTACATTACCAAAAGCCAACGGCGAACATAGATTTATTTTGAACCTTAAAAATCTAAATAAATTTATTCAACTTGAACATTTTAAAATGGAAGATTACAGAACAGCAATAAGGTTATTAGATCAAAACAATTTTATGGCAACTTTAGATTTGAAGGACGCCTACTTTTTAATCTCTGTAAATACTTATGATAGGAAAAAATTACGTTTTATATGGAAATCACAGCTATACCAATTTAACGTTCTCCCCTTTGGTCTATGTACTGCACCGGTTGTGTTTACCAAACTGTTAAAACCTGTTCTGAAGTATCTTCGATGTCGAGGTTTGATTTCAGTAAATTACTTAGATGATTTTTTATGTATTGGACAATCATATAACGAATGTGTCTACAATATTAACAAGACACAGAATCTTTTACAATCTTTAGGTTTTGTAATAAACTTCAATAAAAGTCAAGTAACGCCAAGGACAGAATGTAAATTTTTAGGATTTATTTTCAATACCGTGAATATGACTATTTATCTTCCTGAAGAGAAGAAACATCGGATCTTAGACAAAACTAAAGAATTTTTACATTTAAATAAATGTTCAATCAGGTACTTCGCTGAATTCATAGGCCTGCTGACCTCTGCATGCCCGGCCGTCAGCTATGGATGGATTTATACAAAATTATTTGAAAGGGAAAAGTTTCTAGCTCTGGGTAATTCTTACGATTATAACAGGATAATGACACTGTCAAACTCATTGAAACAGGACTTCCTTTGGTGGAGAAACAATATTAAAAACTCATTATGTCATATTCGTAATAATGATTATTGTCTCGAAATATACAGCGATGCATCAACCACTGGTTGGGGCATAGCTTGCGGCAATGAAAGTTCACACGGGAATTGGACAGAATCTGAACTAAGACTTAGTATGCACATTAATTTTTTAGAACTGAAGGCCGCGTTTTATGGTTTAAGAATATTCGCTTCTAAGCTTCGAAGTTGCAATATACTGTTGAGAATCGATAACACAACGGCGATCAGCTACATAAATAGGATGGGGGGTATACAACACACTCATTTAAATGAAATAGCCCGGAATATCTGGCAGTGGTGTGAACTTAGGAACATTCATATATTTGCCTCGTATGTAAAATCTTCAGATAATGTTATTGCTGATCGGGAATCACGAAAAATTAATGTGGACATGGAATGGGAGCTAGCTGAGTATGCATTCTCGGGAATCACAAGAAAATTGGGTGTACCCAACTTTGATCTATTTGCTAGCTCACAAAACTACAAATGTCCAAGATACGCCTCATGGAAGCTCGATCCCCATTCTGAAATAGTAGATGCCTTCACCTTCAACTGGAAGGACCTTTCCTCCTATGGTTTTCCTCCGTTCAGCATTATAGCCAAAGTTTTGCAAAAAATAATTAGAGATAAGGCAGAGGGTATACTAATTGTACCTTATTGGCGTTCACAACCTTGGTATCCACTGTGGAAAAAATTAATAGTATCAGAAAAAATATTTTTCGGACCTGATCAAGATTTGTTGTATTCTCATTTCAGAACACACCATCCACTACACGCAGACCTTATCCTAGTGGCAGCGAGATTATCAGGCAATCGATGATATCTCGAGGCGTCCCGGAGACATCCTTGGGTATCGTAATGGCCTCATTTGCACCAAAAACCTTGAACCAATATAACTGTACCCTTAAATCATGGGTAGCTTATTGTCAAAATAATAATCATGAAATTTTTAAAACGACTAGTACTCAAGTGATTTCCTTTTTAACAGAAAAATTTCATGAAGGGGCTAGTTATAATACCTTAAATACACACAGATCTGCACTGTCAATTATTTTAGGTACAGAAATCACATTAAATAGCGGTATTAATAGGCTCCTGAAGGGTGTATACAGGTTAAGACCTCCCAATCCTAAATACACAGCCACTTGGGACACTAATAAAGTATTGAGCTATGTGTCTAGTATGTATCCCTATACGGGTATAACACTTGAATGTTTGTCAAGAAAAACAATTTCTTTATTAGCTATAGCTTCTGCACAAAGAATGCAGACACTAAGTTTAATCAAATTAAAAAATATCAGAATAGAAAACGATATGATTGTAATTAAAATACCTGACTTAATTAAAACCTCGAGACCCGGGACCTTCCAACCACTAATCAGGTTACCCTTTATTCGCGAAAATTTATCCATATGTCCAGCTACTGTTGTTCTAGCGTATATTGATAAAACTGCATCCTTCCTTCACAATCAAGTAGACGACCATCTATTCATTAGCTTTCGAAAACCACATAATAAAGTTAGTTCGCAAACATTAGCTCATTGGGTCAAAAAAGTTTTAGAGGATAGCGGCATTGACATATCGATATTCGGAGCACACAGTACGCGCCACGCCTCCACGTCAGCCGCCCATAGGCTGGGTGTAAACCTGGAAGTGGTACGGAAGGCCGCAGGTTGGAGTAATACTTCTAATGTCTTCTTAAAGTACTATAATAGAGATATCATTAACCCTGTTAACAACGATTTCGCAAATGCTATATTTAATGATCTCTAATTATATTGAGAGACAACATAATATATTATCTCATCATCATACCAAGGGCTTGGTAGAAGCTCTCACATTTTATTGTTTATGTTTAAGTCTCATAAAATAGGACGCAAGCCTATTATCATTAAACTGGACATAAATCCATAGTCCAGAATCAGAATATTAAAGTTTAATTAAGGTATAATCATGTACACCTATCGAATTGACTTTCTTTGTTAAGATTAGGATAGATGTAACTGGATGTAGCAAACATTAAAAGTCTGATTAATAAGTAGAATATTAAATTAATGAATTATTGGTAAAACTCAAATTATTAGTAAAGGGAATCATAACATTGCAGTTTTTTCCTTTCTCTTTTTTATCATGATACTTACTCTAAACATCTGCAAGTAAATTTGTAATCGTCTTCGGTTGAGACCCGAAGTATAATTAAGAATCAAACGAACTTACCTTGTGAAGTTTGATTCCAATTATGCGAGGGTCTCAACCGAAGACGATTACAATCCCTCCCATCCCTACGAGAACCCCTACAGACAAAAAAGAAAAGCCATACATATGTAAACAGCTAGAAGCTACATTTCTCTAAAATTAATGATTAAAGAGCGGGAGCGACAGCGCCACGTGCCGGGGGTGGGAGCGAGACAGGACACTACGTCATCGTTTAGTTTTTTTTTTTTTTTTAAATTATGCTATGAGTATCTAAAAGTGTGGCAAAGACAGCACGTTCTCATGTACTGCTGCAAGTAAATTTGTAATCGTCTTCGGTTGAGACCCTCGCATAATTGGAATCAAACTTCACAAGGTAAGTTCGTTTGATTCTTAATTTTTAATAAAGTATAACTATGTATTTAGCCTAATTAACAATATTATGGGTTTTATATTTAATAACCTATGGATGGGTACATATTACCGATTCCCTTATTTTTTCTTATATTACTAGACTTATAATTAAACATAGATTAAATAAAGGAAGATTTAGTAAACAAACAAATTACAAATGAGCACATCCACATGACATGTCCCATAGCCACATAAAGGTAAATCAGTATGCAAGTATAATTTATTCATAAATAGGAAGTACACAAACCTTCATCACACTAGTACGCATGATTTTACCACCATTAGTTCTTACAGATAATGCCCTGACCTTGCCATCTGATCCGGGGAAAGTTTGTACTACTCTGCCTACTGGCCATGTTAATGGAGGGGTGTTATCAACTCTCAGTAGCACCAAGACCCCCTTTTCAATATTTGGAACACCGTTGTGCCATTTTGGCCTATTTTGTAACTGAGTCAAATATTGTTTTGACCAAGTTTTCCAAAAGGACTGAGCCATGTGAGTACATTGCTGCCAAAATGACAAACGATTTGTGGGCAAATTTGTCACATCAGGTTCAGGGAATGATGTAATAGAAGCACCTGTCAAAAAATGAGCAGGAGTTAAGTAAGACATGTCGTTTGGGTCGATACTTGGCAAAGAAAGTAAAGGTCTGGAGTTTAATAGACCTTCTATTTGAATTAATACAGTATTCAACTCTTCATATGTTAGTACCTGTTGGCCTACAACTCTTTTCAAGTGATATTTGGCACTCTTAATTCCTGCTTCCCATAGGCCTCCAAATACTGGTGAATAGGATGGAATAAAACTGAATTCAATACCAAGATCTGAAGTAAAGTTTATAACTTTGTCCTGATGTACCTGATTAAAATGTAATGAGTATAAATCATGTAACTGATTATTGGCACCTTTGAAGGTAGAACCATTGTCACAATAAATTATAGAAGGCTTATTGTGACGAAAAATAAATCTTTTTTCAACACACTTGCTCATAAAATGGCTCTAATTTCACTACAGTTAGGCACATAATGACACCTATTATCAAACTGTGACTTTTTCATTACTATTATTCACTAGTGAGTTATAGAATTGGTTGAGTTGCTTTGTTCTTAGTGAGTTATAGGTTGTTTTTGTTTGAGTTGCTTTGTTCTTAAAAACGATGATGATGATGGATGATGCTGGGTGATGATGGATGATGATGGATGATGCTGGATGATGATGGATGATGATGATGGATGATGATGGATGACGATGGATGATGATGAATGATGATGATGGATGATGCTGGATGATGATGGGTGATGATGAGTGATGATGGATGATGATAGATGATGATGGATGACGATGGATGATGATGGATGAAGATGGATGACGATGGATGATGATGGATGAAGATGGATGACGATGGATGATGTGGATGATGATGGTGGATGATGATGGATGATGATGATGGATGGTGATGGATGATGACGATGATGATGATGGATGATGCTGGATGATGATGGGTGATGATGAGTGATGATGGATGAAGATGGATGATGATGGATGACGATGGATGATGATGGATGATGATGATGGATGATGATGGATGACGATGGATGACGATGGATGATGATGGATGATGATGATGGATGATGATGGATGATGATGATGATGATGATTTAGTATTATTTTCTTCGCAAGTGTGTTGAAAAACGTCGTATGATACACGTGTGTATTGATGATTATCGTCCTCGGCTCTCTTAAGACCCTCGCCTGACGGCTCGGGTCTCAATGGCGCCTCAGCGATAATCACCAACGTTACACACTTGTACCATAATGTACTATTAATGCCTGTAAAAAACATTCAGTAGTCATATTTGATACCAACTCAATATGGATGGCCTTTGTTGTGAAACAAACAAATAATACTATATAAGCCTTTAAAATTAGTGGCTTTCTAACACGGTGTAATTTTATTGAAAATGGACCACCATAATCGATTCCTACCTTTTCAAAAGGTCTGCTGGGGTTCACCCTGTCTGAAGGAAGAGATCCCATCATTTGCTCTGATGCCTTGGCTCTTAGCTTGAAACACACTAAACATTTGTTTATTACCCCTTTGACTTCTCTAAGTCCATTGATTAGGTAAAACCTTTGACATAAGCTGGCTAGGGTTAACTTTTTTGCAGCATGTAACAAACATTTGTGTTCATTACTAATTATTAAACGTGTAATTAATGATTTTTTGGGTAATATGATAGGATATTTCTGATCATATGGTATGTTAGCATTGTGTAACCTACCTCCTACTCTGAGGATACCTATTCCATCTAAAAATGGATTTAAAGATTTTAAATTGGATTTAATTGGTTTCTTGGACATGATACAAGCCATTTCTTCACCAAAATGTTGTTTTTGATCTTGTCTAATTATATTATTGAGTGAAAATTTAAGTTCTTTTATTTTCAGATGTCCACAGACCCTATCTTCTTTCTTAACCTTGCAATTGTTAAAAAACCTGTAAATATAGGCAACTATTCTTTTCAATTTGTTAATATCAGAATAATGTGAATATAAACTGAAATCTTTATTTAACTCAGAGCTCAATGTAATATTACAAAGTTTAAGTTCTGGAATTTCCTTAAGAATTTTGATATTTGTAGACTCATGTGTGTAACTCTCACTAAGTAAAAATTCTGGCCCATGCCACCATAACTGGTTGTTTTTAAGTAAGTGTGGTTCTATACCCCTAGACAAACAGTCTGCAGGATTTTCCACGGTACTGACATAATACCATGAGGCATTTTGTGTGAGATCACAGATAGTTTTGACTCTGTTTGCAACACATACAGACATTTTTGTGGGCTCTGTGTTGAGCCAAGCAAGAACAATTTGAGAATCTACATATAAATGTACCTGAATGGTGAAATTGTTTTTAATTAGTTGATCATATAACTTCTTTGACAGTTTTGCTAGAATCAAAGCGCTGTTTAGCTCTAATCTTGGTGTAGTTAATGATTTTATGGGATTTACCCTTGATTTTGAGGATATCAACTCAACATTTACTTGACCATTGCTGTTAATGGTTCTTAAATAAACACAACAATGAGAGGCATCTGCAAAACCTATAAATTCAATACATGTTGAGTTTTGTGTGTCAATATTTCTTTTTATTTGAATACAACTTGTTCTTGATAAATTCTTAACAAAACTTCTAAACCTTTTATTTAAGTTATGTGGCAATGGTGAGTCCCATGAAACCTTCTCTAACCATGTTTGTTGCATGATTATTTTTGCAAGTACAATAATTGGACCTACTAGACCAAGTGGATCAAAGAGTTTGCTAATGAAACTTAATGTCTGACGCTTTTTTTTTTTTTTTTTTTTTTTTTTTTGGGTGGGAAATCATCAAATGACTTCTCCTGCTGAGTAGAGCAGGAGGGCGTGTCAGACTTTTACTGACTAAAACCCACCCGTGTTCCCTCAGTAGCCCGTATGCCAGGGGCCGTGGTATCTCTTTCGAACAAACCCGCACCCCTGGCAGGCATCGGCCCTTGCGGACCCCACCTGTGGTTGCTGACATCTTTGACGGCGCGCGTGAGGAACACAACGCGCCGTCCCGTCTACCACTTTTCGGCCGCAGAGGATAGGGAGAGCGGCTGACGCTATACCGACACTCCTCTTCCCCTGCGGCCCCACCGCGTCCGCCATCAAACGGTGGCGGCCCCGTCCAGGCCACGGAAGGGAAGAGCGCTGCTCAGAAGCACCGGCACTCCCCCTCTACCGCAGCCTGTAACCCTCAGCCGCGATGCCTCCCATTCGACATCGCGGCCCACCTCAGTTGCGGTGCACCTCACCGCAACCTACTTTTTGGCCGCTACGTCGTCGGCTTTGAGGCAAAAGCCCTGACGAGCGGCCCCACCGTTGGGTTCCTCTTGGCTTCACCGTGGATGGGAGACCACGGTTACTAAGCCCCCCCGCAACGACAATGCGGGAACCCACTCGGGGGGGATGTCTGACGCTTGGTGTAGACATCTAACAACTCAGTTTGTGGACAAGAAATCTTCAGTATATCTGTTTTTGTGTTATATTTGATACCCAAGGTCTTCACATATTGGGCACGCCACGATTGCGGCGGTAAGTCCCCTCTTTGAGGAGTGGTTTGAGAGGCGGCATAGCGTCCTCACCTTCCGCCTGACGCAGGTCCTCACCGGACACGGTTGTTTCGGGAGGTTCCTGTTTCGGATAGGGCGGGAGGAAACGCCCGGGTGTTTCCACTGCGAAGATCGCCCTGAGGACACGGTGGCGGTCTGCCCTGCTTGGGCGGAGCACCGCCGTGTCCTCGTGGAGGCGATCGGCGGCGGCGATCTCTCGCGTCCGGCCCTGGTCCAGGCCATGGTACGGAGCGAGAGGGCATGGGGAGCCGTCACCTCCTTCAGCGAAGCAGTGATGCTCGCGAAGAGGGAGGCGGCGCACGTGAGGGAGAGGCAGCATATGCGCCCTCGCGACCCCAGCCGCCGCAGGATACTGTAACAAATCAAACTTAAACCTAAGGGAAATAAAGATTTAAGCAGATTTTTACATTTTTAATTTAAATTAATAAAAATACAAATAGTTTTATAAAAATTACCTATTTCACTAGAGTCCTTTAGTATCACAAACTGGGAGGAGGATATATTGTGAGGAGGATCCGGTATGAGCGCCTTGTTGTCTATTGGTGCTCGGTTCTAGAACGAGCAGTGGAAACAGGAGGGACCCGACAAAACTCCGAAGCTCAATAGTAGGGCCGCAGCAGTAGTAGTAGCAGTAGTAGTATTATTAGTGGAGGCTTTTCAGAAAAATAAACAGCACCTCCACACATCAAATTACGTCGCTGTCCCTCTTCGTAGTTCCCTCTCGTAGTAGTCCCGCTTTCTGCGCTTCGTCCTCTATTTATACTAGTTTCAGCCGTTCCAGAACATTTTTTACATTTTAAAATTATATCCTCCAGTGGCCAGACACATGTAACCAGCCAGCACATATTATACAACCATGTGTGTGTAAAGAATTTAAAGATATAATTTAAAATTATGAAGTAAACAATCATAGTTAATAAAATACAATATTTCAGCTAATAATATTGATAAAAATAATTTATAATAATTAAACCAAAAAGTAATTCTTTATAGACTAGTGAGAAACTCTATGGGAAAAAAGAAAAGTAACTGACAGTTTGACAAATCTTGACATACATGTCACAACATACAAAATTACAAAGATTAAATTTTATTTTATTACAGATATTAAAGAAATAGTTATTGTAACACGCAAATACTATATTTCCTTCCAGAAAATGAGTATGAAGGTACATAGAGAATGCTTAAATTTCAAGGTTAATGTTAACAAAATGTAAGTATAAAGAATAATCATTACAATACGGAGACGCCCTGGGCGTCGGGAATCCCAGGCCGATTTCCGGCCACCGTAGGCATGGGCTTGCGGACGGCGAGTAATGGGTAGCTCGCTGTCCGGTAAGGACCAAGCCCAAGTCGACGGCGCGTTGTGTTCCACGCGCGCCTCAAAGAGATGTCAGCACAAAAAGTGATGGGACCCGCAAGGGTCGATGCCTGCCAGGGGTGCGGGTTTGTTCGAAAGAGACACCACAGCCCCTGGCTTAAGGGCTACTGAAGGAACACGGGTGGGTTTTAGTCAGTAAAAGTCTGACACGCCCTCCTGCTCCACCCAGAGCGGGAGAAGTTATTTGATGATTTCCCACCCAAAAAAAAAAAAAAAAAAAAAAAAAGGTCTTCACATATTGGTCATCACCTTTGCATAAATCAATTTCATTTGAAATCTGTAAAGCACAAGGAATGTCACTTAATAAACACTCACTATTAGAACTCCATTATGAAGTTTAAAACCACCAAGATTTAAAATGGCAATTAATTGGTTTTTCATATCAAGTAATTTTTGTAAATCGTTGCTACCAGTACAAATATCATCCACATAACAGTGATTTAATAATATGCGTGCCCCTTCGGGGTAAATGTGTGCAAACCTAAGAGCTAATTCATGTAAACATCTTGTAGCTAAAAATGTTGAGCTTTTTAGTCCATAAGTGACTGTTTGCAATTGAATGCACTGTATTTCATTTTTTGGTGTATCTCTCCACAATATATTTTGAAGAGCACAGTGCGTTGGGTTGAGTTTAACTTCTCTAAACATTTTTTGAATGTCAGAAAAGAACACATATTTATGTAGTCTGAACAAAACTAATATATTAAATAACTCATTTTGGATGCCAGACCCATTGAGCAACATGTCGTTTAAAGAAAAACCTAGATTTGTGGCCATTGAGCCATCAAAAACGACTCTTAATTTTGTAGTTTTCGGCTAGAGCTTCTTCAGAAACCGACTCAGTGAAAACTTCTGTCACTTGCTCACACTTCCAAAACTGTTCTAAAGTTTTTTCTATATTTTTAATGCTATCACATTCACGAGTTTGTAAAATGTGTGTGGTATTCTTACTTACCATATGGCTTACTGGAGAGTATCTTCTACTCTTCACCCTTCCGGCCACTATATACCCAAAGTGGGTGTTGTGTAAATACAAACCTTCAGGGATGATAGGTAGTTGTTCACGCAATAACATTTTAAAGAAAACGTCACAACCTATTAGGATACTTATTTTTCCAGTTTTGTAAAACTCTCTGTCAGCTAACTTGACAAATGAAGGAATATTTAAATTATCTGTTTTTATCTCACACTGAGGTAGATCACTAGTGATGTTCGGCACTACACAGCATACTATTTGAGTGTTGTAATTGTTGTGAGTAGAACAGATGTTAAAAGTAGCAGTAAGGGGAACTGTATCAGCTTGACCACATATTCCTTTAATATAGGTATAGTTATTGACTAATCTGCAATCAATTTTATCTGTTAGGTCTGATAACACAAAGAAAACCTGACTACCTGAGTCACAAAGAGCCCTAACTTCTAATTGCTGACCTAATTTGTCAGTTATTTTTACCTTTATAGTAGGTAATAGAACATCATCACACTTATTCATAGATAGTGAAACTTGCTTTAACTCCTGATCAGGCTTATTTTGATGCAGTAAACTATTATGGTTTTCTTTGCAAATAGAACACTTAAAAGTAAATTTACACGTTGACGGGTGTTTGTTTAAGCATAGGGTGCACAAATCATTTACCTGTACATAGTTGGAACGATCAGATAGCGAGGCAAGTTTAAATTTTTCACATTTATATAGTTTGTGGTTATTAGACTTACAAAATTTGCATACTTGTGTCTTTTTATTACCCCCTGTCGTGGCTACCAGACTTGTCCTGCGGCTGCTGTTCACTGCACCATTTGAGGATGTTTGGCTATCTGCCACAGTTTCAAGAGCTGCTGCCCGTTGTTCTAAAAATTTAAGAAGTGAGTTTAAGTCTGGATCAGCATCAGATTTTATTTCTAGATGAAAGCACCTTATTGTGTGCATATCAAGCTTGCGTTGCAAAATACATATAATAATTGCGTCCCATTGTTGAACAGGTACATTCATGTCTTTTAATGCAGCTAAATGTTGTCTAGATTGAGAAATGATTTCTCTTAGCGCTAAAGCAGTGCATTTACAAATAGGTTTTAGGTCTAATAAAGAATTAATATGATAATTAATGACCTTATTTTTGTTATCATAACGCTCACTGAGCAATTGCAGTGCAATGGCATAATTATGTGCAGTTAGCGATAAATGTTTAATTAATTCGCCGGCTTCGCCACTTAAATAGGTTTTTAAATAATAGAATTTGTCGCATTGTGACAGTTTAGTGTTTTTATCGATGACACTTTTAAATAGGCTGATGAAGTCGTGGAAGTCACCTACCTCACCTCCAAACTTGGGAATATTTATGGGTGGGAGACGTTTCATAACGTCTTTGCCTTCCTCTTCATGCTCCGCTCCGGGGTTCGGAGAAATACTTGTACTAGATTTTAGTTCGATGGCATCTTCGAATGCGGCTAAGGCACTTAAATATATGGATTCATAGTGACCAAAATCTTCATCGTTCTTTTCGTCTAGCAGAGATATATCGATGTTAAATGAGCTATATTCTGAAAAGGTGGTGACCAGCCTGTCCTTCTTGACCATAAGCGCCTTTATAGAGGCTTTGTCGACGTCCTCGGACTCGGCAAACTTACAAAGTGTTGTTAAAGTTCCTTTTGCCTGCCCCCTGGCCAGTACTAGGCGTTTTAAATTGTTCTTGCTTGTTGCAAAATAGGGCAATAATCCGGCTCGAAGGACCATTTTATGTGGCGATCGCTGGTAATAAAACCACATAAATTTAAAGTTTATAAAGCGGACTGTATTTAAATATGCACAATGTACAAATAATATAGAAATGCGTGTTACACTGGCAGGTTGCGAATGGTGACTGAACAAGATTCGTTCACATGAACGGAATGAGTAAAATTATTATGTATGTTTCGTACAAACTGTGAAAATAGTCAAAAACATTTTTAGAAAATGTGATGATTCCAATACAGATCCGTATCTAGGGCTATTACAATATAGAACCACCCCAAGAGGTAATTTAAAGTCACCCTCACAGCTAGGGGTGCTTGGACAGGAAACCTCCCCGTGTGCCCGTGGGCTGGAGTTTCCCTTGGATACGTCTGGGGGAAAGGCCAGTCTCCGGGACGGTGCACCCTGGGATGCGGGCAATTTCCCCCATTGGGTACTGTGTCCCTAATGGGTGTCGTTGCCCGTATGCCAATATCCTGTCGGCGGGACGCTCCAACGCGTGTATCTCTGCGCTCATGCAGAGACGCACAGCGGCGGAGTAAGAGCGGGCTCGGTGTGCACTCACCCTGCCACCGGGCAGGCAAGAAGCAGTGCTCTCCTTCTGCCACCGTTAATCTCGTAGCCCCGAAGATTGTCACGGTCATGTCTCTGACTTTTGACGGGGGTCGAGGGCCTTGGCTTAACCGCCCGGGCCGCGAGGAAGAAATCCTCTATAAAAAATTACCCCAAACCTCCAAGCGGCGGCGCACCGTGAGGGAGGTTGCAAGCTTGACTAATGGGTAGCTTAATTAGTCTCTAGTACGAACCACTGTTTTTGAGTCGATACAACAAGTTTATACTCGTGGGAATCAAATGGATAAATTTTTTAAAACACCACAAATAGAAGTAGAGGAGGAAAGTGATGCGGGGTCGGAGTCCGACGCCGCATCGAGCGCGAAGGGCTCTTCTAAGAGCCTGGAGCCTGTAGTGGCGGGTGCTTCGAAGAGGACCAAGGAGTTCCTCAAGAAGCGCCCCAAACCGAAGGATGGCCAGGGGTCGTCCTCGGATGGAGGTATGGCCTCGGCTCGTAAGCTAGGGAAGGTCTGTCTGCAGGGTGGGGTCCGGTTAGGCAAAGGCCTAACCATAAAGGAACCTGGCGAGCCGAGCGCCGACACGGCCCAGCAAGCTGAGGCTTCGGCCACGGAGGGGCAGCTCTCTGGGGGGACCAGTAGTAGGGCCCTCTCAGAGTCGTCTGGCGGTGAGTCAGACAACGCTGGCGGCTCTTACTCGGAGCGGACGGCCAGGCTCGCGGAGGTTGTGGCTGCTGCAGTGAAGGGTGTGTCCTTAAAGAGGCTTCAGTCCTCTAAAGGCAAGGCCATACCCGCAGCCATAGCCTCCATTATGGCGGCGGCAGAGGACATATACTCCGGACCTCGGTCGGACGGTATGTCCGAGATGCGGGCGGAGGTCGCCCGTTTGACGGCCGCCATGGAGCTCCTCCGAAAGGAGAACGAGGAGCTCCGAGCGGACCTGGCCGTGCTCCGAGGAGCTGGCCCGAAGGATGTGCCTGAAAAGGGGGCGCGGCATGGTCAGGGTCGACCCTTGCCTGAGGAGGACCGGGTGCTGACTCTGGTGCGGCAGGAGCTGTCTGCCTTCCGGAGCCGGTTTTCCGCCCTAGAGGCTATAGTCCTCCGCCCCCCCCTAGCGGCGAGCCGGCCGGCCTCGGGCCAACAGAAGGAGTCAACGTATGCCACCGCCACGGCAGCCGTGGCCAAGTCGGCACCGCAGCCGGGACGGACCCAGGCGAAACCGGTGCCGCCCAAGCCCAAGAAGGGTGGAGTGGCTGCTCAGGCAACTACGATCCCAGCCGTGGTGCCAGGACGGTCGGCCCCGCCTCCCCCATCTCCCGCGGCTGACGTCGCATGGGAAGTAGCCGGGGAGAAAAAGAAGGCGGGCAAGGCAGCGAGGGCGGCAAAAAGGAAGGAGAGGCGGCAGCGGCGTAAAAAGCGTAGCGCCGCGGCTAGGTTACGCGCCCCGAAGTCCGCAGCTGTAGTGATAACACTACAGCCGGAAGCGGAGAAGAAGGGCGTGTCCTACCGCGACGTGCTTTCCAAAGCTAGGGCGGCGGTGAACCTCGCGGAGCTGGGGGTCACCAATGGCATGCGGATGAGGGTCACTGCGACCGGAGCCCGCATGCTGGAGATCCCCGGCGCGGCCAGTGGCCCGACCGCAGACGCCCTGGCCGAAAGGCTTAGGGCGTCCCTATGTGCGGAAGAGGTCCGGGTGTCCAGGCCCACCAGGTGCGCTGAAATGCGCATCTTGGGCCTGGACGACACCGTGACGGAGGCCGAGGTGGTGGCCGCCGTTGCCAGGACAGGGGGGTGCCCTGCCGAGCAGGTGAGGGCAGGCACCATTCGTTCTGACGACACGGGCATGCAAACCGTAACGGTGAGCTGCCCCGTGTCGGCGGCCAAATTGATCACCGGGGAGGGCCGAAGGCTCCTGGTAGGCTGGGTGTCCGCGCAGGTCAAACTGCTGGAACCCAGACCCCTGAGGTGCTTCCGCTGCCACGTGGGCCACCACGTGGGAGTGCAATGCACCTCGGAGGTGGACCGCAGTGGGCACTGCTTCCGCTGCGGTCAGCCCGGTCACAAGGCCGGCTCTTGCAATGCCACGCCACACTGCTATTCATGTGCGGCAGCTGGCAAGCCGGCCGAACACCGGGCAGGGAGCAAGGCCTGCGCTCCATCCACCAAAGCCAGGGGCCGAGGCAGGGCCAAACCCTCCGCCACCGCCGTCACCGCCGCAACCGCCGCCACTGCCGCCGCCGCTGCCGCCTCCACCACCGCCGTTGTCGCCGTTGTCGCCGCCGTTACTCCAAGGCCTACCGAGGAGGTCCCGGAGGGGGCTGATATGGAGTGTCAGTGACGGCCCCATTACGCCTCCTCCAGGCGAATATCAACCACTGCGCCGCCGCTCAGGATCTGTTGATCCAGAGGTTCGGGGAGATAGTCGTGGTAGGGGTGTACTTCTCCCCGAGCCGAACTCTCGCCGAGTTCCACAACTCCCTTGCGGAGTTGAGAGACGTCGTCGTCGGGTTTCGTTCCCTCCCCGTGCTAGTCCTCGGGGACTTCAATGCCAAGAGCTTGGCTTGGGGTTCCCGGTTGACGAATGTGCGGGGCAGGATGGTGGAGGACTGGGCTCTGGAAGCAGACCTGGTCGTCCTAAACCGGGGTTCTGTTGCCACGTGTGTGCGGATGCGGGGTGAGTCGGTGGTGGACATTTCGTTCGCCAGCCCCGCTCTGTCACCACGTGTCATCGACTGGCGCGTCATGGAGGGGGTGGAGACGTATTCCGACCACCGGTACATCCGGTTTGACGTCTCCGCCCAGGCCTCGAGCGCGCCGGTCCGACAGGCCCCGTGTGGTCCGCGGTGGAAGTTGAAGCAGCTGGACCGGGAGCTTCTCCTGGAAGCCTCGATCGTGCAGGCCTGGGTGTCATCACCGGACAGGCCTGCCGACATAAACGACGAGGCCGAGTGGTTCCGGGAGACCATGTCCGAGGTATGTGACGTGGCAATGCCCCGGGTCCAGCCAGGTCGTGCTTCACGCCAGGTGTACTGGTGGTCGCCGCAGTTGACAACACTGCGCGAGGCGTGTGTTGCTGCGCGACACCTTTACTCCAGGCACCGCAGGGTCCGTATCCGCCCTCCGGATACGGTAGCCATTGAGGCGGAGCTGTACGAGGGGTACAGAGTGGCGAAGACCGCCCTCCGAGATGAGATCCTGCGGGCCAGAGTAGTGGCCCGCGAGGAGTCGCTGGAGACTCTGAACAGAGACCCGTGGGGACGCCCCTACAAAACGGTGCGTGATAAAATCCGCCCGTGGGCTCCCCCGCTGACGCAGAGTCTCCGGCCTCATCTCGTGCAGGACGTGGTGAGCGCTTTGTTCCCCTCACGAGGGGAGCACGCTCCCCCACCTATGGCTCCGCCTCCTGCGGTGCCCGATGCGGACCACACCGACGACGACTACGACTCTCCAGAGGTGACCGAGGTAGACCTGAGAGTGGCGGTACGTAGGCTGAGTGCCAAGAATACCGCCCCAGGACCCGACGGCTTGCCCGGCAAAGCCTGGGTCCTGGCCTTGCAGGCTCTCGGGCCTCGACTAAGAGGGCTCCTAAGCGCATGCTTGGAGGAGGGCCAGTTCCCACTTCGCTGGAAGACGGGGAAACTGGTCCTCATTAAGAAGCCGGGGCGCCCAGCGGACTCTCCGTCCGCTTACCGGCGCATTGTGCTGCTCGACGAGGTGGGCAAGCTCTTTGAGAGAGTAATTGCAGACCGCCTCGTCGGGCGGCTGGTGCGGGTGGGGCCGGATTTGGCGGAGAGCCAGTTTGGTTTCCGCAAGGGGCGCTCCACGGTGGATGCCATCATGCGCGTGCGAGCCCTCACGACGGGGGATGCTGTGGCCCGGGGTGGGGTCGTCTTGGCGGTGTCATTAGACATCGCCAATGCCTTCAACACCCTGCCCTGGAGTTGCATAAGGGAGGCACTCCGTTATCACCGGATGCCGACCTACCTCTGTCGTGTGGTCGAGGCCTATTTGACGGACAGGGCCGTCATCTACCCCGGTCACCTCGGAGAGTGGAACCGGCGAGAGATGTCGTGCGGTGTCCCACAGGGATCGGTCCTGGGACCGCATCTGTGGGACATCGGATACGACTGGGTGCTGCGCGCCGACCTCCCTAGCGGCGTCAGTGTAGTTTGCTACGCTGACGACACGCTGGTCCTGGCGCAGGGGAGGTCGTACCAGGTGGCGGCCGACTTAGCGACACACGGGGTTGCGACAATCGTGGATAGGATCCGGCAACTGGGACTCGAGGTGGCATTGCACAAGTCCGAGGCCATGTGGTTTCATGGTCCTCGGAATGCGCCACCGACGGGTTCCCAGATAACGGTGGGAGGGGTTCACATCGGCGTCGAGTCGACGATGAAGTACCTAGGACTCGTCCTCGACAGCCGGTGGAACTTTGCGGAACATTTCCGCCGTTTGGCTCCCAGACTGGAGCGGGCCGGGGCTGCGTTGAAGCGGCTCTTGCCCAATCTAGGGGGGCCAAACGCCTCCTGCCGGAGGCTCTACGCGGGGATCGTGCGGTCCATGGCCCTATACGGGGCGCCGGTGTGGGCGCCTACATTGAGGCGCCAACCAGCTCGCAAGCTGAGGGCGTCCCATAGGGTCATGGCGATCAGGATGATCCGGGGATATCGCACGATCTCCGGCGAGGCGGCGGGCCTCCTTGCCGGATTACCGCCATGGGATCTGGAGGCAAAGGTCCTCGCGCAAATATGGGAGTGGCGCGAGGAGGCCAAAGGCCGGGGCGTAAGTCCGCTGCCGCAGGAAATCGCGGCACAGCGGACAGAGCTCCGGCGGGATCTCATGGTGACATGGAGAGAGCGATTGTCACAACCCAGTGCTGGGCACGCCACGATTGCGGCGTTAAGTCCCCTCTTTGAGGAGTGGTTTGAGAGGCGGCATGGCGTCCTCACCTTCCGCCTGACGCAGGTCCTCACCGGACACGGTTGTTTCGGGAGGTTCCTGTTTCGGATAGGGCGGGAGGAAACGCCCGGGTGTTTCCACTGCGAAGATCGCCCTGAGGACACGGTGGAACACACGGTGGCGGTCTGCCCTGCTTGGGCGGAGCACCGCCGTGTCCTCGTGGAGGCGATCGGCGGCGGCGATCTCTCGCGTCCGGCCCTGGCCCAGGCCATGGTACGGAGCGAGAGGGCATGGGGAGCCGTCACCTCCTTCAGCGAAGCAGTGATGCTCGCGAAGAGGGAGGCGGCGCACGTGAGGGAGAGGCAGCATATGCGCCCTCGCGACCCCAGCCGCCGCAGGATACGGAGACGCCCTGGGCGTCGGGAATCCCAGGCCGATTTCCGGCCACCGTAGGCATGGGCTTGCGGACGGCGAGTAATGGGTAGCTCGCTGTCCGGTAAGGACCAAGCCCAAGTCGACGGCGCGTTGTGTTCCACGCGCGCCTCAAAGAGATGTCAGCACAAAAAGTGATGGGACCCGCAAGGGTCGATGCCTGCCAGGGGTGCGGGTTTGTTCGAAAGAGACACCACAGCCCCTGGCTTAAGGGCTACTGAAGGAACACGGGTGGGTTTTAGTCAGTAAAAGTCTGACACGCCCTCCTGCTCCACCCAGAGCGGGAGAAGTTATTTGATGATTTCCCACCCAAAAAAAAAAAAAAAAAACAACCCTCACAGCTACTAATGTCTCGTCAATTAAGAACTAAATTACCAACTCAATTGTCTAGTCTAAAACCTAAAGTTGTTGAATTTTCAGAACATAATCAAAAGAAACAAACAAACATACAAAACACAAAAAAGTATTATGACAAGAGTGCCAAAACATATCCAGAGCTTAATATAAATGATAATATCTATTTCAAAAAAGATCCAAAAGGAATCATATGGTCAAAAGGTACTGTTATTTCTAAAACTTAATTTCCACGTTCATACATAGTCAAAGACGAAGTAGGAAATACTTATAGACGAAGCTCTCAGCATATTCAGTTGACACACAAAAATCTATCAAACTCTCAGTCGATTTCGAGTCAGGCACACTCACACTCTGGCAATCATAGTCACTTAGATAACTCATTCCAGTCAAATAATACTTTTCACTCCCAGTCAGGTCAAAATTCAAGTCAACAAACAAAGTCAAAAAGTCAGTCAGAGGAAAAGGAAAAAGTTGAGATAACCACACACTTAATTTATAAACCACCTCAGCCTAGATCAAGGTCAGATAGTCATTCATCAATTTCAAATTTGTCAAATCAGTCTATGAACTCATTTTATGAATCTGTACACTCTGATGATGTGGAAATAGAGTCTCCAATATTTGTAGATGTAAATGCAAGACAAGAAATAGATAGTCATGATGATACACTAGTAGAAGAAACTAATTCAAGTAATGATTCCAAAAACAGTGTAATCTCAGTTCGTTCTTCAGAAAGTCCATCATCATCAACTTCTTATTCAAATGTCCAATCTGAGACCAGTTCTCAAGAGTTAACTGAGAATAGGCCACCTCAGAATGTACCTCTAGCTGATACACCAATGTATAGCAGTCGAGGAAGGTTAATTAAGAAAAAACAAATGTATGATGTATAAATGTTTAATGTAAACTTTGTTGAACATGAGAACACAAAATGTAGCACTTCACTTCACCTAATAAAAAAAACTTTTTTCAAAAAAATAGCAACCGACTTCCAAAAAACACTACAAAGTGCAAAATAAATTTAATTTCGGAAGTCGGTGACTTTGGATGTGTATTTTAATTATTTGTCACCGCCTTCCGAAATTAAATTTATTTTGCACTTTGTAGTGTTTTTTGGAAGTCGGTTGCTATTTTTTTGAAAAAAGTTTTTATTTTTCACTTTTTAGTTACCAATTCGAAATTTCATCGTCCTTGGGGTCAAAACAATGCATATTTATGCGATACCAGCATTCGCGGTTAATTTGCTGTCATTTTTTGAAGAGTTCCGTTGTCTGTCTCCGAAACGCATCATCAGATCTATATGAAATTTGAATGGGACCATTTCGAAATAAACACCTTTCGAATAAAAAAAGAATTTTGCAAATCCGTCTACATATGACGGAGTTATGCCCGAACATACATAAAAAAAAAAATATAAACATGTCGAATTGATAACCTCCTTCTTTTTGAAGTCGGTTAAAAATAACAATATATCACAGTGTCTTACATAAAGTTTAGTCGATAATTAGTTTATCTAGATATAGTATAAAGTTAAACAAATGCTCTCTTTTAAGTATGATAATAATATGTTTTGTCTTTGCAAAATTGCGAATTTGTTTTGTAAAACTTAATTGTAAACAAGTTTGAAGTATTTACCTTCAAATCATAATGTCAATATCATAAATGTCAAAATAACTTCATTGCAAAAGTAACTTCAAACAACTTCAGCAATCCAAACCCATACCTCCCTTAAAACCATGACCGAAGCCCGAGACTTAGCAGACTGCTTAATGGAAATGAACCGGACGATTCAGGAGTCTTGCACGAAGCGAGAAGCAACTTCTTCATCTTTTGCAGAGATGGTCAAAAAGGGGTCCAACACCTTTGTTCGTCCTAATACTTTTAGCTCCGTGGCTATTTATTCCAGTGACATCTCAAAAACTAGTGACGAAACTAAGAACATGGTCCAAAAATCATATGCCCTGGTGAAATGAAGTTGAAAGTTCGAGGCGTACGAAAAATTGGAAAAGTAGGGCTCATAATAAGCACTGAGACTAAAGATGACCTAGATAGGCTCAAGCAAACAGTCCAACTCGCTTCGTCAGGGCTTACCGTCGACGAACCCAAAAGGCGAAAACCTCGTATAATAGTAATAGGAGTTCCCACATTAATGGCTGAAAATGAGGTTTATAAATGTATCTATGAACAAAACTTAGCCGATAAACTGCCTACTATATCCCTAGATTCATTTTTAGGGTTCCGTACCTCTAAAGGAAAAAACGGAACCCTTATAAGATCACTTTGTTGTCCGTCCGTCCGTCCGTCCGTCCGTCCGTCTGTCAAGACCGTTTTTCTCAGGAACGCGTGGAGATATCAAACTGAAATTTCTATATGATACTTAGTTCTACTGTCCCTGGAAGCTGTAGAAAAATCAACCTTCTAAGTCAACGCAATCAAAAGATACAGCCATTTAGGTCGCAAAATTCCGCAAATTTTCGAAACTCGCACGGGAATAAAAACCTACAGGGTACTTCCCGTGAACTTAGAATCTTGAAATTTTGTACGAAGTCACGTCTTATAGTACAGATATAGGAAAAATTACGAAAACCGTAAATTTTTAGTTTCGTCATATAAAAAAAAAATTTTTTGACAATTTTGAACTTTTACTTATATACCCACAGGTTTGTACGGAACCCTCGGTGCGCGAGTCCAACTCGCACTTGACCGGTTTTTTTTAATTTTAGTATGGATATTAACTTATCTATACATATAATAAATCTGTAAAGGAACTTTTTCTGTACATTTAAAATATTTCGAAAATAATTGCTTGAGGTGGTAAGGGATAATCAACAGATGACATTTTAACCCTTATCAAAATTTTTGTCTGTAGCTCGGTTTTTCAGTTTCTATGTTGAATAGATCAAGTATCACGTCAAAAGAACGAAACTAATATGGTTATCTTTCATACTCAAATATTGTTTATAACTCAGAGTTTATATTAGTCTTTGTTTCATCGCAATCGCTTCGGTCAACCTATCTAAATAATTTATAGTGTTCAAGAAGAATTTATTTACGTAATGTTGAAACACTTAGCGTCAATGGCTTGAAGGCAAAAGCCCTGACGAGCGGCCCCACCGTTGGGTTCCTCTTGGCTTCACCGTGGATGGGAGACCACGGTTACTAAGCCCCCCCGCAACGACAATGCGGGAACCCACTCGGGGGGGAAATTAGCCTTTAGTTTCTTTTGTCGGCGTTGCCAATATATGTACGAAACATACATAATAATTTTACTCATTCCGTTCATGTGAACGAGTCTTGTTCAGTCACCATTCGCAACCTGCCAGTGTAACACGCATTTCTATATTATTTGTACCTTGTGCATATTTAAATACAGTCCGCTTTATAAACTTTAAATTTATGTGGTTTTATTACCAGCGATCGCCACACAGTTGCTTCTGCAAGACCATTTGACCTGGATAAGTGTGGACTTGAGACAATATGTTCAATATCCCATTCATTTAAGAATTCTTTGAAATTTATTGAATTGAACGGGGGACCTCCATCGCTGACTAATTGCAAGGGGATTCCATGACGAGAAAAAATAGACTTTAATTGTGTTATGACAGTAGAATGAGTGGTGTTTTGATTTAAATGTGCTACTTCAAAATAATTTGAGTAAAAATCTACAACAATTAAATATTTCTTTCCTTTGTATTCAAATAAATCTGTGGCTAGTTTTTGCCATGGGAGTGTGGGCTGATCATGTGGTATTAAAGGCTCCTTTGTTTTATTTGGACTAAATGTTAGACAAGACTCACATTGTTTTATGAGAACTTCAATTTCATGATTCATGTTAGGCCAATAGTCTACTCCTCGGGCTAACATTTTGGTTTTTTCAATACCCATATGACTTGCATGCAAAATTGACAGTATTTCTGATCTCATTATAGTAGGAATTATAATGGCATTACTTTTGAATATCAGATCGTTAATTACATGTATCTCATGCCTAATATTCCAGTAAGGTAATATGTTTGGATCACAATTTTGTTTACAACTTGGCCATCCTTGCTTGTATAATTCTTTTAACTTTTGCAAGGTATAATCTGAGTTTGTATTCATCAAAATTTTATTCAACTTTTCTTGTGTGATAGCTAAATTTGATGTTAATAAATTGACCTGACTTTCTATATTATCTTCTATTTCTTCTAGAATTTCACTAACTTCTATGTTATTGACTTTTGACCTTGACAATGTATCTGAAATATACATTTCTGTTCCTTTTGTGTACGTAACAATTAAATGGTATGCTTGTAAGGTTATCATCATTCTTTGAAGCCTTGTTGGGACATCAGACAAAGGCTTTTTGAACAGGGTTACTAGTGGTTGATGATCTGTTTCTACATAAACTGGTTTTCCATAAATATATTGATGGAACTTCTTACAACCAAATACAATGGCATATAATTCTTTCTCAATTTGAGCATAATTTTCTTGACATTGCGTTAATGACTTTGAAGCATATGCAATTGGATTTTTGTCATGAAAAATTACGGCACCTACTGTATCTTTTGACGCATCTACAAATCAAATCAAATCAAATCATTTTATTTGTCACAATGCAGGTACATAGTTTACAGACATTCTAATTTGCTTCTTGACGTCATAGTGAACTAGTACTGGTGTATGACAAATTATTGACTTTAATTTTGTGAACTGTTGTTCATGCATGGGTGACCATTGCCATAAGTTTTGTTTTTTGAGTAGATCTCTAAGCATATTTGTTTCTGTTGATAAATTAGGAATAAAACTACCTAAATAATTTATCATACCTAGGAATCTTTGTAGTTCTTTGACATTTTTTGGACTAGGCATTTTAGTTATGACTTCTATTTTTGACATATCAGGTGAAATACCTTTTTCATTGAAAATATGACCTACATATTTTACTTCCTTTACACCAAATTGACATTTAGACTTATTAAACTTTAAGTTAACTTCTTGTGCTCGTTTAAATACACTTCCTAGACGTTGCTTGTGTTCATTTTCATTTGATCCATATACCAAGATATCATCAATATACACAATTACTCCTGGGAGCCCTTCAAAAAGCTCTGACATTGTTCTATGAAATATTTCTCCACTTGAATTGACTCCATAAGGTAACCTTAGAAATTTATACCTACCAAATGGTGTATTGAATGTACAGAGGTCACTACTCTCTGAATCTAGTGGTATCATCCAATAGCCTGAATTGGCATCAAGTTTTGAGAAAATTGTAGCACCTGCGACTTTAGAGCGTAAATCATCAAATGTTGGATATGGATAATGTGGTCTTTTGACAGCTACATTTAAATTTCTCGGATCAAGACACATACGCAATTTACCATTGGGTTTTTCGACAAGAACAATTGAATTTACCCATTTGGTTGGCTTGGTTACTTTTTCAATTACTTTCAGTTTTTCCATGCTAGATAATTCTTCTTTTAGCCTATCATGAAGTGCAAATGGAATTTTTCGGACTGGATATACCTTTGGTGTAACACTGGAGTCAACATCTATGTGTGCCTGAGTAGGAAAACATCCTAAACCTTCAAAAGTTGATGAATATTTATTAACAATAGCATTTACAGACCTTTGGTTTTCATGACATGTTTCTTCAGACAATGCAAATATTCTTTTTACTATACCCAGTTTTTCACATATTTTCCAACCAAGGATTGTTTGACATTGGGCTTTGACAACAACAAAGCATATATTTGCTGTAAGTCCATTTTCAAAGTAACATTTCAGTATACACGAACCTGTATTTGGAATTAATTGTCCTGAAAATGAAAAGACTTTATTATTGGTTCTAAAAATGTTGATTTCCTGACCTGTTGCATACACTATTTTATCCAATGTATGTTTAGAAATTACATTAGTGTCGGCACCTGTATCAATTCTACACAATAATGCATGATTATGACATTTGACTGTAATATTCCATTCATTTGACTCTTTATTTACTGCATTTATGACGTAGTGATTTGATTTATTTATTTCTTCATTATTTTGTGACTGACTTATCATACTTACATTTTTAGTGTTGGTATCTTTATTAGAGAAGCAATAATTAGCAAAATGGTTATATTTCTTGCATTTTGAACAGATTTTTCCTTTGGCAGGGCACTTGAACCTGTGAATACATATGGAATGCAATAAAGTATTGAGTATTGAACTTGACCACACCTGTTACACGACTTTTTAGGAGTTTAGTTACGACGGTTAGGAGACTGTGGCTGTGTTGAGACCTGCGATCTAGAATAGTTATTATGTCTTGTGGGCGACTTTGACTGATTTCTTTGACTGGAGTTGGCTGCTTCTTTTTGATGATATGACTTGACGGCTTGGACAGAACTTTCTTGTTCTACTTTTGTGTTTGACATTTGAAGTTTTTCAGTTTCTCTCTGCGAAATCTCGATACTTTTTGCAATTTTTATGGCTTTCTCTATTGTTAGTGCCTCTTGTTGCAGTAATTTTTCCTGGGTTTTTCTGTTCGTTATTCCAATTACAAACATGTCGCAAATGAGTTGTTCTTTCAGATTTTCAAAATCGCATCTGATTGCCATATTTGTTAATTTTGTGACATACTCTTCAATTGACTCTTCATTCATTTGTTTCCTCGTGAAGAAATTGTATCTTTCGACAGTGATATTTTTGTGTGGAAGGAATTTATCATCAAATTTTTGAATGACTTTCTCGAGTGTTAGTGACGCATCTTTTCTATCTAGACCAAATGAGTTGAATATTTCTAGACAATCATCTCCGATTAGACTTAGAAAAATGGCTATTTGTCGGCTTACCGATTCTTTATCGATTGTATTTGCTTCGAGATAGATGAGGAACTTCTGCTTCCATAATCTCCATGCAGTTGACATTGCTGTGAGATCTGAATCGACGTTCAGCGGTTTGATCGTGGCGGTCATAACCACAGTGAACCTCGGGTCTCCCATTTTCATCCTCGTTTCTTCTGACACCATGTTTATTTATTAGTCCTGATGGGAGGCGGCGGCTAGGGCTTCCAATTAAAACCATGAGGTAATCGGATTGAACTCCATCTTTTATTATATAGATAAACGACCGAACAACGAACTGTGATCGTGACAAGTATGACAAATCCATTTGACATTGACATGCTAACTGAAGCATAAACCAAATGATCATAGACTACAACAACCACGAAATCGGATTGTAAATGTAATGTAAAGGAAGCGATGTTTGTGGGTAAATAAATAATTTAATGATTATAAGTTAGCTACCTATTACTGTAGGGGCTCGTGGCTAGGTAATAACAGCCACACGGGTCGATCGATCAGGTTAAGCTACGCTTGAGCGGTTGGTCCATGGATGGGTGACCATCTTCATATACCAAGACACTTCCGTACCTCGGAAAGCACGTTAAGCCGTTGGTCCCGGCTGTTATTTGTGGATCTTTGACATTCGTTAAAGATCGGTGGAAGCCCGAATGTCTGACAACCAGTCATATCAAGGGCATTGTATTACCCAGTAACTGGGTTGTAGAAGTCAGATGCAGTCGCTCCATGTAAAATACTGGTATTCAAATGCATTCGGTTAGACTGGAAGCCGACTCTAACATAGTTTGGAAAAGGCTAGGCAGATTATATTTTGTAGGGAATTATATTTATGTTTTAATACATGTTTGCCTGTAGTAATAAATTAAGTAAAAATGTGCCAATAAACTATAGCTATTTGTTTCGTTCCAGAAAAAACAAAACTTTTTACTTCTGGCTTCGGGCGGCGGTGGCAAGAAAGCGGAACCCTAGAAGCCCACCACCGCCAACTCTAGGCGAGAACCACGACGGCGGACGATACGACTATGGTCGGTGCCGATCATTTTTTGAGCACACGAGCGTACAGCGTGAGTCCATGCATAGCTTAGCTTGTAATCACACTTATCACATTAACTTATTATTTACTTATACCTACATGGTTTTCCTGAGAAGTGAAAAACAACATTGATTAAAATAGGTAATACCTACTACCTAATAGACATGTTGTAAGGGCGCTCGGCGCGCACTCAAACCGGTTTTACGCGCGCCGGCGGACCAGACTCAGTAAAAATTATTACTATAAGATACATGTTTAGTTGTCTACAACGCGCCCCAACAACGGTGGAAGTACGCAATACGACAGATTATTTATCTGTCTATGTTTATATTTTGAAGAATAATAATTTTAACCGTCACATACTCATTTAGTCAAGTTGGCCCGTCCCGTACCATTTTTCATAATAAAGAATTTTATGTAAGTATGTATTGAAATTGACAATATTTATTTGTTTTAGATTTCAATAGACACCGTCAGAAGGCGCCTGAAGAACTTTGGAAAGAAATGCCGCCGTCTTGCCAAGATTTTAATGACCTAGGCGCATTAGGAGGCACACACTGAGTGCACGGTGTATAGTGTCGTAGCCTTAGCTTTAGATGACGAACTCCGATTCTAGGGCACTAGTAAATAATGCACTTTATTCACCCGGGTTTCCGTAGGAACCAATCCTATGTGTTCATACAGCTCGTGGTCAATGTAAGTGCCAAGTTTCACTGAAATCGGTTTTTCCGTTAGCGTGAAAAAGTAACAAACAATATCTATCCATTCCCACAAACTTTCACAATAAATAGTAGCACAGTTTTACAATCCTTAAGTAGTATTTTCATTTTGTAATTATTTTATTTATCAAAATAAAAGAATTAAGGTATTTCTAAGCATTGTTTCTCAAACACTGATTCTTTCTTCCATTGCTCGATTTGGGAAAGACGCCAGTCATGTCGTTCGTTGATGTTGTGTGATAATTAGAAATCGGATAATCGGATGCATATTTAATTTACCTAAAGTTCATTTTTCGTTATGAAAGTATGGAAGTGGCTTCATAAATTATTATTTTTGTAAAAAATATCCCGGGATTCCAGGAACACTGGGAATTTATAAAGCTTTCTAGTTTTTTTTTTTTTTTTTTGGGTGGGAAATCATCAAATAACTTCTCCCGCTCTGGGTGGAGCAGGAGGGCGTGTCAGACTTTTACTGACTAAAACCCACCCGTGTTCCTTCAGTAGCCCTTAAGCCAGGGGCTGTGGTGTCTCTTTCGAACAAACCCGCACCCCTGGCAGGCATCGGCCCTTGCGGGCCCCATCATTTTTTGTGCTGACATCTCTTTGAGGCGCGCGTGGAACACAACGCGCCGTCGACTTGGGCTTGGTCCTTACCGGACAGCGAGCTACCCATTACTCGCCGTCCGCAAGCCCATGCCTACGGTGGCCGGAAATCGGCCTGGGATTCCCGACGCCCAGGGCGTCTCCGTATCCTGCGGCGGCTGGGGTCGCGAGGGCGCATATGCTGCCTCACGTGCGCCGCCTCCCTCTTCGCGAGCATCACTGCTTCGCTGAAGGAGGTGACGGCTCCCCATGCCCTCTCGCTCCGTACCATGGCCTGGACCAGGGCCGGACGCGAGAGATCGCCGCCGCCGATCGCCTCCACGAGGACACGGCGGTGCTCCGCCCAAGCAGGGCAGACCGCCACCGTGTGCTCCACCGTGTCCTCAGGGCGATCTTCGCAGTGGAAACACCCGGGCGTTTCCTCCCGCCCTATCCGAAACAGGAACCTCCCGAAACAACCGTGTCCGGTGAGGACCTGCGTCAGGCGGAAGGTGAGGACGCCATGCCGCCTCTCAAACCACTCCTCAAAGAGGGGACTTACCGCCGCAATCGTGGCGTGCCCAGCACTGGGTTGCGACAATCGCTCTCTCCATGTCACCATGAGATCCCGCCGGAGCTCTGTCCGCTGTGCCGCGATTCCCTGCGGCAGCGGACTAACGCCCCGGCGTTTGGCCTCCTCGCGCCACTCCCATATATGCGCGAGGACCTTTGCCTCCAGATCCCATGGCGGTAATCCGGCAAGGAGGCCCGCCGCCTCGCCGGAGATCGTGCGATATCCCCGGATCATTCTGATCGCCATGACCCTATGGGACGCCCTCAACCGGCGAGCTGGTTGGCGCCTCAATGTAGGCGCCCACACCGGCGCCCCGTATAGGGCCATGGACCGCACGATCCCCGCGTAGAGCCTCCGGTAGGAGGCGTTTGGCCCCCCTAGATTGGGCAGGAGCCGCTTCAGCGCAGCCCCGGCCCGCTCCAGTCTGGGAGCCAAACGGCGGAAATGCTCCGCGAAGTTCCACCGTCTGTCGAGGACGAGTCCTAGGTACTTCATAGTCGACTCGACGCCGATGTGAACCCCTCCCACCGTTATCTGGGAACCCGTCGGTGGTGCATTCCGAGGACCATGAAACCACATGGCCTCGGACTTGTGCAAGGCCACCTCGAGTCCCAGTTGCCGGATCCTATCGACGATTGTCGCAACCCCTTGTGTCCCTAAGTCGGCCGCCGCCTGGTACGACCTCCCTTGCGCCAGGACCAGCGTGTCGTCAGCGTAACAAACTACACTGACGCCATCAGGGAGGTCGGCGCGCAGCACCCAGTCGTATCCGATGTCCCACAGATGCGGCCCCAGGACCGATCCCTGTGGGACACCGCACGACATCTCTCGCCGGTTCCACTCTCCAAGGTGACCGGGGTAGATGACGGCCCTGTCCGTCAAATAGGCCTCGACCACACGACAGAGGTAGGTCGGCATCCGGTGATAACGGAGTGCCTCCCTTATGCAACTCCAGGGCAGGGTGTTGAAGGCATTGGCGATGTCTAATGACACCGCCAAGACGACCCCACCCCGGGCCACAGCATCCCCCGTCGTGAGGGCTCGCACGCGCATGATGGCATCCACCGTGGAGCGCCCCTTGCGGAAACCAAACTGGCTCTCCGCCAAATCCGGCCCCACCCGCACCAGCCGCCCGACGAGGCGGTCTGCAATTACTCTCTCAAAGAGCTTGCCCACCTCGTCGAGCAGCACAATGCGCCGGTAAGCGGACGGAGAGTCCGCTGGGCGCCCCGGCTTCTTAATGAGGACCAGTTTCCCCGTCTTCCAGCGAAGTGGGAACTGGCCCTCCTCCAAGCATGCGCTTAGGAGCCCTCTTAGTCGAGGCCCGAGAGCCTGCAAGGCCAGGACCCAGGCTTTGCCGGGCAAGCCGTCGGGTCCTGGGGCGGTATTCTTGGCATTCAGCCTACGTACCGCCACTCTCAGGTCTACCTCGGTCACCTCTGGAGAGTCGTCGTCGTCGTCGGTGTGGTCCGCATCGGGCACCGCAGGAGGCGGAGCAAAGCTTTCTAGTTCAGGTGTTTAGTATGGAAGCGACTTTTAAAGTTTTAGGATTTCATAAGTATTCAGATGCATATTTATTTAAAACTAGCAGCGCTTCGCGGTTTCACCCGCGTAGTTCCCTTTCCCGTAAGAATACGGGGATAAAGTATAGCCTATGTCACCTGGGGATAGTGCAGCTTCCCAACAGTGAAAGAATTTTTCAAATCGGTTCAGTAGTTTTGGAGCCTATTCAATGCAAACAAATAAACAATCAAATCTTTCCTTTTTATAATTTTAGTATTTCAAATAAAATACATGTGTATGTAGAGTGTAAGTCTGTAAGAGAAGGAATAGTGTGAGTAGTAATGTGCCGTTCCCGAAAATGTTCCCAATAGAATCTTTCCAGTGCCCGGGAATATTCCCAATTGCTGGGAATGGGAACATGTCGGTGAAACCACATAGAATTATAATAAAAATATAGTAACATACTAAGTTACTGGTAAGATTTAGTAAGTAAGTAGAAGTGACATGTAATAAGTGCTCATTTACTAACTTGTCGTTCAATTTTGCATCCTATACTTAATCAGAAAACATACACCGACCCTTTTCCAAGTGTTTTGAAATTGACCGCGCTATTTTTATTACTTACTAGCTGTGCCCGCGACTTCGTTCGCGTGCATGTCGGAAAACAATAATGTGTCGCTTTGACGGTGTAGGTACCACTCCTCCGATCTTCCGATCTATCCTGGTAGGAATCTACCACAGCTTTCGAATGCAGTCCAGAGCCTAGAGACAAAACACATTACTCTTGGCGTTCACGCTAAACGGTACGCCAAAATGTATAGAATGACATTACCTGCGGAAAGGACACGGTAATGTCATTCCCATATATTCTGGCGTAGAGTTTAGCGTGAACGTTAACAGAAAGGTGTTTTGTCTAGGCCTGCAGGCGTCTTTAGGGGTTATAATGATATTGCGACGAAGTCTCACTCAGATTTTTAAGAATAAATATAGATCAAAGCGGCTGGTCGAGGCTCATTTTATAATAAATGTGCACCTGCCGTAGGTGCAGTAAAAGCTCTTTATTCGCGAGGATACGTTCCGTAAAATACCTACCGCGAATACAGAAACCGTGACTATGGAATGGTAATTTATATGGGATTATAGGGGATACGTTCCTAAGTGACAAAAAAAAAAACAATTTAATTGAAGTTTTTGACCATATTGATTAATTGTATGAGCGGGATATGGATGCAAGCGACTCTCCAAGGCGTAAACGATCAAGCATTTCTATGCGTTAAACAGATTTTTTCGCGTCGAAAATCGTTTTGTAAAAAAAAAAATTCAACATTTTGCAATAAATGGAAAGATGAAACAATAGGTAAAACACCCAAAGCGGCTCGTACCAAAGGATGGAATGTCTATTAAGTCGCAGCATTTATAAATGTGGGGGAGGCCTATGTCCAGCAGTGGACGTCTTTCAGCTGAAATGATGATGATGATGATATATAAATATACTTTATGGTGATGAGGTTGGTTTCATTATGTTTGTTTATATTCTCAAAAAAACTTTAAAAAAAAAATACCAACCGACTTCCAAAAAACACTACAAAGTGCAAAATAACTTTAATTTCGGAAGTCGGTGACGTTGGATGTGTATTTTAATTATTTGTCACCGCCTTCCGAAATTAAAGTTATTTTGCACTTTGTAGTGTTTTTTGGAAGTCGGTTGTTATTTTTTTGAAAAAAGTTTTTATTTTTCACTTTTTTGTTACCTACCATACACCAATTCGAAATTTCATCATCCTTTGGGTCACAACAATGCATACTTATTTATGTGATAGCAACAGTCGCGGTTGATTTGCTGTAATTTTTTGAAGAGTTCCGTTGTCTGTTTCCGAAACGCATCATCAGATCTATATGCAGGGCCCAATCTAAGCTGGGCAAATGCTCAGAGCGGCAAAAATGAGCGGCGGCAAAATGTATACTTACAAACATACCTACTCTCATGAATTTTTGTATACTTGTTCAGAAGCCGTAGTAGACTAACGTATGTGAATATTATATAGTTAAAAGAATATCACATAATTATGGTCATACCATCTTTGATGGTGTTAGTGCAAAGGGCGGCGAATGTTATTTTTGCCCGGAGCGGCTAAATAGCTAGATCGGGCCCTGTCTGTATGAAATTTCAATGGGACCATTTCGGAGTAAACCCCTTTCGAAAAAAAAAAGAATTTTGCAAAACCGTCTATATACGACGGAGTTATGCCTGAACATACATTAAAAATATAAACATGTCGAATTAATAACCTCCTTCTTTTTGAAGTCGGTTAAAAACACCGACCGCGGCGAAGGCGGCTATTGTAGATGTCAAAGGCCGAACCGATACAGCGGCGATATCATTTGACAATGTACTTTAGGCGAAGTTGTAATAAGGTCTATTTCACTTTTTTATAGTCCATCTGACGACGCGTTTACAAAGGATATTGGGTTGGATACCTATTGGAATCCTTTTTGTTATTTGTTAATATGTATGTACCGATGTACCGATTAGACCCGCAAATAAATAAATCTTTAGCCGCGGATATAGGAATTGGGTCGCATTTTTTTAATCCGCGAATAGTGAAAACGCGAATGAAGGAAGCACGAATAAGGAGCTTTTACTGTACTTACTCAATAAATCGACTGCGCGTCTGGTTGAGTGTGCTGAAGCATTATTCCACGCGGGGGCGGGCGCCTATCTCGGCCCGTACAGGCGCGTGTCTTTTAGCTTTGTTTATCAAACGTTGACCACTGAATAAAACCACAGCAGTGGGAATGCTCTGCACGGACTGCGATAGGCCTCGACAGGTAGCAGTGCAGTAACACCTGACGCCACCTGTCAGTTAACGGCCCGTGGGACCATGGCGTTATCACGATGAAGAAAGATCACGCTGTAAAGGTGGATACTGACCGGCGTCACGGGTCAAAATGCACCTAATATGTTACCAAGCAAGTATTCGTGCAGTCAGTAGTACCTACGGCAAAACATGCGAGCGAGCAACACTGATTTTAGCACACGGCGTAAAGACATGCTCGCTGCGAATGTTACCATTACCTACGCCCCGTAACGTCGGTCATTATCCACATTAAAAGCGCTGTTGAAAAAAAAACCAAACCAGGCAAAAAAAACTATTTAATTGTATAGCACGGGTTTTCTATGAACAATGTACTGAAAATGGCTGCACGACGGAAACTACATCTAGCCGTTCTAATGTTCGGTATCATAAAAACACACAAACCGGACTACTTATTTAAAAAAATTCGCTGGAGGCACGAGCACTACAGCTACTCTGCTCGTTCAACGTCCAAACCGATCTCGATGCCTCGGCATAAGACCACAGCCTTCAGAGGATCTTTCAAGTATGCCGCCTCTCGCTGCTGGAACGATTTACCACCTCCCATAAGATTCCTGCAAACAAAACAACATTTTAAACTACACCTAAAAAAAAGCCTTCTAGAAAAACAAAAGTATGACGAGCAAATGTTTTATAAATAAATTATACTCACATTAGGTTTATCATCTATGGGCTAGGTACATCAATATCC
This sequence comes from Polymixis flavicincta, assembly GCA_949987655.1. Lineage (NCBI taxonomy): Eukaryota > Metazoa > Arthropoda > Insecta > Lepidoptera > Noctuidae > Polymixis > Polymixis flavicincta. The sequence goes on along the minus strand of CATLJQ010000035.1, from coordinate 52,631 downwards.
AAGCGGCTCGAGGCGGCATCGGCATCGTGTTTGGGTTTGATGATGCCCGATGTCGTAATGGTCAATGCGTTGGTTGCGTTGGGTTGCGTATGTCGTCGCGGTGAAAGTGACGTAGGTGTAGGCACTTATATCGTAGTCTAAGATCGAAATACATCAATAAAACTAAACAACTGTTTCCATCAAGCGTCGACTGAAACGCACGTACTAGCCGCGCATCTACACTGCACTAGTCACACGTGATCACGCAGGACTCGGGTACCGCTCCGCCGAGCCAGCGGCGGCGGCGCCGCGGGCCTGGTGACTAATTAGAATCACAGTTCGTCATCACGCTCATAGGCGCAGTAAAGAAATGCACCTAATAACCTAATTAATACAACAAAGTATTTTATTGTGAGCGCGCGCGCAGGCGACGGGAGAACAGGAAGGTTTGAGTGGGAGCGAGACAAAACGCGGTACAGTTTTGTGTAGGTACTAGGTAGGTTAATTACTTTACATAAAGCATTTTCTATCATTGGTTGTAGGGTAATATTAAATATGTACTGTTTAATAAAGATAATTATTTTAATTTGTTACTTGTTTTTGTATAAATTGTAAAAAACCTGGCTTGATTTTCGTACGTTGTTTTCGGGTGACCACTGAAAATCAGCGCTGTGCTGTGGATCCCATAGTACAGCATAATGCTGAGTGGAAGCCTTCTTGTCACAGTCACGGCGTGCAGCTGCCGACTATTTGTGTTCTTTATGCCTATGTATACTTATCTGTGTTTGTTATCATGTTTTTCTTCTTTATTTTTAATGTTGTCATCTTTTATATGCACGTGTTTCTGTGACAAATAAAACTATTTTTCTTTCTTTCTTTCTATAGTAAGTAGGTACGATGTTGTTGCTACGTAGTGCCATACCGCGCGCGCCCCCACCTCTCTCCCCGCTGCTGACGCAGGCAGCAGGAAGAGAGAGAGCCCGATCCCGAGGATAATGGACGTAACAGAGCGATCCTCCGCGACTCTCAGTTGCGATGCCTTTTTATTGTAAATTGTAATCAAAAATGTTTCAGTGTTTCTTTTGTTCAGCCATACATTTATTTGTAGACCAATAAATAATTATATTTAAAGAAGCGACTTAAAAATTGTCAATATTTTACTATTGTGATTTCTATTGTTCCTGTGTAGGTAATGTATCCTTTGTTGGAGATGCCAAATGGATAAATAAATACATTTTAAAACTTGTTTTAACTAAGAAAATGCTTCTCTGTAGCGATGTTGCTCGGAAGAGCATCGACAAAACTACAGTTGCCCGTGTGAAAACCTATCTATTTACTCAAATCCACCAGTTATGGTCGCAATTTTGGATTTTTTTTCCTGACTTTCACCATCCGACCTCGCTTGAACCCCTCCCCACCTCGAAAACTAACATCAAGAAAATTAGCACATAAGTATTTACAACTCTTTACTCCCAAAACTCCCATTAACTGAATCGAGTAATGCTGTAAACACGCATTTAAATTTAACATTATCAAATTTCGCGCGAAATCAAGTTGTTGTCTTTGCATGTTTGCTATTCAAACCTAGATGGCGTTACTGACGCTAGAGATTAAGAATTTCTATGGAGATGTTCCTCTAGCCGCTCTAATTTTGCTATATTATGCTAGATGGCGCTACTAAGACTTTTATCACAATTAAAAATGAGATTTCTTCCCCTCTATTTGTATTAATTTGATTGATAAAACTAATAAATATTTATCTAACATTGCATTCTAGGTATATGACTCAGAACACCACGTCAGTTAATATTATCACAACTTTTTATTTGAAATTCTTTTAGCTTTTTTGATTCGTGGGAATCAACCACCAACGGAAAGCGATTTTAGTAATCAGTATCATTACTTTTTGAAATAACACAGACACAGTAAGTAACTTAAATGAGAATGACGTGTGTTAATATTAAGTATTCGTTAGTACCGTTTCACGCCAATAGATGTCGCTAAGTGTTTCAACATTACGTAAATAAATTCTTCTTGAACACTTTAAATTATTTAGATAGGTTGACCGAAGCGATTGCGATGAAACAAAGACTAATATAAACTCTGAGTTATAAACAATATTTGAGTATGAAAGATAACCATATTAGTTTCGTTCTTTTGACGTGATACTTGATCTATTCAACATAGAAACTGAAAAACCGAGCTACAGACAAAAATTTTGATAAGGGTTAAAATGTCATCTGTTGATTATCCCTTACCACCCCAAGCAATTATTTTCGAAATATTTTAAATGTACAGAAAAAGTTCCTTTACAGATTTATTATATGTATAGATATAGATGAGCGGCAGGCTAGACAATAGAAAGTTATATTTCTGGAGTTGCCTATTATGTTTGCTTCTTTTGTTACGCCGACCGGTTAGTTGGGCCATAAATGATGCACAAAGGATAAGTAAATAACATTTCTCAAAATTAGTATCACACCTGCACAATTATAGGGATAGTTTTTTGTTATCAGTTTAACTCTCCAACTACATCAATAAACTGTCGAAAATTCTCAGTAACACATTGTGGGTGTAAAAGATATGCGTTTAATTTCTACCTTTTATTATTTTATCATGAAACACGCGATAAGAAACCTAATCTAAAAACTTAAAAAAATCTTTAACTTATGTGTTAGTGTTCTCTCTTACTAACTGGGAATGTTCCCGGGCACCAGCCCAGTCAAATTATACTATATAATATATCCTCCGTTTGAAATAACATTAGACAGTTAATTAAACCTTTTTTTACAGTCCGTTCAACTGATTTTGACCACTATTACGTTGTAAGCATGATAAATGGTATCTGCAGTAAACAGTTGGTATTGTAACCACTTTTTTGCTTTAACGCCATCCTTATTCCTACGGAATAGAAGTCACAATCGGTTGAACCGATTGTAAAAAAAAAAAAAAACTAGCTTTGTCCAACCCCAATAACTAAGTTCGGAAGGCGGTGACATATAATTAAATACATATCCAAAGTCACCGACTTCCGAACTTATTTATTGGGGTTGGACAAAGCTAGTTTATTATTTTTTATTTTTCGGTTTTTCGGCGGTTTAATTTTTTTATTAAAAAGTTTTTATTTTATAATTTTTTTAACCCCCGACGCAAAAACGACGGGGTGTTATAAGTTTGACGTGTCTGTGTGTGTGTGTGTGTGTGTGTGTGTGTGTGTGTCTGTCTGAGGCAACGTAGCTCCCGAACGGATGAACCGATTTTGATTTAGTTTTTTTTGTTTGAAAGGTGTATTAGTCGGGAGTGTTCTTAGACATGTTTCATCAAAATCGGTTCAGCCGTTTGAAGATTATCAGCTTTTTTCTGGTGGAAAAAGGGATTTTAGCCTCTGATCAACTCAAAATTTGGGATTCTATTACTTCAATGATATTAGACGAATAAAATAACCTTGAACTGATGCTGGAGCAACACCTGGATTTTCCAGGAAACCCAAGTTATTCACCAGCAAAGCGCAGAAGTATCGTGTTTGGGCTCATTGAAAAGGTCTCAATGAATAGATTATAGATAAATGGTGATTTAAGGGAGACATTAATTTTAAAAAGCAAGAAATAAAAATTTAATTTAAAATTTAAAAAACCCCCGACCCAGACCCAAACAAAAACTCAAAAAAGTAAAAAATAATATTTATAGGCCTTTTAATTTTAACGTAATATTTTGATCAGGGCATTGTCAAGTCGGGGGACGGTCAATGAAAACGCCAAACAGAGGCCTAGCCGTCCCCCGACTTGACAATGCCCTGATCAAAATATTACGTTAAAATTAAAAGGCCTATAAATATTATTTTTTACTTTTTTGAGTTTTTGTTTGGGTCGGGGGTATTTTAAATTTTAATTCTTGCTAATTTAACCTATCTTTGGGCGGGTTTAAGTAATAAAAAGAGTGTAAAATCTCGAAAACCAAGTCGGTACGGGGTTTTTGGAAATTCGACCTTAAAGGGGGTGAAACGGGGGGATTTGGTTTGTATGAAAAATCTTATTCCTTGAGTTAATGGCGCCTTACCATTTCCTCCAGGGCAACATCAACCACGCTGCCAGAGCTCAGGATCTATTGATCCAGAGCATGGCAGAGTGGTCGATTGACGTGGCTGTGGTCGCCGAGCCGTATTTTGTCCCCCCCAGGGATAACTGGGTGGGAGACCTAGACGGCTTGGTGGCCATCATCGGCAGGGCTCTCGTCAACCCGTCCCGAGGTCGCGGTTGGGTGGCCGCCCTCGCGGACGGCATTGGCATTGTTGGAGCGTATTTCTCGCCCAACAAGAGCCTCGCCGACTTCGAGAACTTCCTTGTCGAGTTGGGGGCCGTCGTAGGCCGACTCCACCCTCGCCCCGTGCTGTTACTAGGGGATCTCAACGCCAAGTCTTCGGCGTGGGGATCTCCGGTGACCGATGCTAGGGGTGAGGTGTTGGAGGAGTGGGTGGTCACGACTGGCCTGGTCGTCCTAAACCGGGGCTCGGTATACACGTGCGTGCGGCAGCGGGGCGGTTCGATCGTAGACGTATCGTTCGCTAGCCCTGCTGTCGCGAGCCGTGTCCGCGACTGGCGTGTCGCCGTGGAGGTGGAGACGTTGTCGGATCACAGATATATCCGCTTCGACGTCTCTGCCCAGACCACTGGCGGCCGCAGCCCATCGGCCCCGCGAACGGACGGCCCGCGCTGGGCGCGTAAGTGCATCGACAGGGAAGTTCTCGAGGAGGCCGCTGTTGTCCAGGCCTGGAACCGGGAGTCGGCGACGGTTGGACCCGTCGACGTCGAAGAGGAGGCGCTGTGGTTTCGCGTGGCGATGACGCAAATCAGCGACGCGTCCATGCCCCGCGTCCACACGCAATCGGGAAGGCGCCAGGTGTACTGGTGGTCTGCCGAGATCGCTCGACTACGTGTAGAGTGCGTGGCGGTCAGACGCCAGTACACCCGATACCGGAGGCGACGTCGTCGGGTCCCTGACGAAGAAGCCGCGCTGTATGAGGTGTACCGCGCGGCTAAGGAGGCTCTGTGGCTGGCCATCGGCGAAGCGAGGACGCGAGCCAGGGAGGAGATGTTGGAGACTCTCGACGGAGATCCGTGGGGGCGCCCGTATCGTGCAGTTCGAGGGAAACTTCGAGCCGCGGCGCCTCCACTCACGGAGAGTCTCCAACCCGAGCTGTTGGAAGATGTGGTCGCAGCGCTCTTCCCGGCTAGAGCGGAGCACACTCCGCCGCCGATGGCTTTGCCCACAGCCGCAGAGCCTACCGAAGAGGTCGCCATCAGCGTCAAAGAGGTGACACAGCCAGAGATGAGGGCGGCCGTGATGCGGCTCCGGGCCAAGAACGTGGCTCCGGGGCCCGATGGTATTCACGGCATAGTGCTAGCCCTCGCTCTGAAGGAGCTAGAGCCCCAACTGAGAGGACTCTACACCGCGTGCCTTGAGCAGGGCCAGTTTCCCACTTTGTGGAAATCTGGTCGTCTGGTCCTGCTCAAGAAGGTGGGGCGCCCCGCGGACTCGCCGTCCGCGTACAGGCCCATAGTGCTGCTCGGTCAATGAAAACGCCAAACAGAGGCCTAGCCGTCCCCCGACTTGACAATGCCCTGATCAAAATATTACGTTAAAATTAAAAGGCCTATAAATATTATTTTTTACTTTTTTGAGTTTTTGTTTGGGTCGGGGGTTTTTTAAATTTTAATTCTTGCTAATTTAACCTATCTTTGGGCGGGTTTAAGTAATAAAAAGAGTGTAAAATCTCGAAAACCAAGTCGGTACGGGGTTTTTGGAAATTCGACCTTAAAGGGGGTGAAACGGGGGGATTTGGTTTGTATGAAAAATCTTATTCCTTGAGTTAATGGCGCCTTACCATTTCCTCCAGGGCAACATCAACCACGCTGCCAGAGCTCAGGATCTATTGATCCAGAGCATGGCAGAGTGGTCGATTGACGTGGCTGTGGTCGCCGAGCCGTATTTTGTCCCCCCCAGGGATAACTGGGTGGGAGACCTAGACGGCTTGGTGGCCATCATCGGCAGGGCTCTCGTCAACCCGTCCCGAGGTCGCGGTTGGGTGGCCGCCCTCGCGGACGGCATTGGCATTGTTGGAGCGTATTTCTCGCCCAACAAGAGCCTCGACGACTTCGAGAACTTCCTTGTCGAGTTGGGGGCCGTCGTAGGCCGACTCCACCCTCGCCCCGTGCTGTTACTAGGGGATCTCAACGCCAAGTCTTCGGCGTGGGGATCTCCGGTGACCGATGCTAGGGGTGAGGTGTTGGAGGAGTGGGTGGTCACGACTGGCCTGGTCGTCCTAAACCGGGGCTCGGTATACACGTGCGTGCGGCAGCGGGGCGGTTCGATCGTAGACGTATCGTTCGCTAGCCCTGCTGTCGCGAGCCGTGTCCGCGACTGGCGTGTCGCCGTGGAGGTGGAGACGTTGTCGGATCACAGATATATCCGCTTCGACGTCTCTGCCCAGACCACTGGCGGCCGCAGCCCATCGGCCCCGCGAACGGACGGCCCGCGCTGGGCGCGTAAGTGCATCGACAGGGAAGTTCTCGAGGAGGCCGCTGTTGTCCAGGCCTGGAACCGGGAGTCGGCGACGGTTGGACCCGTCGACGTCGAAGAGGAGGCGCTGTGGTTTCGCGGGGCGATGACGCAAATCAGCGACGCGTCCATGCCCCGCGTCCACACGCAATCGGGAAGGCGCCAGGTGTACTGGTGGTCTGCCGAGATCGCTCGACTACGTGTAGAGTGCGTGGCGGTCAGACGCCAGTACACCCGATACCGGAGGCGACGTCGTCGGGTCCCTGACGAAGAAGCCGCGCTGTATGAGGTGTACCGCGCGGCTAAGGAGGCTCTGTGGCTGGCCATCGGCGAAGCGAGGACGCGAGCCAGGGAGGAGATGTTGGAGACTCTCGACGGAGATCCGTGGGGGCGCCCGTATCGTGCGGTTCGAGGGAAACTTCGAGCCGCGGCGCCTCCACTCACGGAGAGTCTCCAACCCGAGCTGTTGGAAGATGTGGTCGCAGCGCTCTTCCCGGCTAGAGCGGAGCACACTCCGCCGCCGATGGCTTTGCCCACAGCCGCAGAGCCTACCGAAGAGGTCGCCATCAGCGTCAAAGAGGTGACACAGCCAGAGATGAGGGCGGCCGTGATGCGGCTCCGGGCCAAGAACGTGGCTCCGGGGCCCGATGGTATTCACGGCATAGTGCTAGCCCTCGCTCTGAAGGAGCTAGAGCCCCAACTGAGAGGACTCTACACCGCGTGCCTTGAGCAGGGCCAGTTTCCCACTTTGTGGAAATCTGGTCGTCTGGTCCTGCTCAAGAAGGTGGGGCGCCCCGCGGACTCGCCGTCCGCGTACAGGCCCATAGTGCTGCTCGACGAGGTGGGTAAGATGTTTGAGCGGATTATCGCCGCCCGCCTCGTCGGACACTTAAGCAGGGAGGGGCCTGACCTAGCCGAGAGCCAGTTCGGCTTTCGGCACGGGCGCTCCACCATCCACGCGATATCGCGGGTGAGAGTCCTGGCGGAGGAAGCTGTGTCCCGGGGCGGGGTGATGTTGGCGGTGTCCTTGGACATTTCCAACGCCTTCAACACCCTGCCCTGGAGCTGCATCCGGGAGGCACTGCAGTATCATCGGGTGCCTCCGTACCTCCGCCGCATCGTTGGGGCCTATCTGGCGGATAGGTGTGTCACATACATGGGACGTGATGGCGGAAACCAGCGCCGCATGTCGTGCGGTGTTCCACAGGGTTCGGTCGTGGGACCGCTCCTGTGGAACATCGGGTACGACTGGGTGCTGAGGGGCGAGCTCCAGCCGGGCGTGGACCTGACGTGTTATGCAGATGACACGCTGGTCACGGCCCGGGGGAGCTCGTACAGGGAGGCAGCGTTGCTGGCGACGGCTGCGGTGTCACAGGTGGTGACCCGCATACGGCGTCTTGGCCTGGAGGTGGCCCTCAACAAGTCGGAGGCCATGGTCTTTCATGGCCCCCAGCGGGCGCCGCCGCCGGGATCACACATCGTGGTCGGGGGGTCCCGAATTGCTGTCGAGTCCACCATGAAGTATCTAGGATTGGTGCTCGACAGCCGGTGGGACTTCGGACCCCACTTCCAGCGGCTGGCGCCCAAGTTGTTGGGCGCGGCTGGGGCGCTGTCAACGCTGCTTCCCAATCTGGGGGGCCCGAGCGCCGCCTGTAGGCGGCTCTACGTGGGGATCGTGCGATCGATGGCCCTGTATGGGGCCCCGATCTGGGCGGCTGACCTGACGGCCGGCAGCATCGCTGTCCTGCGGAAACCGCAGCGAGCTATGGCCGTCAGAGTCATAAGGGGATATCGCACGATCTCCTACGAGGCGGCTTGCGTACTGGCCGGATCCCCACCGTGGGACCTCGAGGCGAAGGTACTCGCGTCGCTGCATCGGTGGCGCGAGGACTCGAGGGCGCGGGGCGAGTGGCTGACGCCGCGACATTTGGAGTTGCGTCGGTCACAGCTTCGCGCAGCCCTGGTGGCGGAATGGCGGGACAGGCTTTCACGCCCTACCGCCGGCTCCGCCACCATCGGGGCGATCCGGCCAGTACTCGAGCGCTGGCTCGGGAGGAGGCACGGCTCCCTGTCGTTTCGGGTGACACAGGTGCTCTCGGGGCATCGACTCGATGGTCGACAGCGAGGAGTCCTGGGACGCGGTGGTGTCCTTCTGCGAAACAGTCATCTCGCAGAAGGAGGCTGCGGAGAGGGAGCGGGAGATCGCTTCAGCTAACCCGATCCGCAGCAGACGCACCGGGCGTCGGCGGAGGGCGGACAACGCCCTCTTCCAGCCCCCCTAAATGGGTCCAGGGGCGACGGACTGGGGAATCCGTCGCCCCCTACTTCTTAGGACCCGAGATGGCGGCGCGTAGTGTTCCACGCGCGCCACTCATTGATGTGGGGGGAGTTTAACACCTCACTCCCCCCTATCGCGAGGTGGCCCGCATAGGCGGGCCGGCACTAGCCGGGGATCGCGGAAGACTTACTAGTTCCCGTGATCCTCGGCGTAAGTGAGAGACGGAACACCGGGGTGGTTTTAGTCAGTAAGAGTCTGACAGACCCCTCCGCCCTCCCCGGGGCGGAGGACATCCATGAGGATTTCCCCCCGTAACCAAAAAAAAAAAAAAAAAAAAAAAAAAAAAAGGTTAGGTTGGGGTGGGGTGCGGGCAGAAAACCTCCTCGTGTGCCTGACGGCTGCTCGTTCCTTTCGAATACGTTCGGGGGAAAGGGCAGTCGGACGGCCGGTGCATCCTGGGCACGGCCAATAGTCTTTCCACGTCGGAGAGGGTATTGTCTGTGGCGAATTTCTGCGTGGGGGGGAGCTTATGCTCCTGGGTCGGTCGTTTAGACCGCCCTACGGTCGCTCACTCCCTCTTCTGCTTACAGAGGATGGGTTGAGTGGGCGTAGGAGGTTTCTCCAAGGTGGAGAAACATGGGCGGCGCTCGTTGTGCACTTACCCTGCCAACGGGCTAGCAGCGGGGGATCTGATTCTCCCGACTGCAACCGTCGAAATCGTAATCCGTAACGAGATCATGGTCATGTTTTATGACTCGGAGCGGGACGAGGATCTTGGCTTAATCGCCCGGATCGCGAGGAAGATAACCTCTATAAAAAATTCCTCTAATACCAAGTTTTGGTGTGCGGCGAGGGTATGAATGGCTGAGGAGTAGTGTCACCTGCAGCTTGTTAGTTGCAGGTGGCGCATCAGTCCCGAGCACACCCCCAGCCAGGGATTGGTGGACCCCCTGGTTGGGTTACAAATGTACACTTACCTAGGGACAGGGGGTAACCCTAGGTGGACTTTTTATATCCCCCACACTCGTGGGAATCATATGGATATACCTTTGAAAACAACTTTTGAGAAGTCGCCGATCGTTTTGATCGAGCGGATGAGTGGGGGTGCTTTGTCGGACTCCGACACCGCATCCAAGAAGATGGCGAGCGTGGCGAGCGTTAGTTCGCAGCGCTCGCGGGCTACGGAGGGGATGTCTTCCCCCAAAGGAAGAAGAAAGCGCTCGCCACGCTCCCATAGCGTGGAAATGCCGGCCGCTAAGGTGGCAACGGGTGGAAGTAGGCGCGGTCGCGCAGTGGCAAGCAGAGCATCTGCTCGTTTGTCGGAGTGCGGTGGGCCGTCCGGGGCGATATCACGACCCGATACGCCGGTTCCGTTGGAGCATGCGGCGAGCGTCGAGAGTGTGGGCAGTGACTCCGGGCCCGCATTCTCAGACGGCGGTGAGGGCTTGCTGCTGCCCTCAAATAAGGCGGAGGCCAATGCGGCTAAGCGGGCGCAGCGAAAGGCCAGAGCGGCTGACGAGGTCGAAGAGTTGGCCCGTCAGCTGCGGGAGCGGCGCTCAGCCCGGATGGCTGCCGGGGGGAGCCCATCGGCGGTGGCGCTCAGTCGCCAAGTTCTAGACGGCGTCAGCGTTGTCCTTCAGGTTGCCACTAAATCCGGCAACTTGAAGGGCACGTTCACGCGCGCGCTGAAGGAGGCAGCTGACGGCATCAAAGAGGCCGTCGAGGTCCTCCAGAGTCGCTCGAGCACGGAGGAGACAGCGAAGCTGTGGGCTGAGAACCGCCGTCTCCAAGCCGAGCTGGAGGACCTCAAGCGGCAGTTTGCCGCCCAGAGGGCAGTTCCCGCGGCCACCCAATCGATGGTCCCGCCACCGGCTCCATCAACGGCCCCATCATCGGTCCCTGCACTTGCGGATGCGGAGATCGAGAAGATCGCTCGCATCTGCATGATGCAGTGCGGGCAGATGGTGGGGGCCCGGATGGAGGCAATAGAGGGGAGGCTCCTCCCAGCCGAAATTCTGCGGCCACCGCTTGCTGCGGATGCGCGGAAGTCGGCTGAATCCGCCAAATCGGGGCCGACGACTGTGGCTGCTGAGCCAAGCGGGTCCGGGAAGGGAGCCAGCAAGGCCAAGCCAGCGCCCACTTCCCAGACGGCCGGTCCCCCGGCGGCGAACGGTTCCGGGCCGTCTACGGAGGCCTGGACAACAGTCGTCAAGGGGGGCCGAAAGAAGAAGAGGAAGAAGGCAGCACCGCCTGCACCCGCTAGGGCACCTGCACCGGCCGCGCAGACGAGCCAGAGGCCGCCTAGGCCGAGAGCCCCACGCTCCGCGGCTGTGGTTTTAACACTGCAGCCCGGAGCCGTTGAAAGGGGCGTCTCATATAAGGCGGTCCTATTGGAGGCCAAAGCCAAGGTCACACTCCCCGACCTTGGCATATCGTCCGGTCTCAGATGTAGGCCGGCGATTACAGGGGCGCGGCTGCTGGAGGTGCCGGGTACTTCTAGCGGCGAGAAGGCGGACATCCTGGCCGCCAAGTTGAGGGAGGTCCTCAACCCCGAGGACGTTCGAGTGTCCAGGCCAATGAAGACCGCGGAGCTGCGAGTCGACGGCCTGGACGACTCGACAACTCCAGCTGAGGTTGTGGCGGCTGTTGCCCGAGTCGGTGGATGTCCGCCTGAGGATGTGCGCACGGGCGACATCCGAACCGGCGCTTCCGGTCTCGGAAACGTATGGGTGCGGTGCCCAGTGGCGGCGGGCAATAAAGTCGCCGACGGTGGACGACTCTTGGTCGGGTGGGTTGCAGCAAGGGTCAAACTGCTGCAACCCAGGGCGCTGCGGTGCTATCGGTGCCTGGACATTGGGCATGTCCGGGCGAGGTGCACCGCTGCTATAGACCGCAGCGAGCAATGTTTTCGCTGCGGTCTACCCGGCCATAAATCCGCCCAGTGCACAGCGGCACCAAACTGCAGCCTCTGTACAGCTGCAGGGAGGCCCGCTGGGCACAGGGCGGGTGGAAGAGCTTGTGGCGCACCCACCACAAAGAAGAAGAGAAGGAGAGGCACCAAGGCTGCCGGGGGCTCTTTACCCCCCCCTCAGCCTGGGTGCCCTACGGCCGACTCCCGGCCCAGTGATGGTGCGGAAATGGACTGCGCTTAATGGCGCCTTACCATTTCCTCCAGGGCAACATCAACCACGCTGCCAGAGCTCAGGATCTATTGATCCAGAGCATGGCAGAGTGGTCGATCGACGTGGCTGTGGTCGCCGAGCCGTATTTTGTCCCCCCCAGGGATAACTGGGTGGGAGACCTAGACGGCTTGGTGGCCATCATCGGCAGGGCTCTCGTCAACCCGTCCCGAGGTCGCGGTTGGGTGGCCGCCCTCGCGGACGGCATTGGCATTGTTGGAGCGTATTTCTCGCCCAACAAGAGCCTCGACGACTTCGAGAACTTCCTTGTCGAGTTGGGGGCCGTCGTAGGCCGACTCCACCCTCGCCCCGTGCTGTTACTAGGGGATCTCAACGCCAAGTCTTCGGCGTGGGGATCCCCGGTGACCGATGCTAGAGGTGAGGCGCTGGAGGAGTGGGTGGTCACGACTGGCCTGGTCGTCCTAAACCGGGGCTCGGTATACACGTGCGTGCGGCAGCGGGGCGGTTCGATCGTAGACGTATCGTTCGCTAGCCCTGCTGTCGCGAGCCGTGTCCGCGACTGGCGTGTCGCCGTGGAGGTGGAGACGTTGTCGGATCACAGATATATCCGCTTCGACGTCTCTGCCCAGACCACTGGCGGCCGCAGCCCATCGGCCCCGCGAACGGACGGCCCGCGCTGGGCGCGTAAGCGCATCGACAGGGAAGTTCTCGAGGAGGCCGCTGTTGTCCAGGCCTGGAACCGGGAGTCGGCGACGGTTGGACCCGTCGACGTCGAAGAGGAGGCGCTGTGGTTTCGCGGGGCGATGACGCAAATCAGCGACGCGTCCATGCCCCGCGTCCACACGCAATCAGGAAGGCGCCAGGTGTACTGGTGGTCTGCCGAGATCGCTCGACTACGTGTGGAGTGCGTGGCGGTCAGACGCCAGTACACCCGATACCGGAGGCGACGTCGTCGGGTCCCTGACGAAGAAGCCGCGCTGTATGAGGTGTACCGCGCGGCTAAGGAGGCTCTGTGGCTGGCCATCGGCGAAGCGAGGACGCGAGCCAGGGAAGAGATGTTGGAGACTCTCGACGGAGATCCGTGGGGGCGCCCGTATCGTGCGGTTCGAGGGAAACTTCGAGCCGCGGCGCCTCCACTCACGGAGAGTCTCCAACCCGAGCTGTTGGAAGATGTGGTCGCAGCGCTCTTCCCGGCTAGAGCGGAGCACACTCCGCCGCCGATGGCTTTGCCCACAGCCGCAGAGCCTACCGAAGAGGTCGCCATCAGCGTCCCAGAGGTGACACAGCCAGAGATGAGGGCGGCCGTGATGCGGCTCCGGGCCAAGAACGTGGCTCCGGGGCCCGATGGTATTCACGGCATAGTGCTAGCCCTCGCTCTGAAGGAGCTAGAGCCCCAACTGAGAGGACTCTACACCACGTGCCTTGAGCAGGGCCAGTTTCCCACTTTGTGGAAATCTGGTCGTCTGGTCCTGCTCAAGAAGGTGGGGCGCCCCGCGGACTCGCCGTCCGCGTACAGGCCCATAGTGCTGCTCGACGAGGTGGGTAAGATGTTTGAGCGGATTATCGCCGCCCGCCTCGTCGGACACTTAAGCAGGGAGGGGCCTGACCTAGCCGAGAGCCAGTTCGGCTTTCGGCACGGGCGCTCCACCATCCACGCGATATCGCGGGTGAGAGTCCTGGCGGAGGAAGCTGTGTCCCGGGGCGGGGTGATGTTGGCGGTGTCCTTGGACATTTCCAACGCCTTCAACACCCTGCCCTGGAGCTGCATCCGGGAGGCACTGCAGTATCATCGGGTGCCTCCGTACCTCCGCCGCATCGTTGGGGCCTATCTGGCGGATAGGTGTGTCACCTACATGGGACGTGATGGCGGAAACCAGCGCCGCATGTCGTGCGGTGTTCCACAGGGTTCGGTCGTGGGACCGCTCCTGTGGAACATCGGGTACGACTGGGTGCTGAGGGGCGAGCTCCAGCCGGGCGTGGACCTGACGTGTTATGCAGATGACACGCTGGTCACGGCCCGGGGGAGCTCGTACAGGGAGGCAGCGTTGCTGGCAACGGCTGCGGTGTCACAGGTGGTGACCCGCATACGGCGTCTTGGCCTGGAGGTGGCCCTCAATAAGTCGGAGGCCATGGTCTTTCATGGCCCCCGGCGGGCGCCGCCGCCGGGATCACACATCGTGGTCGGGGGGTCCCGAATTGCTGTCGAGTCCACCATGAAGTATTTAGGATTGGTGCTCGACAGCCGGTGGGACTTCGGACCCCACTTCCAGCGGCTGGCGCCCAAGTTGTTGGGCGCGGCTGGGGCGCTGTCAACGCTGCTTCCCAATCTGGGGGGCCCGAGCGCCGCCTGTAGGCGGCTCTACGTGGGGATCGTGCGATCGATGGCTCTGTATGGGGCCCCGATCTGGGCGGCTGACCTGACGGCCGGCAGCATCGCTGTCCTGCGGAAACCGCAGCGAGCTATGGCCGTCAGAGTCATCAGGGGGTATCGCACGATCTCCTACGAGGCGGCTTGCGTACTGGCCGGATCCCCACCGTGGGACCTCGAGGCGAAGGTACTCGCGTCGCTGCATCGGTGGCGCGAGGACTCGAGGGCGCGGGGCGAGTGGCTGACGCCGCGACATTTGGAGTTGCGTCGGTCACAGCTTCGCGCAGCCCTGGTGGCGGAATGGCGGGACAGGCTTTCACGCCCTACCGCCGGCTCCGCCACCATCGGGGCGATCCGGCCAGTACTCGAGCGCTGGCTCGGGAGGAGGCACGGCTCCCTGTCGTTCCGGTTGACACAGGTGCTCTCGGGGCATGGTTGCTTCGGGAAGTACCTGTGTCGCATAAACAGGGAGCCGGACGCTCGGTGTCACCACTGCGTCGACTGTCGGGAGGACACGGCGTGGCACACGCTGGCAGAGTGTGCCGCTTGGACGGAGCCACGCCGTGCCCTCATCTCAGGAGTAGGCAGTGACCTGTCGCTGCCGGCCGTTGTCGACTCGATGGTCGACAGCGAGGAGTCCTGGGACGCGGTGGTGTCCTTCTGCGAAACAGTCATCTCGCAGAAGGAGGCTGCGGAGAGGGAGCGGGAGATTGCTTCCGCTAACCCGATCCGCAGCAGACGCACCGGGCGTCGGCGGAGGGCGGACAACGCCCTCTTCCAGCCCCCCTAAATGGGTCCAGGGGCGACGGACTGGGGAATCCGTCGCCCCCTACTTCTTAGGACCCGAGATGGCGGCGCGTAGTGTTCCACGCGCGCCTCTCTTTGATGTGGGGGGGAGTTTAACACCTCACTCCCCCCCTATCGCGAGGTGGCCCGCATAGGCGGGCCGGCACTAGTCGGGGATCGCGGAAGACTCAATAGTTCCCGTGATCCCCGGTGTACGTGAGAGACGGAACACCGGGGTGGTTTTAGTCAGTAAGAGTCTGACAGACCCCTCCGCCCTCCCCGGGGCGGAGGACGTAGGAGGAACAGACACGGACAGGCGTAGGAGGTTTCTCCAAGGTGGAGAAACATGGGCGGCGCTCGTTGTGCACTTACCCTGCCAACGGGCTAGCAGCGGGGGATCTGATTCTCCCGACTGCAACCGTCGAAATCGTAATCCGTAACGAGATCATGGTCATGTTTTATGACTCGGAGTGGGACGAGGATCTTGGCTTAATCGCCCGGATCGCGAGGAAGAGAACCTCTATAAAAAATTCCTCTAATACCAAGTTTTGGTGTGCGGCGAGGGTATGAATGGCTGAGGAGTAGTGTCATCTGCAGCTTCTTAGTTGCAGGTGGCGCATCAGTCTCAAGCGCACCCCCAGCCAGGGATTGGTGGACCCCCTGGTTGGGTTACAAATGTACACTTACCTAGGGACAGGGGGTTACCCTAGGTGGACTTTTTATATCCCCCACACTCGTGGGAATCATATGGATACCATTTTTTTAACAACAACCTTTGAGAAGTCGCCGATCGTTTTGGTCGAGCGGATGAGTGGGGGTGCTATGTCGGATTCCGACACTGCATCCGAAAAGATGGCGAGCGTGGCGAGCGTTAGTTCGCAGCGCTCGCGGGCTATGGAGGGGATGTCTTCCCCCAAAGGAAGGAGAAAGCGCTCGCCACGCTCCCATAGCGTGGAAATGCCGGCCGCTAAGGTGGCAACGGGCGGAAGTGGGCGAGGTCGCGCAGTGGCAAGCCGAGCATCTGCTCGTTTGTCGGAGTGCGGTGGGCGATCTGGGTCGAAATCCCGACCTGATACGCCGGCTCCGTTGGAGCATGCGGCGAGCGTCGAGAGTGTGGGCAGTGACTCCGGGCCCGCATTCTCAGACGCCGGTGAGGGCTTGATGCTGCCCTCAAATAAGGCGGAGGCCAATGCGGCCAAGCGGGCGCAGCGAAAGGCCAGAGCAGCTGACGAGGTAGAAGAGTTGGCCCGTCAGCTGCGGGAGCGGCGCTCAGCCCGGATGGCTGCCGGGGCGAGCCCATCGGCGGTGGCGCTCAGCCGCCAAGTGTTGGATGGCGTGAGCGTTGTCCTTCAGGTTGCCACTAAGTCCGGCAACTTGAAGGGCACGTTCACGCGCGCGCTGAAGGAGGCGGCCGACGGCATCAAAGAGGCCGTCGAGGTCCTCCAGAGTCGGTCGAGCACGGAGGAGACGGCGAAGCTGTGGGCAGAGAACCGCCGTCTCCAAGCCGAGCTGGAGGACCTCAAGCGGCAGTTTGCCACCCAGAGGACAGTTCCCGCGGCCACCGGATCACCGGTTCCGCCGTCGCCTTCATCGTCGACCCCAGCATCGGCCGCTGCACTTGCGGATGCGGAGGTCGAGAAGATCGCTCGCATCTGCATGATGCAGTGCGGGCAGATGGTGGGGGCTCGGTTCGAGGCTATCGAGGCAAGGCTACTGCCAGCCGAAAACTTACGCCCACCGCTCGCTGCGGACAAGCGGAGGTCGTCAACGGTCGTGGCGGCTGAGCCGAGCCAATCCGTGAAGGGCGCCAGAGAGCCAACAAAAGAAAAGTCGGCACCCAATTCCCGGAAGGCTGCTCCTCCGGCGTCCAAGTCTGGGCCCGCTTCCCAGACGGCCGGTCCCCCGGCGACCGCTCCCGGGCCGTCCACGGAGGCCTGGACAACGGTCGTCAAGGGGGGCCGAAAGAGCACCGCCTGCACCCGCTAGGGAACCTGCACCGGCCGCGCAGAAAACCAAGAGGCCGCCTAGGCCGAGAGCCCCACGCTCGGCGGCTGTGGTTTTAACACTGCAGCCCGGAGCCGTTGAAAGGGGCGTCTCATATAAGGCGGTCCTATTGGAGGCCAAAGCCAAGGTCACACTCCCCGACCTTGGCATATCGTCCGGTCTAAGATGTAGGCCGGCGATTACAGGGGCGCGGCTGCTGGAGGTGCCGGGTACTTCTAGCGGCGAGAAGGCGGACATCCTGGCCGCCAAGTTGAGGGAGGTCCTCAACCCTGAGGACGTTCGAGTGTCCAGGCCAATGAAGACCGCGGAGCTGCGAGTCGAAGGCCTGGACGACTCGACAACCCCAGCTGAGGTTGTGGCGGCTGTCGCCCGAGTCGGTGGATGTCCGCCTGAGGATGTGCGCACGGGCGACATCCGAACCGGCGCTTCCGGTCTCGGAAACGTATGGGTGCGGTGCCCGGTGGCGGCGGGCAACAAAGTCGCCGACGGTGGACGACTCTTGGTCGGGTGGGTTGCAGCAAGGGTCAAAATGTTGCAACCCAGGGCGCTGCGGTGCTACCGGTGCCTGGACATTGGGCATGTCCAGGCGAGGTGCACCGCTGAAATAGACCGCAGCGAGCAATGTTTTCGCTGCGGTCAGCCCGGCCATAAATCCGCCCAGTGCTTTGCAAATGGCCAGGAGTTCCGCCTGGTAGACAGTGCAGTACGCGGCTAGGCTAAGCTTGAGGTTCTGGATTTCGCCTTCATTATCCCACAAGGATAATGCAGCTCCAACCTTCCCCTCAATCTTGCTGCCGTCAGTGAATATTCGCACTGCCTGCACATTATGGCTGTCCACAAGCTGTTGGTCTGCCAGGCAAGTGAACCCCAAGGGCATTTGCTTGGCAGGGTGAGATGTTTCTGCAAATCTTACCATACTCTCAATAACCCTGTCTCCTGGCACAAACCGGGACGACCCTTTCCTTGCCTCATACAAAGCTGCTGCCTCTTGTATTCGGAGGTCTAAAGGTAGTATCCCAGCCAACACCAGTGCAGAGTTGAGTGAGACTGTACGGTAAGACTTGCAGAGCTTCTGGACGAATCCTCGTTGGACAGAGCCTAGCTTCTTCCGTATCCCCAGCTTTTTCGTAGCGGGGGCCCAGACTCCAGCCGCGTACGTAACTATAGGTTCGATTGTAGCTGTATAAATAATATGTATGACCTCCCTGTTAAGTCCCCAGCTTACTTTTGCCGCACGCGCCAGCTGCTTATAAATTTCCGCCACCTTTATGCAGACATTCTTGGTATGTTCGCTGAACGTCAGTTTGTCGTCTATGGTGAGCCCTAGCAGCTTCATACTCCTGACCATACCAATGTCGACCCCGGCCATGCTCAGAATTGGGGTGTCGTACTTAAGCTTGTTGGTTATTAACATCGCACAAGTTTTGTGCGGTGCAAACCTAAGCTTATTTCTGACACCCCAACTCTGAACACGGGCGAGGGCTGCATTGGCAGTTCTGGAGACTTCAGCCGCTGTGTCGCCATCGACTACCAAGACGACATCGTCTGCAAAGGCCTGCACGAAGTAACCCTTTCCTTCCAGATCTTGCAGAAGCGGGTCCAGTAGAAGGTTCCAAAGTATGGGACCACCAATTGACCCTTGGACACAGCCCTTGTTTGTTTCCCTCATGCATTCCTCCCCGGCATACCTCACTCTTACTTTTCTGCAGTCGAGGTAACTGTCAAGTAGCCTCCTGATGTTCACCGGGCACTTTTCCTCAGCCAGCCTGACCTTGATTGCCGGCCACCAGGCGCTATCGAAGGCGCCCTCTATATCCAATGACACCAGGACAATTAACTTCTTCAGCCTCAACTTGTCCTGCACGTGCTTTATTAGCGTATAGAGGGCGTCCTCGGTGCTCCTCTGGGGCATAAAGCCAAACTGGCGAGTACTAAGCCGCGGCACAAGTTGCCACTTGATCCTCGCCACTACCATCCTCTCCAGGACCTTCCCCAGAACCGGCAGAAGACCTATCGGCCTATACGATTTGGGGTTCAAGTAGTTTTCCTTGCCCGGCTTTCTGAGGACCACCACCGTTGCCTCTTTCCAGATGTCCGGGAAGTGCGCCAGTTCAAGGCATTTGTTATATAGGGCAAGGAAAGAGTCCAGGTCCTGGTAGATCGCTCGACTACAGATGTCCGACGTAAATCCATCCATTCCAGGGGCTTTCTTTGGATTAAAATGTCCCACGGCTGTCTTCAGCTCCAGCGGTGTAAATGGTGGGTCATGAAATTCATTATGCTGCCAATCATTTACCCGTCTGGCTGCTTCCCTAATGAGCCTGTGGTCTGCGTTGTCCTCTTCCGCTGTGTCCCCCGGAAAGAAGGTGTCGGCGAGTAAGGCTGCCGATTCCTGCGGGTTCAGATATGCACCATCGTTTATCAGGGTCAGATCTTCTTGTCTCCTGGTGGTCCCCCTAATGACTCTATATATACCCTCCCACAGGCCTTCTCCGTCTTGTCTCTCGCAGAAATTTTTCCAGCTGGCTACCAGGGCTTTCTTGGCTTGGCACTCATACTCTTCTTTCGCTTCCAGGTACTCGTCGACGACCATCGCTCTCCGGACCGGTGCAGCGTTGCGGATGCGGTTCTTCTTGGTTGCGACTTCCTTCCTCCTCGCAGCGAGCTCCTCGGACCACCATGGAATTTTAATTATTTCTTTGCTACTAATTTTAGGGATAGATTCATCACATGCTTTTTCAATTACATTATTATAATTTAGTATTACTTCTTCCAGATCTTGCTTACTACCCACACTATTTATACTGTCTAAATTTAAATTGTTTTCAGTTTTTTGTTCCCCCAGTATATTTTTAAATTTTTCCCAATTTGCCTTTTTTGTATTATACTTCCTTGTTGTCCTGGTAATACTTATCCCTTTTTCCTTTTTTACTTTAAGATTAAATATAATGGTATTGTGGTCCGAACTCGTTACCCCTGTATCAACCCGCCAGTCGTCCACCAGGTCATATAGGTCGAGCGAGCATGCCGTGACGTCCACGTGGCTCTTATATACTAAGCCGCCTCTCACTGTGTAAAAAGTCGGCGTATCTCCAGTGTTCAGTACCTGAAGCTCCAACTCTTCCAGGGTCCCGGACATCTCTTCACCCCTGAGGTCTTCCATGGTGCTTCCCCACCAGGTGCTCTTTGCATTCGCATCTCCGCCTATTAGTAGTTTTCGGGTGCCCAGCTCTGACTTTATTTTGGTCAGCTGATCCAGGTAAAGCCCTATGGGTTGGTCTGGCTCGAAGTAATAAGAGACTACTGCAATTTCCCAGGCTTTGGTCCGGATCCCCACCACCACGATATTGTTGGTGGTGAGTTTCGGGTAGGGAATGACATCCAAGTCATCATCAAAGACGGCTATTGCCGCCTTTACCCTCCCGCTTCCTTCAACCTGGCACTGGTAGACTCTCGCGCCACGGTAACTCTTCATACTCCTAGCCCCCCCCCACATATGGTTCCTGGATCAGTGCCCATGCGATTGCTCGCTCACTAGCCTCTAAAAAGAGTTCGGTGGTTGCCAGTTGCTTCCTTTGTAGGTTGGCTTGAGCTATTACATATCCTCTGATTGGGGTGCCTACCCTGTCGCCCGTATCCACTTTAGCAATACGCTACCCTGGCTCTGGCCAGGACCTCACATCTCTTTCTGACTGGGCATTCGTCGCTGAATGCGTTGTGCTCAAAGTTATCTAACTTAGCATGCACACAGTTACAGCATGATGGCGCTGTCCCGGCCATCCATTCTGCGCATTGCGTCCTCATGTGAGGGCCCCCACAATGACTACACTTTTCCACTTGCTCCTTACAGAGCCGTCGCCCATGTCCGAATCCTAGGCATAGGGAACACTGGACCAGTGGAGTCTGGTCAGACACTCGGATCCTCTGCAAGTCGATGTGGACAGTCTGTCGATCCTGTAGTCTGTTCCACAATTTTGGGGAGACCCTGAGGACCACATGGTGTGTGTGGGGGTTTCGTGTCTTCTTTTTAAAAAGTATCTCTACCCGGTCGTCGTCTTTCGCTAGCTCTTCGAACACGTCCCTATTCTGGTTACGAAGAGCCTTGAGAATGTCTTCGTCTGTGTTGTAGGTCAAGACGTCCCTCAAGATAACCAGAGGGTCTCTGTTTTTGACGTCCTCAACCTTCAACAACTCCCCCACACTTGCCAATCTTTCCTTAATCCTTTCTCTTCCTTCTTCTGTTTTGCATCCCAGTACTATTTTCCTGTCTTTTGCTTTCCGTATCCTATCCACGGTGACCCATCCCTCCTTCGCATTTACTGCCTTTCTAATATGATCGATTATTTCGTCCCCAGTTTCCGTTTCTTTGGTGGAGGTGACCACAATGGAGTGAAGAGCCGTCTGCTTTGGTGGTTGCTTTATGGGCTGACTTGCCGCTACACTAGCGTAGGAGAACTTCTCCATATGCTCTTCGCTAGTCTTTAGTGCCTCTTTCAGCCTATCGAGCTTCTCACTGTTATCCTGCAGGTTTCGGCTGTGATCCTCCAGAGCCTTTTTAAGAGCCTCCATGTTCACCTCCGTGCAGGAAACTATTTCTTTCTCTTCTCCTACTTCTGCTTGCGCCTGGGTCCCCTTTGTTCTTGTTATTATCTTTGGGGGTGAGGCTCGTCCTTTCTCCTGTTCTGACTCTTTTATGAGCAAATAGAGCCGGTCCGCCTGGGCTTTGACTTCTTCTTTAATCTCTCTTTTCGTTGTTTTCGAGTTTGTCATGTGAGCCTTTATTTTGTTCAGGCATATTCTGGCCTCCGCGACTCTTGTTTTTGTAGCCGGCGGACTAAGGAGGACCATCTCTAGGGATGGTCGATGTGCCTTTTCTGGTGTCGTCTTACTCGGCAACTTAATCGTAAGCGGCACCTTTACCGCCGCTTCCGTCACCTTGGGCGTCACCTTGCTTGCTGGCTTCCCGGGCTCCCATTCGCCCACACTTTTCCGTACATTTTGTGTGGAGGATCCAGCCTCTTCCGTGAGGTTCGGGGGGCTTTTGTTAGCCCGGTTTGCCGGGTCCTTAGCAGGCGTCCGTATGCCAAACATCTTGTACTGTATGGGTTTGGTTTCTTTGAACTAGTCCGACGTCAGTAGGGTATTGTAAAAGGTACCCAAGTCCAGTGTAAATAAATAACAATACAACAACAATAACAATAATAACAAATAACGAATACAAGGCGTAAAATAAATAGATTCTGATGAATCTGGTCGACTTTACTTTAATTTATTTATTTCTAATTCAACCCACTAGTTGACGTACGCGGCTGTGAGACAACAGGCACTGCCCGGCGATCTTCAAGTACCGCAAGTAATGGGTTATTTTCGTCGATATAATTAAACGGAGCTGGTATTTTCTCACTGATTACCCCTACCCGCCTTGTAAAAATGATATCAAACCTAAATCTACGCTGAGAAAGGTGGGGTAAAGTAGAAGTAGAGAGGCAGTCAACACTTTGCTAAGTCAATGGAATATAACCTCTGTGAGAATGTTTGCCGCTCTATTTACAGTCGTCAAGTAAAGGAATGTATAAAGAGTCTTGCTCTGTCAATTTCCTACACCTAAAACCTAATGTGACCGCAGTCTGATGTCAAGGAGCCCCGTTGGAGTCTCCACAAGCAACACGCAATCCAAATTTTCCTAACTCCCGTGGTTTTCGAGATAATGATTTTTGAAATGTAAGGGTTGGGGGAGGGTCCAATCGGGTGGGGGAGGGTACCTCTTGTGTGACTTTAACCGTGGTGTCTACGACACCACAAAGGCTGATTTTGAGGTCTAAATGTCTCTATCTCCTTCCGTTCCCGAGATATGGCCCGTTGAAGGATAAGGGGGGGGAGGTATAAGAAAAAGAAAGGTAAGGGGGAGGGTCCAATCGGGTGGGGGAGGGTACCTCTTGTGCGACTTTACCCGTGGTGTCTATGACACCACTAAGGCTGATTTTGAGGTCGGATTTGCTCTAACTCCCTTCGTTCCCGAGTTATGGCCCGTATGCTTTTAGGGATTCTCTGCCGTACCGTACCGCGTCGTGTTGAAGGTCTGTCGGATAGATAGATCTTCCAGTTGGCCTAGCTGGGTCTATTGTATTCCGATTTTAACGTGGGTGGGCTCATTTATTCGGCCTTGTTGAGCACTTTTTGGCAGGTCAGGCTCAGGGTCTACCTAAGGGGAGGGGGGGGGGGGTGGGGGGTATCGGTGGGGGGGAGTTTCTACAGCTGAGGGCCTCTTGACTATTGTTGATCTGGAGGTTAAAGTTTGGGTAGGCTGGTTTGGAAAAAGGGGTAAGGGGGTGGTGTGTTGGGGGTGGTATCCCGGAAGTGTAATTAATGTAACGTATGTGGTTGTACGGCTGAAGGCCACTTATTTGTGTGATTTGCTGGTAAATTTTTTCGAGTTAAAAATTTTTTCTAAGTCTAAGGGTGACTTGTCCTAGAGGGTTGAAATTTTGTCCAAGGGTGCGGAGGGTCCAGTATGGTTGGGTATCCAACCAGGGGGGGGGGTCAGGGGGGGGGCTTCGAAAATTGAGTCAGATTTTGGCTAGGACTTACCGTTTCAGAGATACAGGGCTTTTTCAGTTTTTGTGCGGTTGGTAAACTGAATTCCCATTACTGAAAATGATTTTACTTAAGTACCGAAAGTCTTAAAATTATTTTAAAGTCATGTACTTGTAGAGGAAGCTAATGCTATTGTTTAGCGCTCCTTTAAGTTTGGGCGCTTTAAATGGGGTGTGATATATGTGCTTCTGAAAAAAAAATTTAAATACCAAAAACCGCAAATGTGTGTTTTTGGCTCTCGTGACTTTACTTATTTGAGGCTCTGTATTCCTGATACGGGTTGCCCCCGATGTCTGGTGCTTAATTCTAGACTTAATCTATACATTAACCTATATACCTAATTAAAAGTCTTCGGTCCACCGCTGATCTTCGCTGCTCCAGCTCCGTCCAAAATCTTCCCGGGGGTGCCTGCTCCAGAGGGTGTTGTTGACTGGGCCGTGACCTATGTCGGGATGTGGGGTGGATGTTTCTCCAACTGCTGGCACCGGCCTGGTTCCTGCAGCTGGTCCCGTTTAGGAGATATTTCCCTGGGAAGGTGAAATCTTGACCCTGGCGAGCTGGTGACAAAACGTCCCGGATGGTCGACCTTATGATCGTTTCTCGTAAGAGATCCGATTTTTGGTTCTTTTCGCGATCCGACGTTCCGTTCCAGGGTTACAACCCCGACAAGTTTAAGTGGTAATGGCGTTCCGGGTAGGGGTTTGGCAGAAAAATCGTGGTGATTCCAGATTGCGTCCAATATCCCTGCGCTCTTCGGATTCTGGAAGCTGGAGAAATTGTTCTTCGGGTCTGTCCGGGTTCAAATTTATTTTGTGACCTGCCTATTTTTGGCAGGTGGTCAAAGTTTTAGGGGTGGAACCACTTTCTGCAATTTGAGCTTCCTGACGGATCCAGGTGGTGAAAAATTTATTTTTGACCAGATTTGTCTCGTCTGTGGTCTGAGCAGCCTTGTCGAATTTTTTCCGATTTTTTGTCGCTATATTTATCTATGTGTATTTTTAAAGGAATTTATTGGGAATTTTTTAACTTTTTATTTACTTGTCCAAAAATTTTGAAATTTTGCACTGGGGTTCTTTAGGGTATGCACTGTTTTATAATGTCCAAAAAATGTGTTGTTACCGCTTTAATTTTAAAGATAAAAGGAGTTAAATTTTGAGGATAATTTGGTAGTTTTTGAAAAGATTTTATCTGCCAGAAGGGTGGTCCAAATTCGGCGATCAAGGTGTCAGATGAAAGGGGATGGCTTCCTGCGCCTATCCTCGTTTCTATATTTCCACTCCGGCTGCTGGATCTTGACCTCGTGTCCACGCGGTTTTCCCTTTATTCCCTATAACTCGGCGAATTTTCACGGGAAAATTCCCAAACTCAGCCAAGATGTGGAGCTTGTCCAGGTACTTCGAAGGGCAGTCCAAAAACACTAGGTCAAAGATCTATATCGAGCAGCGTTTCACTTTTTAACTTTTTGTGATCACTTTAGAGGTTATATTTTCGGTTTTTTGGTTCTAACTTTGCGAGTTTTTCACCGATTTTAAAAAATTTTTCACACACGGTACTAACTAATTAGCGCGCAACTTTTAGCGAAAACACCAGTATTTTTGCTCACTTTGACTATTTTTAAGGATTATTCGAGCGCGGAGCGGTTTAAAAGTGATCCGATCGCGGCGGGGGGTGCCGTGAGACTGGGTTAGGTTAGGTTAGGTTAGGTTGGGGTGCAGGCAGAAAACCTCCTCGTGTGCCTGACGGCTGCTCGTTCCTTTCGAATACGTTCGGGGGAAAGGGCAGTCGGACGGCCGGTGCATCCTGGGCACGGCCAATAGTCTTTCCACGTCGGAGAGGGTATTGTCTGTGGCGAATTTCTGCGTGGGGGGGAGCTTATGCTCCTGGGTCGGTCGTTTAGACCGCCCTATGGTCGCTCACTCCCTCTTCTGCTTACAGAGGATGGGTTGAGTGGGCGTAGGAGGTTTCTCCAAGGTGAAGAAACATGGGCGGCGCTCGTTGTGCACTTACCCTGCCAACGGGCTAGCAGCGGGGGATCTGATTCTCCCGACTGCAACCGTCGAAATCGTAATCCGTAACGAGATCATGGTCATGTTTTATGACTCGGAGCGGGACGAGGATCTTGGCTTAATCGCCCGGATCGCGAGGAAGATAACCTCTATAAAAAATTCCTCTAATACCAAGTTTTGGTGTGCGGCGAGGGTATGAATGGCTGAGGAGTAGTGTCACCTGCAGCTTCTTAGTTGCAGGTGGCGCATCAGTCCCGAGCACACCCCCAGCCAGGGATTGGTGGACCCCCTGGTTGGGTTACAAATGTACACTTACCTAGGGACAGGGGGTTACCCTAGGTGGACTTTTTATATCCCCCACACTCGTGGGAATCATATGGATACCAATTTTTTAAAAACAACCTTTGAGAAGTCGCCGATCGTTTTGGTCGAGCGGATGAGTGGGGGTGCTATGTCGGATTCCGACACTGCATCCGAAAAGATGGCGAGCGTGGCGAGCGTTAGTTCGCAGCGCTCGCGGGCTATGGAGGGGATGTCTTCCCCCAAAGGAAGGAGAAAGCGCTCGCCACGCTCCCATAGCGTGGAAATGCCGGCCGCTAAGGTGGCAACGGGCGGAAGTGGGCGAGGTCGCGCAGTGGCAAGCCGAGCATCTGCTCGTTTGTCGGAGTGCGGTGGGCGATCTGGGTCGAAATCCCGACCTGATACGCCGGCTCCGTTGGAGCATGCGGCGAGCGTCGAGAGTGTGGGCAGTGACTCCGGGCCCACATTCTCAGACGCCGGTGAGGGCTTGATGCTGCCCTCAAATAAGGCGGAGGCCAATGCGGCCAAGCGGGCGCAGCGAAAGGCCAGAGCAGCTGACGAGGTAGAAGAGTTGGCCCGTCAGCTGCGGGAGCGGCGCTCAGCCCGGATGGCTGCCGGGGCGAGCCCATCGGCGGTGGCGCTCAGCCGCCAAGTGTTGGATGGCGTGAGCGTTGTCCTTCAGGTTGCCACTAAGTCCGGCAACTTGAAGGGCACGTTCACGCGCGCGCTGAAGGAGGCGGCCGACGGCATCAAAGAGGCCGTCGAGGTCCTCCAGAGTCGGTCGAGCACGGAGGAGACGGCGAAGCTGTGGGCAGAGAACCGCCGTCTCCAAGCCGAGCTGGAGGACCTCAAGCGGCAGTTTGCCACCCAGAGGACAGTTCCCGCGGCCACCGGATCACCGGTTCCGCCGTCGCCTTCATCGTCGACCCCAGCATCGGCCGCTGCACTTGCGGATGCGGAGGTCGAGAAGATCGCTCGCATCTGCATGATGCAGTGCGGGCAGATGGTGGGGGCTCGGTTCGAGGCTATCGAGGCAAGGCTACTGCCAGCCGAAAACTTACGCCCACCGCTCGCTGCGGACAAGCGGAGGTCGTCAACGGTCGTGGCGGCTGAGCCGAGCCAATCCGTGAAGGGCGCCAGAGAGCCAACAAAAGAAAAGTCGGCACCCAATTCCCGGAAGGCTGCTCCTCCGGCGTCCAAGTCTGGGCCCGCTTCCCAGACGGCCGGTCCCCCGGCGACCGCTCCTGGGCCGTCCACGGAGGCCTGGACAACGGTCGTCAAGGGGGGCCGAAAGAAGAAGAGGAAGAAGGCAGCACCGCCTGCACCCGCTAGGGAACCTGCACCGGCCGCGCAGAAAACCAAGAGGCCGCCTAGGCCGAGAGCCCCACGCTCGGCGGCTGTGGTTTTAACACTGCAGCCCGGAGCCGTTGAAAGGGGCGTCTCATATAAGGCGGTCCTATTGGAGGCCAAAGCCAAGGTCACACTCCCCGACCTTGGCATATCGTCCGGTCTAAGATGTAGGCCGGCGATTACAGGGGCGCGGCTGCTGGAGGTGCCGGGTACTTCTAGCGGCGAGAAGGCGGACATCCTGGCCGCCAAGTTGAGGGAGGTCCTCAACCCTGAGGACGTTCGAGTGTCCAGGCCAATGAAGACCGCGGAGCTGCGAGTCGAAGGCCTGGACGACTCGACAACCCCAGCTGAGGTTGTGGCGGCTGTCGCCCGAGTCGGTGGATGTCCGCCTGAGGATGTGCGCACGGGCGACATCCGAACCGGCGCTTCCGGTCTCGGAAACGTATGGGTGCGGTGCCCGGTGGCGGCGGGCAACAAAGTCGCCGACGGTGGACGACTCTTGGTCGGGTGGGTTGCAGCAAGGGTCAAAATGTTGCAACCCAGGGCGCTGCGGTGCTACCGGTGCCTGGACATTGGGCATGTCCGGGCGAGGTGCACCGCTGAAATAGACCGTAGCGAGCAATGTTTTCGCTGCGGTCAGCCCGGCCATAAATCCGCCCAGTGCTCAGCGGCACCAAACTGCAGCCTCTGTACAGCTGCAGGGAGGCCCGCTGGGCACAGGGCGGGTGGAAGAGCTTGTGGCGCACCCACCACAAACAAGAAGAAGAGGAGAGGCACCAAGGCTGCCGGGGGCTCTTTACCCCCCCCTCAGCCTGGGTGCCCTACGGCCGACTCCCGGCCCACTGAAGGTGCGATGGAGGGAATGGACTGCGCATAATGGCGCCTTACCATTTCCTCCAGGGCAACATCAACCACGCTGCCAGAGCTCAGGATCTATTGATCCAGAGCATGGCAGAGTGGTCGATCGACGTGGCTGTGGTCGCCGAGCCGTATTTCGTCCCCCCCAGGGATAACTGGGTGGGAGACCTAGACGGCTTGGTGGCCATCATTGGCGGGGCTCTCGTCAACCCGTCCCGAGGTCGCGGTTGGGTGGCCGCCCTCGCGGACGGCATTGGCATTGTTGGAGCGTATTTCTCGCCCAACAAGAGCCTCGCCGACTTCGAGAACTTCCTTGTCGAGTTGGGGGCCGTCGTAGGCCGACTCCACCCTCGCCCCGTGCTGTTACTAGGGGATCTCAACGCCAAGTCTTCGGCGTGGGGATCCCCGGTGACCGATGCTAGGGGTGAGGCGCTGGAGGAGTGGGTGGTCACGACTGGCCTGGTCGTCCTAAACCGGGGCTCGGTATACACGTGCGTGCGGCAGCGGGGCGGTTCGATCGTGGACGTATCGTTCGCTAGCCCTGCTGTTGCGAGCCGTGTCCGCGACTGGCGTGTCGCCGTGGAGGTGGAGACGTTGTCGGATCACAGATATATCCGCTTCGACGTCTCCGCCCAGACCGCAGGCGGCCGCAGTCCATCGGCCCCGCGAACGGACGGCCCGCGCTGGGCGCGTAAGCGCATCGACAGGGAAGTTCTCGAGGAGGCCGCTATTGTCCAGGCCTGGATCCGGGAGTCGGCGACGGTTGGACCCGTCGACGTCGAAGAGGAGGCGCTGTGGTTTCGCGGGGCGATGACGCAAATCAGCGACGCGTCCATGCCCCGCGTCCACACGCAATCGGGAAGGCGCCAGGTGTACTGGTGGTCTGCCGAGATCGCGCGACTACGTGTCGAGTGCGTGGCGGTCAGACGCCAGTACACCCGATACCGGAGGCGACGTCGTCGGGTCCCTGACGAAGAAGCCGCGCTGTATGAGGTGTACCGCGCGGCTAAGGAGGCTCTGTGGCTGGCCATCGGCGAAGCGAGGACGCGAGCCAGGGAGGAGATGTTGGAGACTCTCGACGGAGATCCGTGGGGGCGCCCGTATCGTGCGGTTCGAGGGAAACTTCGAGCCGCGGCGCCTCCACTCACGGAGAGTCTCCAACCCGAGCTGTTGGAAGATGTGGTCGCAGCGCTCTTCCCGGCTAGAGCGGAGCACACTCCGCCGCCGATGGCTTTGCCCACAGCCGCAGAGCCTACCGAAGAGGTTGCCATCAGCGTCCCAGAGGTGACACAGCCAGAGATGAGGGCGGCCGTGATGCGGCTCCGGGCCAAGAACGTGGCTCCGGGGCCCGATGGTATTCACGGCATCGTGCTAGCCCTCGCTCTGAAGGAGCTAGAGCCCCAACTGAGAGGACTCTACACCGCGTGCCTTGAGCAGGGCCAGTTTCCCACTTTGTGGAAATCTGGTCGTCTGGTCCTGCTCAAGAAGGTGGGGCGCCCCGCGGACTCGCCGTCCGCGTACAGGCCCATAGTGCTGCTCGACGAGGTGGGTAAGATGTTTGAGCGGATTATCGCCACCCGCCTCGTCGGCCACTTAAGCAGAGAGGGGCCTGACCTAGCCGAGAGCCAGTTCGGCTTTCGGCACGGGCGCTCCACCATCCACGCGATATCGCGGGTGAGAGTCCTGGCGGAGGAAGCTGTGTCCCGGGGTGGGGTGATGTTGGCGGTGTCCTTGGACATTTCCAACGCCTTCAACACCCTGCCCTGGAGCTGCATCCGGGAGGCACTGCGGTACCATCGGGTGCCTCCGTACCTCCGCCGCATCGTTGGGGCCTATCTGGCGGATAGGTGTGTCACCTACATGGGACGTGATGGCGGAAACCAGCGCCGCATGTCGTGCGGTGTTCCACAGGGTTCGGTCGTGGGACCGCTCCTGTGGAACATCGGGTACGACTGGGTGCTGAGGGGCGAGCTCCAGCCGGGCGTGGACCTGACGTGTTATGCAGATGACACGCTGGTCACGGCCCGGGGGAGCTCGTACAGGGAGGCAGCGTTGCTGGCGACGGCTGCGGTGTCACAGGTGGTGACCCGCATACGGCGCCTTGGCCTGGATGTGGCCCTCAACAAGTCGGAGGCCATGGTCTTTCATGGCCCCCGGCGGGCGCCGCCGCCGGGATCACACATCGTGGTCGGGGGGTCCCGAATAGCTGTCGAGTCCACCATGAAGTATCTGGGATTGGTGCTCGACAGCCGGTGGGATTTCGGACCCCACTTCCAGCGGCTGGCGCCCAAGTTGTTGGGCGCGGCTGGGGCGCTGTCAACGCTGCTTCCCAATCTGGGGGGCCCGAGCGCCGCCTGTAGGCGGCTCTACGTGGGGATCGTGCGATCGATGGCCCTGTATGGGGCCCCGATCTGGGCGGCTGACCTGACGGCCGGCAGCATCGCTGTCCTGCGGAAACCGCAGCGAGCTATGGCCGTCAGAGTCATAAGGGGATATCGCACGATCTCCTACGAGGCGGCTTGCGTACTGGCCGGATCCCCACCGTGGGACCTCGAGGCGAAGGTACTCGCGTCGCTGCATCGGTGGCGCGAGGACTCGAGGGCGCGGGGCGAGTGGCTGACGCCGCGACATTTGGAGTTGCGTCGGTCACAGCTTCGCGCAGCCCTGGTGGCGGAATGGCGGGACAGGCTTTCACGCCCTACCGCCGGCTCTGCCACCATCGGGGCGATCCGGCCAGTACTCGAGCGCTGGCTCGGGAGGAGGCACGGCTCCCTGTCGTTTCGGGTGACACAGGTGCTCTCGGGGCATGGTTGCTTCGGGAAGTACCTGTGTCGCATAAACAGGGAGCCGGACGCTCGGTGTCACCACTGCGTCGACTGTCGGGAGGACACGGCGTGGCACACGCTGGCAGAGTGTGCCGCTTGGACGGAGCCGCGCCGTGCCCTCATCTCAGGAGTAGGCAGTGACCTGTCGCTGCCGGCCGTTGTCGACTCGATGGTCGACAGCGAGGAGTCCTGGGACGCGGTGGTGTCCTTCTGCGAAACAGTCATCTCGCAGAAGGAGGCTGCGGAGAGGGAGCGGGAGATCGCTTCCGCTAACCCGATCCGCAGCAGACGCACCGGGCGTCGGCGGAGGGCGGACAACGCCCTCTTCCAGCCCCCCTAAATGGGTCCAGGGGCGACGGACTGGGGAATCCGTCGCCCCCTACTTCTTAGGACCCGAGATGGCGGCGCGTAGTGTTCCACGCGCGCCTCTCATTGATGTGGGGGGGGAGTTTAACACCTCACTCCCCCCCTATCGCGAGGTGGCCCGCATAGGCGGGCCGGCACTAGCCGGGGATCGCGGAAGACTTACTAGTTCCCGTGATCCTCAGCGTAAGTGAGAGACGGAACACCGGGGTGGTTTTAGTCAGTAAGAGTCTGACAGACCCCTCCGCCCTCCCCGGGGCGGAGGACATCCATGAGGATTTCCCCCCGTAATCAAAAAAAAAAAAAAAAAAGGTTAGGTTAGGTTAGGTTAGGTTTGGTGTCCTTCTGCGATACAGTCATTTCGCAGAAGGAGGCTGCGGAGAGGGAGCGGGAGATTGCTTCTGCTAACCCGATCCGCAGCAGACGCACCGGGCGTCGGCGGAGGGCGGACAACGCCCTCTTCCAGCCCCCCTGAATGGGTCCAGGGGCGACGGACTGGGGAATCCGTCGCCCCCTATTTCTTAGGACCCGAGATGGCGGCGCGTAGTGTTCCACGCGCGCCTCTCTTTGATGTGGGGGGGAGTTTAACACCTCACTCCCCCCTATCGCGAGGTGGCCCGCATTGGCGGGCCGGCACTAGTCGGGGATCGCGGAAGACTTACTAGTTCCCGTGATCCCCGGCGTAAGTGAGAGACGGAACACCGGGGTGGTTTTAGTCAGTAAGAGTCTGACAGACCCCTCCGCCCTCCCCGGGGCGGAGGACATCCATGAGGATTTCCCCCCGTAATCAAAAAAAAAAAAAAAAAAGGTTAGGTTAGGTTAAGTTTTTTTTTTTTTTTTTTTTTTTTGTTTTGGCAGGAGTGGGAAATCCTCATGGACACCCAGACTGCCTCACTAGTGACGCAGTCTGGGTAGTGCCGGACTCTTACCGGCTAAAACCCACTCCTGCCCTTGCTCAGTGTCCCTCTGACATGATCAGAGCCCTTGTTAGTCAGTTTTCGGATTCATCATCGTTCTTTGATATTTTTGTTGGTTTTCATTCCTATATGGGAATCCTATTTAGAAAGGTTCCTGGAAACCGATGTTTCACTTTATCTTGTTTATATTAATTGTATACTTTAACTGTTGTATTCGTTGTGTTTAAAAACTAACATTTTACATGGCTATAACTCATAACTTATTTGTCTATTATATTTATTTTTGTATTTTTCTGTTTTTTACCTTATTATTCTACTCATACTTATTCCAATAAAATTATACCTATTGCTTTATAACTATATTTATGCTATGGCTATCCTAATATATAAACAATATATCATCTATACATATAATAAATCTGTAAAGGAACTTTTTCTGTACATTTAAAATATTTCGAAAATAATTGCTTGGGGTGGTAAGGGATAATCAACAGATGACATTTTAACCCTTATCAAAATTTTTGTCTGTAGCTCGGTTTTTCAGTTTCTATGTGGAATAGATCAAGTATCACGTCAAAAGAACGAAACTAATATGGTTATCTTTCATACTCAAATATTGTTTATAACTCAGAGTTTATATTAGTCTTTGTTTCATCGCAATCGCTTCGGTCAACCTATCTAAATAATTTAAAGTGTTCAAGAAGAATTTATTTACGTAATGTTGAAACACTTAGCGACATCTATTGGCGTGAAACGGTACTAACGAATACTTAATATTAACACGTCATTCTCATTTATGTTACTTACTGTGTCTGTGTTATTTCAAAAAGTAATGATACTGATTACTAAAATCGCTTTCCGTTGGTGGTTGATTCCCACGAATCAAAAAAGCTAAAAGAATTTCAAATAAAAAGTTGTGATAATATTAACTGACGTGGTGTTCTGAGTCATATACCTAGAATGCAATGTTAGATAAATATTTATTAGTTTTATCAATCAAATTAATACAAAGAGAGGGGAAGAAATCTCATTTTTAATTGTGATAAAAGTCTTAGTAGCGCCATCTAGCATAATATAGCAAAATTAGAGCGCCTAGGGGAACATCTCCATAGAAAATTTTAATCTCTAGCGTCAGTAACGCCATCTAGGTTTGAATAGCAAACATGCAAAGACAACAACTTGATTTCGCGCGAAATTTGATAATGTTAAATTTAAATGCGTGTTTACAGCATTACTCGATTCAAATAATGGGAGTTTTGGGAGTAAAGAGTTGTAAATACTTATGTGCTAATTTTCGTGATGTTAGTTTTCGAGGTGGGGAGGGGTTCAAGCGAGGTCGGATGGTGAAAGTCAGGAAAAAAAATCCAAAATTGCGACCATAACTACTGGTGGATTTGAGTAAATAGATAGGTTTTCACACGGGCAACTGTAGTTATGTCGATGCTCTTCCGAGCAAGCTAAGTTCTCTGTAAGCTTCCGCTTACAGAGAAGCATTTTCTTAGTTAAAACAAGTTTAAAAATGTATTTATTTATCCATTTGGCATCTCCAACAAAGGATACATTACCTACACAGGAACAATAGAAATCACAATAGTAAAATATTGACAATTTTAAAGTCGCTTCTTTAAATATAATTATTTATTGGTCTACAAATAAATGTATGGCTGAACAAAAGAAACACTGAAACATTTTTGATTACAATTTACAATAAAAAGGCATCGCAACTGAGAGTCGCGGAGGATCGCTCTGTTACGTCCATTATCCTCGGGATCGGGCTCTCTCTCTTCCTGCTGCCTGCGTCAGCAGCGGGGAGAGAGGTGGGGGCGCGCGCGGTATGGCACTACGTAGCAACAACATCGTACTTACTATGTTCATAGAAAACCCGTGCTATACAATTAAATAGTTTTTTTTGCCTGGTTTGTTTTTTTTTTCAACAGCGCTTTTAATGTGGATAATGACCGACGTTACGGGGCGTAGGTAATGGTAACATTCGCAGCGAGCATGTCTTTACGCCGTGTGCTAAAATCAGTGTTGCTTGCTCGCATGTTTTGCCGTAGGTACTACTGACTGCACATATACTTGCTTGGTAACATATTAGGTGCATTTTGACCCGTGACGCCGGTCAGTATCCACCTTTACAGCGTGATCTTTCTTCATCGTGATAACGCCATGGTCCCACGGGCCGTTAACTGACAGGTGGCGTCAGGTGTTACTGCACTGCTACCTGTCGAGGCCTATCGCAGTCCGTGCAGAGCATTCCCACTGCTGTGGTTTTATTCAGTGGTCAACGTTTGATAAACAAAGCTAAAAGACACGCGCCTGTACGGGCCGAGATAGGCGCCCGCCCCCGCGTGGAATAATGCTTCAGCACACTCAACCAGACGCGCAGTCGATTTATTGAGTAAGTACAGTAAAAGCTCCTTATTCGTGCTTCCTTCATTCGCGTTTTCACTATTCGCGGATTAAAAAAATGCGACCCAATTCCTATATCCGCGGCTAAAGATTTATTTATTTGCGGGTCTAATCGGTACATCGGTACATACATATTAACAAATAACAAAAAGGATTCCAATAGGTATCCAACCCAATATCCTTTGTAAACGCGTCGTCAGATGGACTATAAAAAAGTGAAATAGACCTTATTACAACTTCGCCTAAAGTACATTGTCAAATGATATCGCCGCTGTATTGGTTCGGCCTTTGACATCTACAATAGCCGCCTTCGCCGCGGTCGGTGTTTTTAACCGACTTCAAAAAGAAGGAGGTTATCAATTCGACATGTTTATATTTTTAGACAGGGCCCGATCTAGCTATTTAGCCGCTCCGGGCAAAAATAACATTCGAGGCCCTTTGCACTAACACCATCAAAGATGGTATGACCATAATTATGTGTTATTCTTTTAACTATATAATATTCACATACGTTAGTCTACTACGGCTTCTGAACAAGTATACAAAAATTCATGAGAGTAGGTATGTTTGTAAGTATACATTTTGCCGCCGCTCATTTTTGCCGCTCTGAGCATTTGCCCGGCTTGCCCCCCCTTAGATTGGGCCCTGCATATAGATCTGATGATGCGTTTCGGAAACAGACAACGGAACTCTTCAAAAAATTACAGCAAATCAACCGCGAATGTTGCTATCACATAAATAAGTATGCATTGTTTTGACCCAAAGGAGGATGAAATTTCGAATTGGTGTATGGTAGGTAACAAAAAAGTGAAAAATAACTTTAATTTCGGAAGGCGGTGACAAATAATTAAAATACACATCCAACGTCACCGACTTCCGAAATTAAAGTTATTTTGCACTTTGTAGTGTTTTTTGGAAGTCGGTTGGTATTTTTTTTTTTTTAAGTTTTTTGAGAATGTAAACAAACATAATGAAACCAACCTCATCACCATAAAGTATATTTATATATCATCATCATCATCATTTCAGCTGAAAGACGTCCACTGCTGGACATAGGCCTCCCCCACATTTATAAATGCTGCGACTTAATAGACATTCCATCCTTTGGTACGAGCCGCTTTGCGTGTTTTACCTATTGTTTCATCTTTCCATTTATTGCAAAATGTTGAAATTTTTTTTTTACTTAAAAACGATTTTCGACGCGAAAAAATCTGTTTAACGCATAGAAATGCTTGATCGTTTACGCCTTGGAGAGTCCCTTGCATCCATATCACGCTCATACAATTAATCAATATGGTCAAAAACTTCAATTAAATTGTTTTTTTTTGTCACTTAGGAACGTATCCCCTATAATCCCATATAAATTACCATTCCATAGTCACGGTTTCTGTATTCGCGGTAGGTATTTTACGGAACGTATACCTCGCGAATAAAGAGCTTTTACTGTACCTACGGCAGGTGCACATTTATTATAAAATGAGCCTCGACCAGGCGCTTTGATCTATATTTATTCTTAAAAATCTGAGTGAGACTTCGTCGCAATATCATTATAACCCCTAAAGACGCCTGCAGGCCTAGACAAAACACCTTTCTGTTAACGTTCACGCTAAACTCTACGCCAGAATATATGGGAATGACATTACCGTGTCCTTTCCGCAGGTAATGTCATTCCCATACATTTTGGCGTACCGTTTAGCGTGAACGCCAAGAGTAATGTGTTTTGTCTCTAGGCTCTGGACTGCATTCGAAAGCTGTGGTAGATTCCTACCAGGATAGATCGGAAGATCGGAGGAGTGGTACCTACACCATCAAAGCGACACATTATTGTTTTCCGACATGCACGCGAACGAAGTCGCGGGCACAGCTAGTATAGACATAATTTTGATAATCTAGGCTTATTTCTAATCTTATTGTTTATTCCTAATAATTTTGTATTCAATTTCCGGTATGCACGTTTTATCAAACCTGATCACAGCGGATATTAAAAATGTTTTATTATTTTTAACTTTGTCCTGCTTTTGGTTTAGGTGCTTCCAAGTTTTGAACTGTGCTGCAAATGCTTCTTTATAATATTTTTCTTTTTGTTTCAGGTGCTGTATTGTGACCTGCGCGCTCCGATCTGTTGCAACACATTGAATGCGGCTTCTTATGATTTTGACCCTCTTCGCATCAAGGGGCTCATCGGACCACAACGGTAAGGTAAATTTTGCATTAATAATTAACATAGTTCTAATAACTGTATTTAAGAAGTTTGTTAAACTGCTTAGGCTTACTATTTCAATTTTGTTATTATTTATTTCAAATGTTAGTGTATTTAATTTGGATTCAGCTATTAATTGGGCCAATTTCTTATGAAGTTGGCTCCAATTTGCTTCACATGGGTTATAGAATATTGATGCTCTAATGTTTGTCGCTTTGGGTTCCTGAATGTTAATTTTATAATAATTACCGCTGTGTGTGTTTTATAATAATCACATCACCTGCAGGTATGTCCCCGATCAGGTAACCGTTCTGCCGCTGCAGGGCCTGCGTAAGCTCCGCATCTGAGTGGCAGGAAAGGACGTCCTTTATGATGACGAGTGGGTCCTTATTCTTAACCTCCTCTGCCACCAGATTGCCAGCCCTCCGAATTCTTTCCGTCACCGTGGTAAGCTCTTCCTTAGTCCTAAACCCGATCACCACCTTCTGGTCCCTCGCCTTTCGCAGCCGCTCCACCCTAGTGCCCTCATTACGGGCATCAACCGCCGTCCTCAGCTTCTCAATGACCTCCTCACTCGTGTCCTGATCATTCACAGATGATACAACTACCGAGTGAAGAGGCCCTTGGATGTTCTGCTTTGGGCCGGCGGTGATTTCGGCGAAACTCTGGCCTTGGCCGGCAACAAAGCGAGGGGCCACCTGAAGTTGCTCCGACAGAGCCAGTGTGTGTTGCTGGCACTCCAGCATCACCAGCTTGTGCTGCTGGAGGCCTTCCACAAGGCTCTTCATGAGCTCCGTCGGCTGCTCCAAGGTCGGCTCAGGTTCCGTCTGGGTTTCATGTTGTGCTCCCATCTCAGTTGCTCTTCCATTTTCCTTTTCAGCATCTTTGACGAGCTGGTAAAGTCTCTCGACCGCCTTCGTAATCTCGTCTTTAATCTCTTTTTTGAGATTACGTGAGCTGAGGAGTTGCATTTTGGCCTTTTGTAGGCACGCCTTTGCCTCCGTGGTGCGATTTAAGTACCTCACGGGTTGAGGCGAGCTCTCTTCGGTCCTCTCCAGCTGTGGTCCATCCAACTTACTCTGATGGGCGAGCGTAAGTTTGGACCTAAGCTTAGGAGGAGTATTTTGTGAGGCCTTCTTCGGAGGCGTTGGTGTTTTCAGAGGACGTGCAGATGATCTATCGGCCTCCCACTCACCAATGCTACGCCTCACCGACGGGCCAGCCTGTATCGGTCGTGACTTTCCCTCGTCCGAACTCACCTCCGAGTCTTTTGTACATGGCGAGGCCCTAGAGCCCAGCAAGCTCGCGGTCGTCTTGGCCGGTGTACGAAACATGGCGGTATCTTTCGTAAAGGTGAGATTCATTAACCACCGTCAGAGGTCACTGGCTATATTTCTGTGTTCCTGTATATGGGGGTGCACAGAAGCAGCAAATATGCAGTAAAAATAAAATCAAATATGTCGTCTTACGGTCGAACGACCGTCAAGTCAAGAAACTACTAACAATTAGAAATTAAAAGTCTTAAAATTAAAAAAC
The DNA here is from genome assembly GCA_949987655.1 of Polymixis flavicincta. Lineage (NCBI taxonomy): Eukaryota > Metazoa > Arthropoda > Insecta > Lepidoptera > Noctuidae > Polymixis > Polymixis flavicincta. Next base: position 14,160 of record CATLJQ010000035.1, on the reverse strand, counting down.
CCTTTGCTAAAAACCAGATTCGTCCACCTAGCTAGTAGACACAGGGTGGGTGGGAGAGCAAAATTTTTTCGCGTTTTGTCAATTATTTTTTGCTGGGATGGTCTCAGGTAGCCCAATTATGAATATAGTAGCTGAAAACAGCGTCAAATTACCTCACCGGGAAGCAAAGTTATATAGATTCTATGCAAACTTGGTTTGCTTAGGTAGAATTTGATGGCTACGAATTGTATAGAACAAAGAAAATTTCTGGGTATCTAAGTGGCTATCTATGCTAGACGGACGGGCGAGGTGTCGAAAGACGCGTCTCCGCGCGAGCTAGCCAACTATGACGTCACTGAAAATTATGCTGAACAAAAATTTTGAATTTCAGATGAAAAACGTGAATTTTCTCCGAAAATTATACCAAAACCAGGAATTCTGACTACCCCACAAGACTCGGACTCGCGCAACGCGCACCGGAATGCAGGTAAGGCAGGTAAGTATCTATTGAAACTAATTTAAACGGACTTTAATGGAAGAATTTTGATTTAAAAATAAAAATGTGTTTCTAGTACAAAAATTGAATGAATTTTCTATGTCTATAGGCGAAAAGAAAAATTTTTTCGCGTTTTGTCAATTATTTTTTGCTGGGATGGTCTCAGGTAGCCCAATTATGAATATAGTAGCTGAAAACAGCGTCAAATTACCTCACCGGGAAGCAAAGTTATATAGATTCTATGCAAACTTGGTTTGCTTAGGTAGAATTTGATGGCTACGAATTGTATAGAACAAAGAAAATTTCTGGGTATCTAAGTGGCTATCTATGCTAGACGGACGGGCGAGGTGTCGAAAGACGCGTCTCCGCGCGAGCTAGCCAACTATGACGTCACTGAAAATTATGCTGAACAAAAATTTTGAATTTCAGATGAAAAACGTGAATTTTCTCCGAAAATTATACCAAAACCAGGAATTCTGACTACCCCACAAGACTCGGACTCGCGCAACGCGCACCGGAATGCAGGTAAGGCAGGTAAGTATCTATTGAAACTAATTTAAACGGACTTTAATGGAAGAATTTTGATTTAAAAATAAAAATGTGTTTCTAGTACAAAAATTGAATGAATTTTCTATGTCTATAGGCGAAAAGAAAAATTTTTTCGCGTTTTGTCAATTATTTTTTGCTGGGATGGTCTCAGGTAGCCCAATTATGAATATAGTAGCTGAAAACAGCGTCAAATTACCTCACCGGGAAGCAAAGTTATATAGATTCTATGCAAACTTGGTTTGCTTAGGTAGAATTTGATGGCTACGAATTGTATAGAACAAAGAAAATTTCTGGGTATCTAAGTGGCTATCTATGCTAGACGGACGGGCGAGGTGTCGAAAGACGCGTCTCCGCGCGAGCTAGCCAACTATGACGTCACTGAAAATTATGCTGAACAAAAATTTTGAATTTCAGATGAAAAACGTGAATTTTCTCCGAAAATTATACCAAAACCAGGAATTCTGACTACCCCACAAGACTCGGACTCGCGCAACGCGCACCGGAATGCAGGTAAGGCAGGTAAGTATCTATTGAAACTAATTTAAACGGACTTTAATGGAAGAATTTTGATTTAAAAATAAAAATGTGTTTCTAGTACAAAAATTGAATGAATTTTCTATGTCTATAGGCGAAAAGAAAATTTTTTTCGCGTTTTGTCAATTATTTTTTGCTGGGATGGTCTCAGGTAGCCCAATTATGAATATAGTAGCTGAAAACAGCGTCAAATTACCTCACCGGGAAGCAAAGTTATATAGATTCTATGCAAACTTGGTTTGCTTAGGTAGAATTTGATGGCTACGAATTGTATAGAACAAAGAAAATTTCTGGGTATCTAAGTGGCTATCTATGCTAGACGGACGGGCGAGGTGTCGAAAGACGCGTCTCCGCGCGAGCTAGCCAACTATGACGTCACTGAAAATTATGCTGAACAAAAATTTTGAATTTCAGATGAAAAACGTGAATTTTCTCCGAAAATTATACCAAAACCAGGAATTCTGACTACCCCACAAGACTCGGACTCGCGCAACGCGCACCGGAATGCAGGTAAGGCAGGTAAGTATCTATTGAAACTAATTTAAACGGACTTTAATGGAAGAATTTTGATTTAAAAATAAAAATGTGTTTCTAGTACAAAAATTGAATGAATTTTCTATGTCTATAGGCGAAAAGAAAAATTTTTTCGCGTTTTGTCAATTATTTTTTGCTGGGATGGTCTCAGGTAGCCCAATTATGAATATAGTAGCTGAAAACAGCGTCAAATTACCTCACCGGGAAGCAAAGTTATATAGATTCTATGCAAACTTGGTTTGCTTAGGTAGAATTTGATGGCTACGAATTGTATAGAACAAAGAAAATTTCTGGGTATCTAAGTGGCTATCTATGCTAGACGGACGGGCGAGGTGTCGAAAGACGCGTCTCCGCGCGAGCTAGCCAACTATGACGTCACTGAAAATTATGCTGAACAAAAATTTTGAATTTCAGATGAAAAACGTGAATTTTCTCCGAAAATTATACCAAAACCAGGAATTCTGACTACCCCACAAGACTCGGACTCGCGCAACGCGCACCGGAATGCAGGTAAGGCAGGTAAGTATCTATTGAAACTAATTTAAACGGACTTTAATGGAAGAATTTTGATTTAAAAATAAAAATGTGTTTCTAGTACAAAAATTGAATGAATTTTCTATGTCTATAGGCGAAAAGAAAAATTTTTTCGCGTTTTGTCAATTATTTTTTGCTGGGATGGTCTCAGGTAGCCCAATTATGAATATAGTAGCTGAAAACAGCGTCAAATTACCTCACCGGGAAGCAAAGTTATATAGATTCTATGCAAACTTGGTTTGCTTAGGTAGAATTTGATGGCTACGAATTGTATAGAACAAAGAAAATTTCTGGGTATCTAAGTGGCTATCTATGCTAGACGGACGGGCGAGGTGTCGAAAGACGCGTCTCCGCGCGAGCTAGCCAACTATGACGTCACTGAAAATTATGCTGAACAAAAATTTTGAATTTCAGATGAAAAACGTGAATTTTCTCCGAAAATTATACCAAAACCAGGAATTCTGACTACCCCACAAGACTCGGACTCGCGCAACGCGCACCGGAATGCAGGTAAGGCAGGTAAGTATCTATTGAAACTAATTTAAACGGACTTTAATGGAAGAATTTTGATTTAAAAATAAAAATGTGTTTCTAGTACAAAAATTGAATGAATTTTCTATGTCTATAGGCGAAAAGAAAAATTTTTTCGCGTTTTGTCAATTATTTTTTGCTGGGATGGTCTCAGGTAGCCCAATTATGAATATAGTAGCTGAAAACAGCGTCAAATTACCTCACCGGGAAGCAAAGTTATATAGATTCTATGCAAACTTGGTTTGCTTTTTTTTTTTTTTTTTTTGGGTGGGAAATCATCAAATAACTTCTCCCGCTCTGGGTGGAGCAGGAGGGCGTGTCAGACTTTTACTGACTAAAACCCACCCGTGTTCCTTCAGTAGCCCTTAAGCCAGGGGCTGTGGTGTCTCTTTCGAACGAACCCGCACCCCTGACAGGCATCGGCCCTTGCGGGCCCCATCATTTTTGTGCTGACATCTCTTTGAGGCGCGCGTGGAACACAACGCGCCGTCGACTTGGGCTTGGTCCTTACCGGACAGCGAGCTACCCATTACTCGCCGTCCGCAAGCCCATGCCTACGGTGGCCGGAAATCGGCCTGGGATTCCCGACGCCCAGGGCGTCTCCGTATCCTGCGGCGGCTGGGGTCGCGAGGGCGCATATGCTGCCTCTCCCTCACGTGCGCCGCCTCCCTCTTCGCGAGCATCACTGCTTCGCTGAAGGAGGTGACGGCTCCCCATGCCCTCTCGCTCCGTACCATGGCCTGGACCAGGGCCGGACGCGAGAGATCGCCGCCGCCGATCGCCTCCACGAGGACACGGCGGTGCTCCGCCCAAGCAGGGCAGACCGCCACCGTGTGCTCCACCGTGTCCTCAGGGCGATCTTCGCAGTGGAAACACCCGGGCGTTTCCTCCCGCCCTATCCGAAACAGGAACCTCCCGAAACAACCGTGTCCGGTGAGGACCTGCGTCAGGCGGAAGGTGAGGACGCCATGCCGCCTCTCAAACCACTCCTCAAAGAGGGGACTTACCGCCGCAATCGTGGCGTGCCCAAAACTTGGTTTGCTTAGGTAGAATTTGATGGCTACGAATTGTATAGAACAAAGAAAATTTCTGGGTATCTAAGTGGCTATCTATGCTAGACGGACGGGCGAGGTGTCGAAAGACGCGTCTCCGCGCGAGCTAGCCAACTATGACGTCACTGAAAATTATGCTGAACAAAAATTTTGAATTTCAGATGAAAAACGTGAATTTTCTCCGAAAATTATACCAAAACCAGGAATTCTGACTACCCCACAAGACTCGGACTCGCGCAACGCGCACCGGAATGCAGGTAAGGCAGGTAAGTATCTATTGAAACTAATTTAAACGGACTTTAATGGAAGAATTTTGATTTAAAAATAAAAATGTGTTTCTAGTACAAAAATTGAATGAATTTTCTATGTCTATAGGCGAAAAGAAAAATTTTTTCGCGTTTTGTCAATTATTTTTTGCTGGGATGGTCTCAGGTAGCCCAATTATGAATATAGTAGCTGAAAACAGCGTCAAATTACCTCACCGGGAAGCAAAGTTATATAGATTCTATGCAAACTTGGTTTGCTTAGGTAGAATTTGATGGCTACGAATTGTATAGAACAAAGAAAATTTCTGGGTATCTAAGTGGCTATCTATGCTAGACGGACGGGCGAGGTGTCGAAAGACGCGTCTCCGCGCGAGCTAGCCAACTATGACGTCACTGAAAATTATGCTGAACAAAAATTTTGAATTTCAGATGAAAAACGTGAATTTTCTCCGAAAATTATACCAAAACCAGGAATTCTGACTACCCCACAAGACTCGGACTCGCGCAACGCGCACCGGAATGCAGGTAAGGCAGGTAAGTATCTATTGAAACTAATTTAAACGGACTTTAATGGAAGAATTTTGATTTAAAAATAAAAATGTGTTTCTAGTACAAAAATTGAATGAATTTTCTATGTCTATAGGCGAAAAGAAAATTTTTTTCGCGTTTTGTCAATTATTTTTTGCTGGGATGGTCTCAGGTAGCCCAATTATGAATATAGTAGCTGAAAACAGCGTCAAATTACCTCACCGGGAAGCAAAGTTATATAGATTCTATGCAAACTTGGTTTGCTTAGGTAGAATTTGATGGCTACGAATTGTATAGAACAAAGAAAATTTCTGGGTATCTAAGTGGCTATCTATGCTAGACGGACGGGCGAGGTGTCGAAAGACGCGTCTCCGCGCGAGCTAGCCAACTATGACGTCACTGAAAATTATGCTGAACAAAAATTTTGAATTTCAGATGAAAAACGTGAATTTTCTCCGAAAATTATACCAAAACCAGGAATTCTGACTACCCCACAAGACTCGGACTCGCGCAACGCGCACCGGAATGCAGGTAAGGCAGGTAAGTATCTATTGAAACTAATTTAAACGGACTTTAATGGAAGAATTTTGATTTAAAAATAAAAATGTGTTTCTAGTACAAAAATTGAATGAATTTTCTATGTCTATAGGCGAAAAGAAAAATTTTTTCGCGTTTTGTCAATTATTTTTTGCTGGGATGGTCTCAGGTAGCCCAATTATGAATATAGTAGCTGAAAACAGCGTCAAATTACCTCACCGGGAAGCAAAGTTATATAGATTCTATGCAAACTTGGTTTGCTTAGGTAGAATTTGATGGCTACGAATTGTATAGAACAAAGAAAATTTCTGGGTATCTAAGTGGCTATCTATGCTAGACGGACGGGCGAGGTGTCGAAAGACGCGTCTCCGCGCGAGCTAGCCAACTATGACGTCACTGAAAATTATGCTGAACAAAAATTTTGAATTTCAGATGAAAAACGTGAATTTTCTCCGAAAATTATACCAAAACCAGGAATTCTGACTACCCCACAAGACTCGGACTCGCGCAACGCGCACCGGAATGCAGGTAAGGCAGGTAAGTATCTATTGAAACTAATTTAAACGGACTTTAATGGAAGAATTTTGATTTAAAAATAAAAATGTGTTTCTAGTACAAAAATTGAATGAATTTTCTATGTCTATAGGCGAAAAGAAAAATTTTTTCGCGTTTTGTCAATTATTTTTTGCTGGGATGGTCTCAGGTAGCCCAATTATGAATATAGTAGCTGAAAACAGCGTCAAATTACCTCACCGGGAAGCAAAGTTATATAGATTCTATGCAAACTTGGTTTGCTTAGGTAGAATTTGATGGCTACGAATTGTATAGAACAAAGAAAATTTCTGGGTATCTAAGTGGCTATCTATGCTAGACGGACGGGCGAGGTGTCGAAAGACGCGTCTCCGCGCGAGCTAGCCAACTATGACGTCACTGAAAATTATGCTGAACAAAAATTTTGAATATCAGATGAAAAACGTGAATTTTCTCCGAAAATTATACCAAAACCAGGAATTCTGACTACCCCACAAGACTCGGACTCGCGCAACGCGCACCGGAATGCAGGTAAGGCAGGTAAGTATCTATTGAAACTAATTTAAACGGACTTTAATGGAAGAATTTTGATTTAAAAATAAAAATGTGTTTCTAGTACAAAAATTGAATGAATTTTCTATGTCTATAGGCGAAAAGAAAATTTTTTTCGCGTTTTGTCAATTATTTTTTGCTGGGATGGTCTCAGGTAGCCCAATTATGAATATAGTAGCTGAAAACAGCGTCAAATTACCTCACCGGGAAGCAAAGTTATATAGATTCTATGCAAACTTGGTTTGCTTAGGTAGAATTTGATGGCTACGAATTGTATAGAACAAAGAAAATTTCTGGGTATCTAAGTGGCTATCTATGCTAGACGGACGGGCGAGGTGTCGAAAGACGCGTCTCCGCGCGAGCTAGCCAACTATGACGTCACTGAAAATTATGCTGAACAAAAATTTTGAATTTCAGATGAAAAACGTGAATTTTCTCCGAAAATTATACCAAAACCAGGAATTCTGACTACCCCACAAGACTCGGACTCGCGCAACGCGCACCGGAATGCAGGTAAGGCAGGTAAGTATCTATTGAAACTAATTTAAACGGACTTTAATGGAAGAATTTTGATTTAAAAATAAAAATGTGTTTCTAGTACAAAAATTGAATGAATTTTCTATGTCTATAGGCGAAAAGAAAAATTTTTTCGCGTTTTGTCAATTATTTTTTGCTGGGATGGTCTCAGGTAGCCCAATTATGAATATAGTAGCTGAAAACAGCGTCAAATTACCTCACCGGGAAGCAAAGTTATATAGATTCTATGCAAACTTGGTTTGCTTAGGTAGAATTTGATGGCTACGAATTGTATAGAACAAAGAAAATTTCTGGGTATCTAAGTGGCTATCTATGCTAGACGGACGGGCGAGGTGTCGAAAGACGCGTCTCCGCGCGAGCTAGCCAACTATGACGTCACTGAAAATTATGCTGAACAAAAATTTTGAATTTCAGATGAAAAACGTGAATTTTCTCCGAAAATTATACCAAAACCAGGAATTCTGACTACCCCACAAGACTCGGACTCGCGCAACGCGCACCGGAATGCAGGTAAGGCAGGTAAGTATCTATTGAAACTAATTTAAACGGACTTTAATGGAAGAATTTTGATTTAAAAATAAAAATGTGTTTCTAGTACAAAAATTGAATGAATTTTCTATGTCTATAGGCGAAAAGAAAAATTTTTTCGCGTTTTGTCAATTATTTTTTGCTGGGATGGTCTCAGGTAGCCCAATTATGAATATAGTAGCTGAAAACAGCGTCAAATTACCTCACCGGGAAGCAAAGTTATATAGATTCTATGCAAACTTGGTTTGCTTAGGTAGAATTTGATGGCTACGAATTGTATAGAACAAAGAAAATTTCTGGGTATCTAAGTGGCTATCTATGCTAGACGGACGGGCGAGGTGTCGAAAGACGCGTCTCCGCGCGAGCTAGCCAACTATGACGTCACTGAAAATTATGCTGAACAAAAATTTTGAATTTCAGATGAAAAACGTGAATTTTCTCCGAAAATTATACCAAAACCAGGAATTCTGACTACCCCACAAGACTCGGACTCGCGCAACGCGCACCGGAATGCAGGTAAGGCAGGTAAGTATCTATTGAAACTAATTTAAACGGACTTTAATGGAAGAATTTTGATTTAAAAATAAAAATGTGTTTCTAGTACAAAAATTGAATGAATTTTCTATGTCTATAGGCGAAAAGAAAAATTTTTTCGCGTTTTGTCAATTATTTTTTGCTGGGATGGTCTCAGGTAGCCCAATTATGAATATAGTAGCTGAAAACAGCGTCAAATTACCTCACCGGGAAGCAAAGTTATATAGATTCTATGCAAACTTGGTTTGCTTAGGTAGAATTTGATGGCTACGAATTGTATAGAACAAAGAAAATTTCTGGGTATCTAAGTGGCTATCTATGCTAGACGGACGGGCGAGGTGTCGAAAGACGCGTCTCCGCGCGAGCTAGCCAACTATGACGTCACTGAAAATTATGCTGAACAAAAATTTTGAATTTCAGATGAAAAACGTGAATTTTCTCCGAAAATTATACCAAAACCAGGAATTCTGACTACCCCACAAGACTCGGACTCGCGCAACGCGCACCGGAATGCAGGTAAGGCAGGTAAGTATCTATTGAAACTAATTTAAACGGACTTTAATGGAAGAATTTTGATTTAAAAATAAAAATGTGTTTCTAGTACAAAAATTGAATGAATTTTCTATGTCTATAGGCGAAAAGAAAATTTTTTCGCGTTTTGTCAATTATTTTTTGCTGGGATGGTCTCAGGTAGCCCAATTATGAATATAGTAGCTGAAAACAGCGTCAAATTACCTCACCGGGAAGCAAAGTTATATAGATTCTATGCAAACTTGGTTTGCTTAGGTAGAATTTGATGGCTACGAATTGTATAGAACAAAGAAAATTTCTGGGTATCTAAGTGGCTATCTATGCTAGACGGACGGGCGAGGTGTCGAAAGACGCGTCTCCGCGCGAGCTAGCCAACTATGACGTCACTGAAAATTATGCTGAACAAAAATTTTGAATTTCAGATGAAAAACGTGAATTTTCTCCGAAAATTATACCAAAACCAGGAATTCTGACTACCCCACAAGACTCGGACTCGCGCAACGCGCACCGGAATGCAGGTAAGGCAGGTAAGTATCTATTGAAACTAATTTAAACGGACTTTAATGGAAGAATTTTGATTTAAAAATAAAAATGTGTTTCTAGTACAAAAATTGAATGAATTTTCTATGTCTATAGGCGAAAAGAAAAATTTTTTCGCGTTTTGTCAATTATTTTTTGCTGGGATGGTCTCAGGTAGCCCAATTATGAATATAGTAGCTGAAAACAGCGTCAAATTACCTCACCGGGAAGCAAAGTTATATAGATTCTATGCAAACTTGGTTTGCTTAGGTAGAATTTGATGGCTACGAATTGTATAGAACAAAGAAAATTTCTGGGTATCTAAGTGGCTATCTATGCTAGACGGACGGGCGAGGTGTCGAAAGACGCGTCTCCGCGCGAGCTAGCCAACTATGACGTCACTGAAAATTATGCTGAACAAAAATTTTGAATTTCAGATGAAAAACGTGAATTTTCTCCGAAAATTATACCAAAACCAGGAATTCTGACTACCCCACAAGACTCGGACTCGCGCAACGCGCACCGGAATGCAGGTAAGGCAGGTAAGTATCTATTGAAACTAATTTAAACGGACTTTAATGGAAGAATTTTGATTTAAAAATAAAAATGTGTTTCTAGTACAAAAATTGAATGAATTTTCTATGTCTATAGGCGAAAAGAAAAATTTTTTCGCGTTTTGTCAATTATTTTTTGCTGGGATGGTCTCAGGTAGCCCAATTATGAATATAGTAGCTGAAAACAGCGTCAAATTACCTCACCGGGAAGCAAAGTTATATAGATTCTATGCAAACTTGGTTTGCTTAGGTAGAATTTGATGGCTACGAATTGTATAGAACAAAGAAAATTTCTGGGTATCTAAGTGGCTATCTATGCTAGACGGACGGGCGAGGTGTCGAAAGACGCGTCTCCGCGCGAGCTAGCCAACTATGACGTCACTGAAAATTATGCTGAACAAAAATTTTGAATTTCAGATGAAAAACGTGAATTTTCTCCGAAAATTATACCAAAACCAGGAATTCTGACTACCCCACAAGACTCGGACTCGCGCAACGCGCACCGGAATGCAGGTAAGGCAGGTAAGTATCTATTGAAACTAATTTAAACGGACTTTAATGGAAGAATTTTGATTTAAAAATAAAAATGTGTTTCTAGTACAAAAATTGAATGAATTTTCTATGTCTATAGGCGAAAAGAAAAATTTTTTCGCGTTTTGTCAATTATTTTTTGCTGGGATGGTCTCAGGTAGCCCAATTATGAATATAGTAGCTGAAAACAGCGTCAAATTACCTCACCGGGAAGCAAAGTTATATAGATTCTATGCAAACTTGGTTTGCTTAGGTAGAATTTGATGGCTACGAATTGTATAGAACAAAGAAAATTTCTGGGTATCTAAGTGGCTATCTATGCTAGACGGACGGGCGAGGTGTCGAAAGACGCGTCTCCGCGCGAGCTAGCCAACTATGACGTCACTGAAAATTATGCTGAACAAAAATTTTGAATATCAGATGAAAAACGTGAATTTTCTCCGAAAATTATACCAAAACCAGGAATTCTGACTACCCCACAAGACTCGGACTCGCGCAACGCGCACCGGAATGCAGGTAAGGCAGGTAAGTATCTATTGAAACTAATTTAAACGGACTTTAATGGAAGAATTTTGATTTAAAAATAAAAATGTGTTTCTAGTACAAAAATTGAATGAATTTTCTATGTCTATAGGCGAAAAGAAAATTTTTTTCGCGTTTTGTCAATTATTTTTTGCTGGGATGGTCTCAGGTAGCCCAATTATGAATATAGTAGCTGAAAACAGCGTCAAATTACCTCACCGGGAAGCAAAGTTATATAGATTCTATGCAAACTTGGTTTGCTTAGGTAGAATTTGATGGCTACGAATTGTATAGAACAAAGAAAATTTCTGGGTATCTAAGTGGCTATCTATGCTAGACGGACGGGCGAGGTGTCGAAAGACGCGTCTCCGCGCGAGCTAGCCAACTATGACGTCACTGAAAATTATGCTGAACAAAAATTTTGAATTTCAGATGAAAAACGTGAATTTTCTCCGAAAATTATACCAAAACCAGGAATTCTGACTACCCCACAAGACTCGGACTCGCGCAACGCGCACCGGAATGCAGGTAAGGCAGGTAAGTATCTATTGAAACTAATTTAAACGGACTTTAATGGAAGAATTTTGATTTAAAAATAAAAATGTGTTTCTAGTACAAAAATTGAATGAATTTTCTATGTCTATAGGCGAAAAGAAAAATTTTTTCGCGTTTTGTCAATTATTTTTTGCTGGGATGGTCTCAGGTAGCCCAATTATGAATATAGTAGCTGAAAACAGCGTCAAATTACCTCACCGGGAAGCAAAGTTATATAGATTCTATGCAAACTTGGTTTGCTTAGGTAGAATTTGATGGCTACGAATTGTATAGAACAAAGAAAATTTCTGGGTATCTAAGTGGCTATCTATGCTAGACGGACGGGCGAGGTGTCGAAAGACGCGTCTCCGCGCGAGCTAGCCAACTATGACGTCACTGAAAATTATGCTGAACAAAAATTTTGAATTTCAGATGAAAAACGTGAATTTTCTCCGAAAATTATACCAAAACCAGGAATTCTGACTACCCCACAAGACTCGGACTCGCGCAACGCGCACCGGAATGCAGGTAAGGCAGGTAAGTATCTATTGAAACTAATTTAAACGGACTTTAATGGAAGAATTTTGATTTAAAAATAAAAATGTGTTTCTAGTACAAAAATTGAATGAATTTTCTATGTCTATAGGCGAAAAGAAAAATTTTTTCGCGTTTTGTCAATTATTTTTTGCTGGGATGGTCTCAGGTAGCCCAATTATGAATATAGTAGCTGAAAACAGCGTCAAATTACCTCACGGGAAGCAAAGTTATATAGATTCTATGCAAACTTGGTTTGCTTAGGTAGAATTTGATGGCTACGAATTGTATAGAACAAAGAAAATTTCTGGGTATCTAAGTGGCTATCTATGCTAGACGGACGGGCGAGGTGTCGAAAGACGCGTCTCCGCGCGAGCTAGCCAACTATGACGTCACTGAAAATTATGCTGAACAAAAATTTTGAATTTCAGATGAAAAACGTGAATTTTCTCCGAAAATTATACCAAAACCAGGAATTCTGACTACCCCACAAGACTCGGACTCGCGCAACGCGCACCGGAATGCAGGTAAGGCAGGTAAGTATCTATTGAAACTAATTTAAACGGACTTTAATGGAAGAATTTTGATTTAAAAATAAAAATGTGTTTCTAGTACAAAAATTGAATGAATTTTCTATGTCTATAGGCGAAAAGAAAAATTTTTTCGCGTTTTGTCAATTATTTTTTGCTGGGATGGTCCTCAGGTAGCCCAATTATGAATATAGTAGCTGAAAACAGCGTCAAATTACCTCACCGGGAAGCAAAGTTATATAGATTCTATGCAAACTTGGTTTGCTTAGGTAGAATTTGATGGCTACGAATTGTATAGAACAAAGAAAATTTCTGGGTATCTAAGTGGCTATCTATGCTAGACGGACGGGCGAGGTGTCGAAAGACGCGTCTCCGCGCGAGCTAGCCAACTATGACGTCACTGAAAATTATGCTGAACAAAAATTTTGAATTTCAGATGAAAAACGTGAATTTTCTCCGAAAATTATACCAAAACCAGGAATTCTGACTACCCCACAAGACTCGGACTCGCGCAACGCGCACCGGAATGCAGGTAAGGCAGGTAAGTATCTATTGAAACTAATTTAAACGGACTTTAATGGAAGAATTTTGATTTAAAAATAAAAATGTGTTTCTAGTACAAAAATTGAATGAATTTTCTATGTCTATAGGCGAAAAGAAAATTTTTTCGCGTTTTGTCAATTATTTTTTGCTGGGATGGTCTCAGGTAGCCCAATTATGAATATAGTAGCTGAAAACAGCGTCAAATTACCTCACCGGGAAGCAAAGTTATATAGATTCTATGCAAACTTGGTTTGCTTAGGTAGAATTTGATGGCTACGAATTGTATAGAACAAAGAAAATTTCTGGGTATCTAAGTGGCTATCTATGCTAGACGGACGGGCGAGGTGTCGAAAGACGCGTCTCCGCGCGAGCTAGCCAACTATGACGTCACTGAAAATTATGCTGAACAAAAATTTTGAATTTCAGATGAAAAACGTGAATTTTCTCCGAAAATTATACCAAAACCAGGAATTCTGACTACCCCACAAGACTCGGACTCGCGCAACGCGCACCGGAATGCAGGTAAGGCAGGTAAGTATCTATTGAAACTAATTTAAACGGACTTTAATGGAAGAATTTTGATTTAAAAATAAAAATGTGTTTCTAGTACAAAAATTGAATGAATTTTCTATGTCTATAGGCGAAAAGAAAAATTTTTTCGCGTTTTGTCAATTATTTTTTGCTGGGATGGTCTCAGGTAGCCCAATTATGAATATAGTAGCTGAAAACAGCGTCAAATTACCTCACCGGGAAGCAAAGTTATATAGATTCTATGCAAACTTGGTTTGCTTAGGTAGAATTTGATGGCTACGAATTGTATAGAACAAAGAAAATTTCTGGGTATCTAAGTGGCTATCTATGCTAGACGGACGGGCGAGGTGTCGAAAGACGCGTCTCCGCGCGAGCTAGCCAACTATGACGTCACTGAAAATTATGCTGAACAAAAATTTTGAATTTCAGATGAAAAACGTGAATTTTCTCCGAAAATTATACCAAAACCAGGAATTCTGACTACCCCACAAGACTCGGACTCGCGCAACGCGCACCGGAATGCAGGTAAGGCAGGTAAGTATCTATTGAAACTAATTTAAACGGACTTTAATGGAAGAATTTTGATTTAAAAATAAAAATGTGTTTCTA